>OZ010591.1:44442370-44747370 GCA_963932145.1 Acanthosepion lycidas
CTATATTTATGGGTAAAATTACTCAAATTACTGCTTCACTTTTAAATTTTGAATCTTAAGTTTTCAATTTTATATATATACTAAATTCTGTCGATCCGTCCTTAAAGTTCACCATTCAAAAGGAGTCGAATTGTTATTTGTCCTTTTTGGATGTTTTGGTCCATAAGAACAGTGATGGCTTTTCGACTTCAGTTTTTAGGAAGGCGACCTTTTCAGGTTTATATACACCTTGGGATTCCTTTGTTCCGTACCAACGTAAAATTAATTTAATTAGAACATTGACATTTAGAGCTCTTAAAATCTACTCTAATTCCATCCTCAGCGTTGAAATGAATTTTATTAAGATGACACTTTCCAAAAATGGATATCCTTTGGACATTTTGGATTCCACTATGAGTAATGTCATGGATAATTTTCATAAGGTTAAGACGCATTGTGTTAAAAAATGTCCAATTTATTTACGTTTAACTTATATTGGGACGGAAGGTGAGACTTTAGCTAGGCGAATTTCACGTTCCATCGGTAAATGCTATTTTGCCTCTAATGTGAGAGTAATATTTTTTACTCGGTCGATTTTGTCATTCATTCGTAAAGATGTTTTAGCTCCACACCATATCAATTCTGTTGTGTATAAATTTGAGTGTAGTTGTGGATATGAATACAAAGGTAGAACGTCTCAACGTTTGGATTTCAGAATTAAACAACATTTTGCATCCGGCCGCTAGTGGTAGTCAGCGGGTTAATACATCCGGGTCTTCCATAGCACAGCATGCTATAAACAGTAGGGAATGTGTGTATGTTTTGAGTGTCGACCGTTTTACCATTCTGTCTAGGTCGCACTCAATATTTCATCATAAAGCATTGGAGTCCAATTAGATTAGATTTCGTAAGCCTTGTCTCTGTAAACAGAGAGATTGCTTGTTGGGTTTGAATGTGATTGGACCCTAGTGGGTTCTCTTTGTGTTTTTTTTTGGGGGGGGGTCCAAATTCCCTCATTTCATCTTTTACTCCTCTAAGATATACCCAGAAAATAAAATTGATAAGATCTGGGTCAAAACCGGTCGTTTTAGTTTTTAGTTAAAATGCCATCAAAAACTTACTTTTTCCTTGCTGTTATAAAATTCTGTACCATTAAGGTTAATCGGTCGACGGTAGTGGTTATAGTTTAAATTTTTCTAGGCGATATTGAGTAGAAATAATTATGGATCGGAATTGGGTTATTTGTATCTATTTCATAGTGTATTTTTAAGGTTTTATTCCCCATTATTAACTACGTTAAGTGTTTGTTGCCGATTATTATTAATGAATTTACATTTGTTTATGTCTCCATTCAAGGTTTTTTAATTTGTTTATGTTTTACTCATTTTTTTATTTGTTTCTTTTTTCTGGGTTTGGTTATTTTATTTATTTAGTTTAAAGTCTTCGTTTCGTCTAAAGAATATTACATTATCTGCGTTGGATATAGTGCCTATATTTGCTATATTTCTTTTTAGTTTTCGATTTTTAATTAACGTAACACACACACACACACACACACACACACATATATATATATATATATATATATATATATATGAAGAAATATACTCTTGATATGTATATATATGTATATATTAATATATATATATATATATATATATATATATATATATATATATATATATATATTGCTATACTTATGGGATAATTTGCTCAATATCAGAGATAGAACGTGTGCAAATATAAAAGTAAACATTGAAGTCAGCACTTAGAAGCGACAGGCTGTTACATGCTAGACACAATCATCAGGCCACCTTTGCGTCTAGCATGATAGAGCCTGTCGCCTCTAAGTGTTGACTTCAATATTCACTGATATATATATATATATATATATATATATATATATATATATATATATATATATATATATATACAAGTATATGATTGGTGTATATGGAATGAATTCCAATAACCAACAATTACTATTCTTAAAAGAGTGCTCAATACAAAGTAGAGCAGATATAATTATTTATTTTTAAAGAAAAAAAAAAATTATAACATAAATATGTTATAAAATCACTACAAAAATAGCCATTTTGTTTCAACACCTTCGGTCTCTTATCAAGTGATGACGTTGAATGTAAAATAAATGGTTTTAAAAGTTTCAAATTAATTAATATTCTACGCAAGGGGAAAACGTTGTTACAAAGGCTAGATGGACCAATCAGAACACAAGTACAGGAAAATTCAAAAAGCTCGATAACGAAGTCATGTTATAATATCTATTCAGATGTTTAGTATTAAAAAATAATTCATTCCAACGAATAATTACTAAATTATATGATAAAATTTAATATTAAAATTTAAAACTGCTAATTACAAAATCAAAATTTAACATTTATTCGCTATCAAGTTTATAACTATAAAATTACTGAGGAGAAAAGAAGAAATATATATGTTATTCAATTTATTTTTTCATTGAAGTTACTTTAGCTATATTTAATATCCGGTCTTTTTACAATGTATACATTTTAATCCTCATGATGTGTAAATGGGGTCCCAAACTCACGCGTAAAACAAACGCAGTCAGATTCTAATACATAAGCACCAAGACATATACACACACAAAAAAGGGGACAAGACAGAGAACATCTCCACCGTCTGTCATGAAAAAAAAAAAGGGGGGGGGGAATGGGAGAAGGGAAACCAACACACACGTACATACATACATAATTAAAAGTGGATGCACTTTTCATACACATAGATACATATAAATACATGCACACACATCCACAGACATTGACCCAGACAGTTGCATACCCTAACCGATAAATATTTAAGACAGAAAATGTCATTGCATGAATGTTAACAACCTATTGAAATCTAATTTAAGCGAGTAAATATACAAAGATAAAAATGATCAAAATTAATATTATTTAATATATTAAAATATAGTGTATGTAAAAAAAAACAAAAAAAAAAAAAACCGGACATTAAATTCAACACCCATCGGTAGCTACGATTTCCACCTCATATACATATAAGTATATACACACACACACACACACATACACACACATATATACGCATACAAACATATATATATATATACATATATACATATACACACATATATACATATATATACATATACACATACATATACACATACATATACATATATACATACACATACACACATACTCACACATATACATAAATATACATACATACATACACACCGAAACATCTACACATACATACATAAACATATACATACGTATACATTTCCATGGTATCAAGTACACATACACATACATACACATATACCTATATGTACCCACAAATATACACACAAATATGTGTACACATATTTACAAATAAATATATATATACACACAGCAATACAGAAAAATAAACATATATACACACATATATCCTAACTCATGTGGCCGTAATGACATACCCAAGTTTCCCTACCTACACGTACACATAAACAATTTCATATATAGTAGGTGTCAACATACATATATACAACTGCAAACCTACATAAGTAAACACACACACACATATATACATATATATACATATACATACAAACATATACACACACACATACATATACATATATATATATACATATACATAGACATACATACATCCATACACACATACATAAATATACATACACATGAATATCTACATAAAAATACTTATCTATAGTAATAAATACACATATATACGTACATACACATAAATGCAACGACATTTGACCAAAAACATATATAAATATACAGACATACATACACATACATAAGAAAACACACACACACATATATACATATATATACACATATACATACATACAAACATATACACACACACATATATATATACATATATATATATATATATATATACATATATATACACATACATACATGCATACACACATACAGAAATATACATACACATGAATATCTACATAAAAATACTTATCTATAGTAATAAATACACATATATACGTACATACACATAAATGCAACGACATTTGACCAAAAACATATATAAATATACAGACATACATACACATACATAAGAAAACACACACACATATATATACATATATATACATATACATACATACAAACATATACACACACACATATATATACATATATATATATATATATATATATATATATATATATATATATATATACACATACATACATGCATACACACATACAGAAATATACATACACATGAATATCTACATAAAAATACTTATCTATAGTAATAAATACACATATATACGTACATACACATAAATGCAACGACATTTGACCAAAAACATATATAAATATACAGACATACATACACATACATATGCATAGACATACTTCGATATACATGCAAACACAAAAATGTACGTATCCTAACATACATGTATAAAAAAAAAACAAAAACAAAAAAAAAACATCCATATCAACATAAATATACGTAAATAAAATTAGGTACACAATATAACAATACACATACAAACATATACACACATATATATATATATATATACATACATACACATACATCTACATACATTCAAATATATACATATATACATATACGTACATATACACACACATATATATATATATACATACACACACACATATATATACATATACCCACACATACATGCACACATACACATACATGCACACATACATACATATATATATATATATATATATATATATATATATATACACACACATACACATACATACACATACACCTACACACACACATATATATACATACATATATATACACAACTACATAAACATGCAGACACTTACATATACACACATAAAGAAATATATACACATGCATATAAGGATACATACTCACATATATATACACACACATACCCACATCCACAAATACACATACATACTCATACACACCAATATTTTTAACCTCTTTTCTTCTTCTCCTCCTTTTCACCTTCTTACTTTATACATATATATATATACATATATATATATATATATATATATACACATACACACATACATATATACATACATACATGCACATACACACATATATCTATAAACACACAAACAAATACACACACATATACATATATACATATATATATATATACACAACTTAGCAACATATTAATACATTAAAATACAAACATACACATTTCGCAGTACAAATATACATAACTACACATAAATATATACATATATATACATACACATACAGAAAAATGAGTAACATTATGTAGTTATACCATACACATTCATATCGTCAGATTGACCATCAGGTAATAAAAGTTATAATCTATTCAACTTACAGCTACGTATCATTATCATTTAAAGTATACGACCCCTATAATAAGTTAAATTTATAACGGTGTTTACAATTAACCGTTAGTTCATATCTCTGATTTAAGAGATCAGCCTTGTTTTTAAATCTAATAATGTCAGACTTTTCGTTAAGACACAGGTAACACGGGGAATATAGGGATTTACATGTCCGGGATTTCTTAATCAATGTCCAATTAACCGTAGGTGTTTTGTTCTTTTCTTTTAGGTTCCAAAAGTACTTGGACAATGAAGTCATGTACCTATAGTCACAGTTATTGAAAGATTGCATATGCCCCCGCCAGCGTTCTTTGAATGTATTCATTGTGCTACCAATGTAAAACTTCTTTATATTTGGATTCTCAATAGTTGAGATAGTACTAAGATAGACTACAGAACGTATTCCACAGTTATTTTGTAATGGACAATTACTAGGATACCTACAATTACATGAATTATTATTTGTGTCATTATATTTAGTATTACTGTCAGTAACCTTTTGAGTAATCGAGCTTTTTGAATCCCTATACTTGTTAAAGACTATGTTGTTATGTTTTTTAATGATTTTCTCTAGGTTATCTGCACAACTATAGCTTAATTTAAGTGTATTAGGATTAAATATTTTACTAAGTGGGTTAGTTTCAGTGTTAGGGAAATGTTTCTTGATTAGGTTTAGAAACATACGTCCTAATTTAGATTTAATCATTAAATTGAAAGGGGGAGTGAACCAGATGATCTTTCTAGATCTATTCTTATTATGGTTGTAGTTAACAGGGTTTTTATACTGAATATTGATATCTTTGTATCCACTATTTTTAAGTGCAGGATTATAAAAGTCACTATGTTTATTAAAAAAATCTTTGTTAGAAGAGTTAGTGCTAATTCTAAATCCAATGGAAGAGGGTATATGTTTGATAACTGAAGGGGGATGGTTGGAATTTGGATGAACGTATATCGGATTGGAATTAACCTTCACATATGGTTGGAAAGAGTTGTTAGCAAGGTTTAGGGTGACGTCTAGAAAATCTACTTGTTTAACATTAGTAGTGACTATTGTCCTAAGACCTAAGTCCTTAAATACCCTATGAATCATTTTCCTAATACGGTCTACCTTAGTTTTAGTGGAGTTTTAACAACTAATAAACCATCATCCCTATACAATCCTATACTATCGGAATCCAGACAGTCAAATGCACTTAAATTATATAACAGAAATAATATATGTATATATATATATATGTTTGTATGCGTATATATGTGTGTGTATGTGTGTGTGTGTGTGTGTGTGTGTGTGTATATATACTTATATGTATATGAGGTGGAAATCGTAGCTACCGATGGGTGTTGAATTTAATGTCCGGTTTTTTTTTTTTTTGTTTTTTTTTACATACACTATATTTTAATATATTAAATAATATTAATTTTGATCATTTTTATCTTTGTATATTTACTCGCTTAAATTAGATTTCAATAGGTTGTTAACATTCATGCAATGACATTTTCTGTCTTAAATATTTATCGGTTAGGGTATGCAACTGTCTGGGTCAATGTCTGTGGATGTGTGTGCATGTATTTATATGTATCTATGTGTATGAAAAGTGCATCCACTTTTAATTATGTATGTATGTACGTGTGTGTTGGTTTCCCTTCTCCCATTCCCCCCCCCCTTTTTTTTTTTCATGACAGACGGTGGAGATGTTCTCTGTCTTGTCCCCTTTTTTGTGTGTGTATATGTCTTGGTGCTTATGTATTAGAATCTGACTGCGTTTGTTTTACGCGTGAGTTTGGGACCCCATTTACACATCATGAGGATTAAAATGTATACATTGTAAAAAGACCGGATATTAAATATAGCTAAAGTAACTTCAATGAAAAAATAAATTGAATAACATATATATTTCTTCTTTTCTCCTCAGTAATTTTATAGTTATAAACTTGATAGCGAATAAATGTTAAATTTTGATTTTGTAATTAGCAGTTTTAAATTTTAATATTAAATTTTATCATATAATTTAGTAATTATTCGTTGGAATAAATTATTTTTTAATACTAAACATCTGAATAGATATTATAACATGACTTCGTTATCGAGCTTTTTGAATTTTCCTGTACTTGTGTTCTGATTGGTCCATCTAGCCTTTGTAACAACGTTTTCCCCTTGCGTAGAATATTAATTAATTTGAAACTTTTAAAACCATTTATTTTACATTCAACGTCATCACTTGATAAGACACCGAATGTGTTGAAACAAAATGGCTATTCTTGTAGTGATTTTATAACATATTTATGTTATAAATTTTTTTTTTTCTTTAAAAATAAATAATTATATATATATATATATATATATATATATGTATATGTATATATATGTATATGTATATATATATATGTATATATATATGTATATGTATATATATGTATATATATGTATATATATATATGTATATATATATATATATATATATACACACATATATATATATGTATGTATGTATATACATATATATATATATATATATATATATATATGTATATATATATATATATAATACTTTATCAAAAAATGGTTGAAAAAATTATTATCGCATTAGATATCTAACGAACAGCTTATTGATAAATTCATTTTCTACTTGACATATCTTAAATTATATAATTTTACGTATATCAATAAATCATGATTTTATTAGATAGATAGATAGATAGATAGATAGATAGATAGATAGATAGACAGATAGATCGCGCATGAGTATACAGGTAAAATCATTTTATATATTCGATACTTATACGCCTTTACGACATTCCACATCAGCTTTTCATATATATTTCTTTTTTGTAAATGTATTTTTACCTCCATTTATACTTCTTTTTTCTTGACCTTTTAACTTTCTTATCATTCTTTTTCTTTTTCTTTTTATTGTCTTGATTCTACCTCCTGAGACTTTCATCAGTTTTTTCCACTTCTCCAAATCTGATTATTACTTCTTATTTATCCAGGCAGACTTTCTGTTGACTTCCTTTATAGCAACCATTCTCGCCAGCGTTTTAACATCTTTGACTTTCCTCCATGTTTAATACCTTTTTTTGAATTTCCTGTTTCCTACTGTTACACAGTAAAGCTAAGAAAGAGTGGAAGGAAAACAAATGGAAATAAAAGACATCAACCAGGCGTAACAATGTCGATATATCTATTCGCGAGTGAAACGTTACTTCTAAAAACCTCTTGATATGTTTTTAAATGTCAAGGACCATTTTTTCACCTGCAAACCTTCGCCCCAATACAAGTTACCAAAGATGTAAGTATTTTTTTCAAGATAAATATTATAAAGTAACAACAGGAAAAAAAAAATGTAAAATATAGAATATGTTTCGGATTTTAGTAAAACTGAAGAAAGAGTATTTATTTTCTAATTTTTCTTAGACACAAGGAAACGGCAGGTGACAGAAAAGAAAAAAATGCTAGATTATAACATCGACAAAGAAATAACCATATTTGGAGTTGTAAAAAATATTTAACAAGAAAATGCCGTAAACTCTGTTGAAAAGTTTGAAAAAGATCACAGATTTTAAAGCGAAATTTTTGCAACCTCGAAAAATGTTTTAAAAATTTATGTAGTTTCTCAAAACAACTTGAATATTTTTAATGTTTACTTCAAAACGCAGTTTCGGAATTGTTCAACAATATAAGCATTAACATATCCGCAACTAGAAAATATATTTTAATTAAAAGGGAAAAAATGATTTCAAGTTATAAAATTTGGAGACAAAATATTTTACAAATAACAAGACACTTTAAAAACAAGTTTAAGGAAATATGAAATGGAAAGCTTTATTATCGTAAAGATAAAATTCATAAACGATTCTCTTGATAAATAAAACATAAAATAAATAAATAAATATACATACTTGAAAACATTATTTCTTATTTTTTCGATTTTTTTATTAGCAAACACTTTCACTATTTTAATTTTAATTCTAGTTTTATCACTCTCATATTATTACTAATTTTATTCCATCTCATTATTGTTGCTTTTTATCACAGTACTCTGGCGCTATACACTCTTCATTATTACTATTATTTTTATTACTAATTTTATTCCCTCTTATAAATGGTGCTTTTTATTCCAACAATTTTGGCGCTATACACTCTTCATTATTCCTATTATTTTATTAGTTTGGTTTCATGTTTTGTACTATTTGTGAACTATAGTAGCAGCGCCTGAAATTCGAGTGGGCGATTTTCTATTTTTAAAAGACTTTCAGCACTCTGTTCTTTCTTTTTATGTGCCATGTCCTTCCAGGACGTAGGCGATCATGGCTCTCCGCTTCCCTCTATCCCTTGCAGCTCTCAACAAGTTCCTTCCCTCTGCTTCCTCCCCCCAGACCACATTCTGTTATCCACCTGCCCAAGCTCGTCAGGTATGTCACGCGCTTCTTTTCCTTGTCTCTCCTTTCCTCTATTTGACCCGTGAGTATCAGATTCTCCTGGTCCTCCTTCCTCCGTTACCAATGTTAAATTAGGTGAAATTGATGGTAGGGGAGAGCTGCTTGATGTACAAGATGTCATCGGAAAACTATTTTTACTCTAATTCACAAATAATACATCTCACACAATCAATGCATTAAAATTAACTATACCAAAAACACCCCGCTTGAAAATGGCTAAAGAAATGGCCTAAGGTGCTTGATAGAATCGACGATATGGACAGGTTTTGTAGACGTTCACTCCCACGAAACAGAAAAAAATATAAGAACCCTGGAAAAACGAAATAAAAATTTAATACAATTTTTCATGTCGGTCATATATATATATATATATATATATATATATATATATATATATATATATATATAACGAAAAACGTAAAATATTTCAAAGAAAGCTTTCTGCCCGATTAAACATTATTATATTCATATATATTTGTATGTGTGTATAGGAATTCAGTATATTCAATTTATGTTGATAGTAGTCGATTTGGGGTAGTAGACAAATTTATATACCTTGGTAGCACCCTCAATGGCCACTGCTCCATTAATGATGAGATACCGTTAAAGGCTTAAGAAGGCATCCGATGCATTTGTAGCATTCAAGTTCCGTGTCTAGTGTCAGAAGGGCATAAAAACACAGACAAAAATTAAAATGTATAATGCCTATGTTATATCATTTCGGCTATATTCATGTGAGACATGGGAAGTCTATCGCAGACATCTGAAGATACTTGAACGTCTTCATCAACGATGCCTTCGGTCTGTGCTTGAAATCTACTGGATGTCTCACGCTCCTGATACTGTTGTTCTACAAAGGACCAATTCACTCACTGTGGAAGCAATTATACACAAATATAGATTGCGATGGACGGGCCATGTTATTCGTATGGCAGATCACAGAATTCCAAAAGAATTAATGGATGGAGAATTGGAAATGGGGAAAAGACCGCAACACAAGCCGAAACTTCGTTACAAAGTATGCTGTAAAGAGTCACTATACAAGTGCAATATTGGTTTGGATAATTGGGAAACTCTAACTGGAGACGGGGATTCTTGGAGAGCTGGTATTGCTGATGGCGTCAAGATCTTCCATGAGGCATTACGAAAATATGCAGAACTGAAGAGAGGAGTACGGAAGGGGTCCCTGAATTGTCATGAGGTTCCAAGCTGGCCATGTGCCCAATGCGATAGGATATGTCTATCCAAGACAGGTCGGCTCAGTCACCAGAAATCACACCAGCACCAACAGTCTACTGCATATGACGATTTTGTAAAAGCGTGCTTTGAATGCCCGACCTGCACTAGTGTGTGCAAGTCCAGGTCGGGCCTGACAAGACAGATAAAAAGACACATTGGAAGTGATGATGTTCAAAGTCAACTTCCACCACCCGGAGATAATTTGCCATATATATCAAGAAATGCAGATCGATAGCTGGCTTTATGAGCCATTGTCGTTCACATAACAAATGAATACATTTTGGGGGTGGTGGGTAATTGATGGACTGGACATGTCAGTAAATGGCCATACTCGCTTTTTGAGTCGACAGCTACTATAGATATGTGGAAGAGAAAATTTTCATTTCGTTGAGAAAGGACACATGTTTCGATTTTTCTATTGACAAAACAATATACAATAATAATAATTATTATTTTTACTATCCTATTTGAAAATTCGCATAGCTAAAGTCTAGGCCGCCTTGAATAAAATGGTTGTAATCTGGAAATCCGATCTACTAGACAACCTCAAACAGAGATTCTTTCGAGCCACTGTAGAGTCAGTTTTAATGTATAGTGCCAGTGCTATGGAGCCTACATCTGAATGGATCCCGATACGCTACAATCATTAGTGCCTACGGTCCAACAATGGACAGTATCGACATTTCAAATACCGAATTCTATTGCATATGACGATTTCGTAATGGCATACTTTGAATGCCCGAACTGCACTAGTGTGTGCAAGTCCAGGTCGGGCCTGACAAGACAGATAAAAAGACACAGTTGAAGTGATGTTGTTGAAAGTGAAATTTCACCATACTGAGATTATTTGTTATGCCATATATGTAACAAAAAATGCAGATCGATAGCTGGCTTTATGAGCTACTGCTGTTCACACAACAAATGAATGCAGTGTTGTGGGGAGAGCTTGACTGATGTAGTGGACATATCAGTAATGGTCATGCTCGCTTTGTAAGTGGACAGCCACTATGTATAGTGGCAGTCAAATCTTTATCGAGTAAGATCATTTTTTTTTATTAGTTTGGGTCTGGATATTACAGGACAGGGACAATCAATTCTTATATATAAATAAATTCTCAATTTGTGGTTCATGAAATTTTTAGAATATCTCATACACGAATCTTATCCTTCATAGCGAATACATCTCATTCTACTCTCCATAACACGTAATATTGGATTGCTAAACGTCATCCATATATACATTTATTGCTATATCTTTGTAACTTTCCTCGTGTTTGCCTTCTATATGTGGCATTTTCTTCAGATTTCTAAATTCTTTTACCATTTACATTTGCTTCTCATATTCTACTTGCCCTAATCCAATATTCTCTTGTATCACAAAAAGTCAGTTGTCGCATTAACAATGGCGTTTAAAAAAAAAAAAAGACCTGGAATTTTAATCGACAAGCGCTAACCGCAAAGTTTCCAATTTTGTCCATTCTCCGACTTCCGTCTGTCTTAATTGATACCCATTTCAAATCCCTCCGCCTTTTTTCCTGACGCAATGCTAAATCGAAATATCCTTACTAGCACACTTTAAATATTGTCCAACGATGTAACCAATTAAGACCAAAATTTTAAATTTTTTTTATTAAATTCTTCTTTTTGAAATTTTAAAATAAAGACGTAATTTTCACAATTGGACTTAACGATGTACTCCAACATTAGCTAATGGCGGTAATTTGTATTCACTGACCAAATAATTTTTTTAATTAATTTTTGGAAACGAAAATAGAATGATGTATTGGGTCCACCAATAGGAGAGAAAGCAATAATATATTATCTTAGATAAATAATCCAGATATAGCAACTTGATGTTAATCTGACACGGCATTTCGGCATCAGTCACGTTCCCATCGCTGTATTGTAGCTTCCCTGTGACTTTTTTTATAAATATTTCCATGGTTATTCTTCTAATGATCTTTCCTGTTTCTTCCTTCGATTTTGCGAATTTAAGTTCACTTCTAGATTGCCAGTTAGGTTTCAGAATTTCGCTTTTGTGATTGTTGGTTGTAATTATAAGGTCGAGTTTCTTCTCGCGCATATCTCTTCCCTTTATGGGCAAAGCCTCTGTTTATTTTTAAAAAGCATTGCGTACTCGAAAAAACAAAATAAAGAAGATGGAAGCAGTGTTTCCTGGCGTGTGTCGATTGTCGAAATGAACAGAGTTTAAAATTTACGGAGTGTCAACTTAAATTCGAGTTTTCATTAAGAATAACGTATGAAGTAATAAAAATGTCAGATTAAAAAAATAAAGACCATTATTTCTGAACGAGTGATTGTATTATAAAGGCAATATATAACATTACTTGATGGCGTATCTCATCGTAGCCGAGCAGTAAAAGCACGCCGGATCAGACGGTGTGTACATCTGCAATGGAGAACACACATGTTTAAAATAAACGAACCGACTCCTCAAATATGTTTAACCACTAAAATTCAAGTTTGAGATAATAATAATAATACACACACACACACACACATACATATATATATATATATATATATATATATATATATATATATATATGAAAAGTGTCTGTATGTATATATATATATATATATATATATATATATATATATATATATATATATATATATATAATTATTTATATATTATATGCGCGGTACTTATTAGAAAGCGCTCAATATCAGAGATAGAGCTAACATATTGGGTTGGTTTGATTTGAGTTTGTGACCCTGGGTTTCACGCTGTTGCGATCGTCAGACAAACTGAATAATTCTTTTAAAATTTTGAGTTTACATGGATTGCGTGTATTGGTGTTATTATGGGAGTTGGGGGGGAATCGTCGTGATATTATCGTGCTAACGCAAACATAGATGCATGTCCGATGAGGTACGCAGACATACATACACACTCGCTCGTCCGCCGGGGCTCATACAGATATAAACATATGTAGACATTATGGGATTTGACATACGTATGTATATGGGTGATGTTGTACATACGCATTTGTATGTTGAAATACGAAGATCGGAAGTGTAGCGAAAATTTCTCGTGAATGTCTCGTGAATGTATACATGTCAGCAATCAGAATATTTTTCTATTTTTTCGCTGAATAATATTTCCTCGCATGCACGTATATACGTGTGGTGGGGTCTGTGGAAAATTATGATAGGTAAAAATTGCTATTATTTTTATTTTTAATTTTTTAAAAAGTTTATTTGTTATTATTTTAAAGCTGGTTATTTGCTTGTTTTTGATGACTGTGTATATGTAACTGGTAGAAATTTTGATTTGTAATCCTTATTGGTTATTTTTATGGTGGTATTAAATATGCTGGGGTAGGGGGTAGTTTACGTTAATAATTATAGCGTGTTAATATGATAATAGTAGATGTGATGTAATAGTAATGTTGGAAGTGGATTGGAGACAATGATAATATAAGTGGCTAATAGTTATTGTAAATTGGTAGAAGTGATTAGTAATGGTAGTGGGAGAATAATAAAAACAATAAATGTAATTATTGTGGTGGTAGCTTGAACTAAAATGTGATTGTTGGTGTTTTTATTTTATTTTATTTAATATATTTATTTATTTATTTTGGTATAAATCCTCATAATATATATATATATATATATATATATATATATATATATATATATATATATATATACTACATACAACGTGTGAAAGGACGTGCAATAACTTACTCTCGTCAGTCGCCAACCAGAAGATCTCACACAGTTTCGGTGGTTAGGTCGGTACTACTACCCTTGTCCCTGTCGCTACCAGCAGCTTTTGCCACCGGACAAGGTATTGTTTTTGCACACATGACAGTCTCTTGCGATTTCTTTTTATAGCTGCAAATAAGATTTTCAACGCTGGTTCAAAAGAGTTTGATTTACACAACTTTTTAGTAGCGACTTTTATCAAACGACGTAGAATGGAAGATAAACAGATGTTTTTCACGTCGGAAGCAGTTTTGCGAGCATGGTTTTAATTGACTTTGTTTATTTGGGATCTTGACCAGATCCAACTTGATGCTTGTTGATCTGTGATCTGGAGACGATGTGAAGCACACTTCAGGTTCCGGCCAGTGATGCGCACCTTTAAATGGAAGGGAACGATTGACCGTCCAAGAAATCCATGACACACCACCTTGGTAAGTAGCACATGTTCACCCCTTTTCCATACAGTCAGATCGCAGTGATTCGTAACGGGTTTTCTTTCGCTCGTGCACTTCCTCCTTGTTCTCCACCCATGGAACCGTTAATTCCACTAGTAGGACACTTTTTATTGAATCAGACCGCGCAACAATGTCAGAGTGTGCGTCTCTCTGAATGATGTGTACCGGAAATTGCATAGGTGTTTTAACATCAACTAACGCACTCCAATCACGGGCGCCACTCAGTAGTGTCATATTGGGAGTTATTTGGGTCATCAACGTTCATCTTCCTTGTGAGAAAGGATCTTAGGTTCTCTGGCCGATACAGACTGTTTGTTGGCTGCTTCACATTATGTACCGACTAAGTCCATGATCACTTCCGGAACTTTGTCATAACGCCTCGTGCAAATCTGCTGTGATTGCGGTCATGCAGATAACACGTGACATATGTTCCTCGATCACTTTGACATAATGCTCATACATCGGTGTCAGTGGTCTCATTGATCGCATTTGGAATGAGATCATAGGTAGATCGCTGATGGGGGGGTTGATATTGCCAATGGCTCCATTGCAATCAGGGTATTCTATGACAGCTTCATTGGATCAAAGTCACTCCATGTTGTCCAAGAACATTGTTTGGACTGAGAAACAGCAGTAACTATTTGCTGCTCTTTCTTGAAATTCCTGATTTCTTCAATCAGCCTGCCTCGTTTATCCTTCGGACCCTGTTTGGAGAAAAACAGTTTGCATGTGCTGCCCAAGCCTGCAAGATTGATTTGGATTACCACCATAATCTCCTTGTTTTGCAGGCTGGATTCTGCTACTTGGCTGGCTTCTACTACCTACCATTTGGTGTCAGTTTTGATATCTGGCTTAAAACCTGGTAACGAACTCACCAGTCCCTCATCGTCATGGGAAGGTGTACCCTCTCGACCTTGAAATTCTCAACCAATGAGTAGATGGGAGGTTGCAGGTTTCCATCATTGATACAGAGTCCCACCGTAGAGAAACAGGGGGAACTCCAAGCCACTTGTGCAGGTACTTTTTTGATAAACTGGTGTGTCTGCTGAATACCAGACAGGGTAATATCATACACCTGCAACGGCCACAGAAGCTGAAGCAGCAAACACTGTTGGTAGCACCAAGCTTTCAGTTTGCCCCTAAGATGGCTTCTGTCGCTTAGTTCAAGTCCATCAAATGCCACTTTCTGAACTTCTTTACCTTGGTTCTGATCAGTCAGTGGAATTTCGATGCTTTTCACTGGCTTCTCTTTGACTGCCTGTATCATTTCACCTCCAATACAGAAATGAATCTCCCTGACAGAGCCTCCGAGTAATGATAAACTCCGGTATTTTCTTTCCTCGCCCATTTGAAGAGCTTATGGTAGAGCGGCTATAGTTCATCATCACGGACCTTAGACGGGCCCAGAATGGTGATGTCAACCATGAACACTCTGGGAGAATGAAGAACCATTTGTTCCTTAGTCATCACTCCCTTTTCCGTTGCACTCCATAATATGAGTTCTATGGACATAATGAAAGTGCTGAAATCACATACCCCATCATGATGCCGACCTCGAGAGCTTGCCATTTGTTGGTGTAGTTACCATCTGTGAACTACATAAACGCTGCTCTGAAATATTTCATTATAATTTCCCCAACCTTACTAGAGAAATTTAAAAATTCGAGGAACATTCGAATTAACTAATGAGGAACTCATCCATACACATTCACGAGATAGAACCAACTTACATGAATCTCAGTTTTATTTTTGACTGATTGGATTGAGTTCCAAATCATGTGTGAATGCTCGAGAGAGTTGGGGAAGTAAAGTATCCCAGGCTTCTAAACATCTGTGTTTATGTAAATGTTTCCTAGCCGGAAATCCGTCATATGACGAGTTAAAACCCGAAATATGCATTGCCTTTTGCATTTTTTACCTAGGTATCTAAATTCCACGCGACAGGTACCATTCTTGTGGTACAATACCTTGTTTCCATGTACGATGAAGGAGGATGATTAGTTGCTTGAGGACGTTTGAACAATTCTTATATAACTTGTAGGATATTCCATTTATTCCAGGTAAACAACCGGTACGGGATTTGCGGACGAATTCACGAATTTCCCTCATCTTTAGTTCTCTGTCATTAAACATGACCTGTGGATCTTGAGGACTAGAAATATCATTCATATGTGGGATTTAAATATCTTTCCAAGCATCAGAATACGTCATCCTCAGGTGGTTCTCGAGTTCCTCCTGGGGGTACCTCTTGTTTGCCGCTCTTAGTCTCAGTGAACATCTTTTTAGCAAAAAGCATAAGCATTATTGTCAAATATTCTCAGAAACCGTTACCTTTTCTTCTGAAGTTTTCTTTGGTTTTCACCTCTAGAGATCACTAAGTTCCTTTCTTTAATATCCTTAAGTCCTGTCGTCTCATGAATTGGAGATTCTTTGAGTCAGTGCTTCACAACCTGTCATCTATTTGGCCTCTTCTCTTTTTTCTATCCCCTCTAGCTGTTGCAACACCAAACCAGTCAATGCGGACCTCATGCACAACTCTGCAGAAACATCTGACCTTCTGGCTAATGGGGTCCTTTAGATGGATGGTAAGTATTAATGAGAGTTCATGATCGAGATTCGGACAAGTACCTCTCTGATTGCCTTTGGGCCACTGAATACTTGGCTTGCTTGGAATTTCTCCATGGCACTGACGCTCAGCAATGGGATCCGGAACACTGTAGGTGTAATCCAGATTCATAATCACATCATTCGGAGAATTACGTTACCTACACCAGCGTGCCTTATGGATACGTAAACCTCGCAGGGTGTCGAATTTCTTGCCGCAATCACACGTTGTAGCCGGTTTCAAGTCCTTGACATTATCACTTGAATCAGCCCGATGGATGATGTGTTCTCCCTCCCTGCTAGAGCCACTCAGAGGGCATTTTTCGTTTATCTGTGCTAGTCATGTTTGCTTTCCAGGATGACACCCCAACTTTCCGGGGTCTCACTTCATCTTTCCGAAGAGTCATCTTACTTTCTATATAACATAGGTACCTCCATGAGATCGCTAAAAAGAGCGTAGCATGATGAAAAAGACGCCAAACTTGACGAAAACAAAATTTTATCGTCTAAATGTTCATGTTATTATTAAGAGTAAAGATCAAAGTATCTTTGGGGTATTTTTTTAAGATTTTTAATCGTTCTGAGCACGTCCGAAATTTTCGTTAAAAATCTTGTTTTTTTTGAGTCAGCAGAACTGACAGATAATCGATTATGGCATCCAGTCGTTTCCATTTTATAAAAAAGATGAAAATCTCACTTTGAAATTCTTTTAAAAATCAATTATTATTTTTTCAAAACTTATTTTAAGATAATCGGAAATTATAATGTTTATTTAAAATATTTTGAACCAAGGTTGACTTAGCTTCTGCGCAGAAACGGTGTAATTTGAAAATAAAACAAAGCAGGTCATAACCTTTCGCGTCACTTGACAGGTGTCGAAAGACGTATTGACAGATTACATGATCATAATTTGTTCTATGGAAGGCGAAAAGTGGAGTTATTTAAATTTAAGTGAACAAATTATTTACCTCGTTATTTTTAAGGAAAACTTTCAGTGCTCTAATTTTTTTTTTTTTTGTACTTAGCTTTCACCTTTACGTTTACGATGCTTTATGGAAGATATAGTCTAAAGAAATTAAAATAAGACTGTTAAGAGTGAGATTAAATTTCATATTTCATAAGAAAGGTATCTAATTAATTTATAGGTACCTTACTTATGATATTTTATCAGAAGTGTACATAAAAGACTATAATTTTATGTACATTTATTACATTTTACTGTGTTATTTGTATTTCCATTAATTTTATTATTAATTTTGATATTTCATTCATGAAAAAATGCCATAACGGAGATTAGTATAAAAATAAGATCATATAAATTTCATAAGATGATACTGATACTTGTAGGTACCCTTCTTAGTTGAAATTGAAAAATCAAATTAACTTCTCCACACGTGTTTCGCAAAAGTAAAGGCCTTAACAGTGGAGAACAATGCTTAACTCAAATAATGCAACTAAATTGTATTCTGGTTGGTCTTCCGTACCTTATAATTACAGCCCGGTTATAAACACAAAATTACAAATCTTAATTACTGCGGATCGTAAATGATACAATTTACAACGCGCTAAAAAAAGATCTATCTCATAAGGACACTTAGGAAACCCGATGCGGCTTTTAACTAATTTTATATTTTAACAACTTAAATGTAAAAATCAATTATAAAGAAATAACAAATAATTGTATTAAAAATTCATTTTTCATCAAAAAAATGTTTTGCTTTCAGAAAATATTGTTCAGGTAGGGGGGATCCAATTAAAAACAAAAAAAAAACATGATTTGTATTCCCCAAAACCTTGTGCTTTTAACTATTGTAATCACTAAATCCGATACGATCGAATTTTTAGCGTTTTCATAAAATTATTTATGGGACAGGGTAATAAATATAAAAAAAATATTTCTGCCATGACTTTAATAAAAAAATAAAAAAAACACATTTATAATAATTTCGATCATCTATGAATAGTTTCTGAAAGTTTCATTAATATCCGAGAATTATTTTTATTTTTGCATGATTTTCCAAATTAATATGTGTCACACAAAAAAACGGGCTAAAAATTGTGTGTTATTTTACTAGTTCCGGTGATACAAAGAGAAACAAGGTTTTTTAAATCAAAATTTAGAATGTTCTAAAAAGAAGGAAAATTTATAAAAAATAATTAAAATAAACTTTGATCTTTCCTTTTAATAATAATATAAAATTTTGTTTTTGTCAAATTTGGCGTCTTTTTCATCATGTTATTCTCTTTTTTTTAGCGATCTCATGGAGGTACCTAAATTATAACACAACTGGCCCGGCTCGATCCTATGTCCTTCCCACGCTGGTCAATATTGCTGCCAGTCAACTAATGCTTATCTGCTTTACGCTTCGTTCCTTCATATTATTCTGACCCACGTTATGTTCCTTGATCACACAGCGGTGACAATCGAATTTCGTCCGTACTCGCGCCCTGAGTTGGAACGCGACGAAGCCGTACTAAAAAAGGACAAAGAACGTTTCCGCTGCCAAAAATAAAAATGACATAACCAAATAACGAAGAAGGTCACTGACTTTATCTTCAGTTGATTTGTAAAGATCTTGATACATCAAAATTAAGCCTTCCCGTTAAAAACTATATCCTGACACTTTGTCTTTTCCTTCTAAAAAATGGAGCGGATTAAAAAAAAATAATAGAAAATCAGGAATTTTCTCGTCAGCAAGTCACTCTACTTCTGGCTTCTGGCTTCTGGCTTATGTTTTCCGGGTTACTTAAGCGTCCCTTTATATGTTTTCCGACCGACTTCTACCGCAACTCAAGATTCATTATCTTTCCAATTTGGATACTGACTTTCAAACAAAGAGGTCACTTATACAAAACAATAAATTCTTCGGCAACAAACTTTGTGTTTATAAATTCTTTCCTATGTCCTTGCTGTCAAATAATCTGCCAAATGTTGAAAGACCATTAAAAATTAATCAGTCAATTAATCGAGATACATAGCAGGAGTACCAAACCAAATAGGTCAGCATCATTCAATACACGGATTTTCAAATGTGAGTGCTTAGAATTAATCAATGGAATAGGAACCAGAAATTAGTTTCAGACTAAGAAGACAGAAAAAAAAAATACGCGTGTCGACATAATTAGACGGGAGATCAATGCTAGCAGTAAACGCAATTTGAAATTAAGTAAATTCCAGGATCGAAGATATTTGTATAGTGTCATCCGATCTGCTTGTAAATTTTTGTTTGAAACGGAATTTCATGGATGTGCTTTGAAATCTTGTATAGACTATAAGCAGAACAAATAAATGTAACATACAAAGTGCGGCAGAAATACACTACATTTTGACGTTTGAAAAAAGGCAAAGGTCAATGCTATTCAACGAGACCATGGTTGAATAGCATTGACCTTTGCCTTATAGACCATATAGATTTTATTTACCTTATATATTCGCGTATCATGAGAACAATTACAACTGAGTAGTGAGTTCGATCCTCACTGGGTGCCCCTTACTTTCGGCCTAGTGCCGCAACTAAGCTACGCTTGGAAAATCATTATATTTGTGTATCATGCGACATTTGAAGACCTAATTTTGAAGCTAATTTGACGACCGTAAACAAACATATAGCTTGACCAACGGCGTAGCTAAAGCCAGCAGTACATACGCTAATTTTATAGCCCGTGAATGATGTGACCCCCTTAATTTTAACTTCAAAATTAGTTCTTCAAAAGTCGCATGGTACGCGAGTATATAGGATGACAAAAACAAAGAAAGAAAAGTTTTGAAGATAACGATAAATATAAAAACAAAGAAATTGTCGGATAAGGAAGAAAGAAGAATTTTCGTCGGAAAAAAAGAAAGAACGGATTTGAAGATAAGATAAAGAAAGAAAGAAATGTTTTGAATAACAAAGAAAAAACGCAAGAAGAAAGAAAAATGTTTATCTTTTGTCGTAAGTGAAGGAAAGTATATTCAATGATAATTTTGTTAGATTATTCATGAATTTATTTTACACTTAACTGACATATTTTGTTGAGACAACGATGTTTGAATCAGAGCGAGTGGAATAACGATGCTTCAACGAATAAAAATAAAAATAAGATAATACTCCTGATATATGTTATTTACAATGTAGCAGAACATAGCTACCCACAAACCGTAGCCATCTTGCAGAAAATTATTACAACTAAATATCAAGAGCACTCTTCACTAAAAGCAATTAAATTATGACCTCCTCCTATTCCTTCTTCTTCTTCTTCTTCTTCTTCTTCTTCTTCTTCTTCTTCTTCTTCTTCTTCTTTTTCCGCTGCTTCTTCTTTTTCTGCTGCTGCTTCTTCGCGACATCTCCGTTCAGGACGTGGACAATCATGAATCTTGAAAATATCCCGTATCTTGTTACAGTCCACCTATATCATTCTTCTACCTTCCATCTACACAAAATAATTCAGTATAACCTGGGAGTATTAAATGCTCCAAGCCCTCTTTCCTCGTTGTTTTTCCTAAATTCCCCATAGTCACTTTCTTATTATAGCTGTCGCATATTGTTGTTTCTATTCTAATCTAGATTTAATAATTTCTAACATGTCTTTGTATTTTCAACATTCATTGGTAGAACTAAATCTCTGTCAAATGGCGTCTCTTCGTTCATCGATGCTAAGCTTAACCTACGTTCACTTCCATATGAGATATTAGATATTATGTGGAACGTTTTGTTTTGTTTATAAAAATTACTGACTGTTGTAAATAAAGTAACTGGAGTGAAGATGAATTTCTAGCAAAAAATGAATAACGCTTGACAATGCTTCATCAAATCGATATTCCAGATAATATTACAACTTCTAATATTACTAGTGGAAATACAGAAATTGAAATGAAGATGAAAGAAATCCTAGTCAAAACTGAATAATGCTTGACAATCCTTCATCTAATGAATATTCCAGATAATATTACTACTATTAATACTACTACTTGTTGAAATTAAGACTTTTATTATAAATGAAAAAGGAAATCGTGATCAAAAATGAAAAATGATTGTCAGTACTTCATCTATTCAAAATTCCCAATAACATTACTAAAGCTAAATCGTCCAGACTTCTCTTCTCCAAGGGTTTTTTTTTTAATTATACAAAGCTTTTATTCTCGTAATTTGTCCTTTTTCTAAACTGACTACAGCCCATGTTTAGAGAACCAATCCTAAGCATTTAAGCCCTTGTACACAAACATTGAATTTTAATCATTCTCAACTTAACGTATGCGAAAATGTTCTGAATTGATTATTGTTTTGGTTTATTGATAATGAATATGAAATATTCCTGACGACTTAACAAGGGGATTTTTTTTATTCATAGTTAATGTTAATGATTACATTAGATTTTTAAATTTTTCTTAATAAATGATAAATCTGTGGTATATACATACGAATCGTTAATCCAAATTGGAGTTGTATGTTGATTCTCATGTCGCTTTGGAGATTACAACTCTAATACCAAGCATTAAATTCTGACACTGAAGAAAAACATCACAATCTTTCGTAGGTTAACTTGACGTTTGCTTTATTATATAATCATATAATAACATATGACATATACTAGTAGAAAATAACCAAGGGCTATACATCACACACACATATATATATATATATATATATATATATATATATATATATATATATATATATATAATATACAACTGTTCAAATTTTAAGGCCACGACTGGTAATTTTTTTATATTGTAGTTGTCTTTACTTTAAATAAAAAAAATGTTATACATGGGTAAAAAATGTGAGACAAGATTTGTATTAGAAAAAACATTATATGATTACATTTTGCTCTCGCAAAATGTCCTTTTTTAGCTTTGAGCAGCACAATTTTTTTTCATTCGCTGGAAACTTTTCTCAAAATATAAGTCTGATAATTGATTCAACTCGTTTTTTAATTGACTCTAAGAGATCTTTTTCATTGTTTTTCACTCTTCTGTCAAATTCATCCCATGATAATTCTGTGCGTGGTTTCAAACTTTTGAACTACAGTGTATATATATATATATATATATATATATATATATATATATATATATATATATATATATATATATATATATATATATACTAATAGACAAATCCCAAATAACCTCATATGGGGAATAAGATTATTTCGGCCGACGTAAATATACTTCGTCAATTTTATCAACCCTGGTATAGACTGAGTTCATGTCAGAAACACAATTAACTGTGAAAGCTGAAAAAAAAGAAAGAAAAGAAAACGTCGAAATACTTATACAGAATTCAATGTTTCAGTCAGACGAAAGCCACAAGAACAATTTTGTTCATGCCACATTGACTGAAAAAACTACCAGTACAAAAGAATTCTTCTATTACCATATTAGTACAAAAACGCACAATCTTAAAATTTAAAAATTCAACCTCAGCGTTGCGACCGCACGTCCCCCAAAAATTTCTTACAATTAACAATAACACATTTCTAAAAGCATATTTCGAATTACATCTATTCTTTCGTTGTCCTGTTATTACCGGGAAGTAAAAACAAAAACAAATCTATTTCCATACCTAATGATGTCTGTAGGAAACAGATGAAAGCTTGTAAAAAAAAATAAAAAAGAATTATGAAACTGGAATTTATAAACAGGGATCATAACATTCATCTATGGGTTCGGGGTTAATATACTTTATTAAATTTGTTTGCGAAGATGTATTCTCGCCATTTATATTATTAACTTCTATATCTGTTTTTTGTATGAATGATTCATGTAATATATATATATTTATATATATATATATATATATATATATATATATATATATATATTTGTGTGTGTTTGCGTTTGTGTGTGTGTGATTGTGCGTGCATAATTACTTTCTTAAGACGTAACTATGTAACTTAATGCGTATATATATGCATGTGTGTCTGTTTGTGTGTGTCTGTGAGTGCGTGTGCATAGTTACGTACTTAAGACGCAACTATGTAACTTAATGCGTAACTATGTAACTTAATGGGTATATCTTTATATGTGTGCGCGCGTGTATTTGTGTGTGTATGTGTATGTGTGTGATAAAATTACTAATATCAAATATCTGAACATGTATTGTGTGTGCTATGGAAAAGAGGTCTATTTTCCATTTTCCCTATTATTGGCATTATTATATGCATCATATAACACTTTATTAAATTAATAGCTGAAAGAAATGAAATAACGAACATATTGTTCTCAGAGGCAGTTTAATACAACTATGTCATACACAATATTATATGTACATATTTACACGTGGCCCACACAGAGAAACTATAACATACATGCAACAACAAGCCTAGTGAAAAGAGAACAAGAAAGACAGTATAATAATTCTCAATGGAAATTTGGCTGTATTCATTTCACTAGCGAGTTCATATTCTGCAAACAGGAAACAGCGAACCTGGGTTTTTTCCCGAATGGAGGACTTCGAGCCGGAGATATTCTTTTTTTTTTTATATCTGGTGAATATATATGTCTATAAGAAAACAGCACGATATGCTTGTTAGCTGCATCACATGGCACAGTTATACAGACAAACGCTACGTTTCAAAACAAGTACAAGAGAGGTCTGGTTAACCAATAAAAACCATACAACCCAAAGATAAAAAAAAAAGATAACATTTCTTTTCGCCTTCATATTTACTTTTCTAATGAAGCTTAAATAAAAGAGAAACATGTTAAAACTTTTGAACTCTTCCTATTCGTTCCTTATGCTATCATTCTGTTGCAATCTAATTCATATTTGGTCTATATCTGATCCTAATTAAAATACACACACACACATACACACACACACACACACACACACACACACACTCACACGCATATTACACATTGAATGCTAGTGCTAATAAAATAGTGCTCGATGTATAATAATACGCTATAATTTAGTTTAATAATAAATGTACATTTTTCCTCAGTGGTTGCACAACTCTGAGTTTCATGCACAACGCAATCATCAGGTACTGCGTTGTGTATTAAACGCACAGTTGTGATACCGGTAAGAAACAAATATGTATGCACAAATACATTTTTGTTTTTTCTTCTTTCTCCATGTTTTTCTCGCTCATCGTCCTATACAAATATTTTACACATTATTGGCGCACACCGAATATATGAATAGATGTATATATTTATAAATATCGTGTTTATATAAAGAGCTATATATACACACACACGCATATGTATATGAATAAAATTCCGAAACGCTACATAAGGGTTCTCATGTTTCAAAACAAGAGCCGAAAACTTCAATATAATTATTTGAATATATATAATTATATTGAAGTCTTCGGCTCTTGTTTTGAAACATGAGAACTCTTATGTAGCGTGTTGGAATCATATTTTTAAATAAATAATTATATTTATGCTCTACTTTTGTATCGAGCACTATTTTTTAAAAATAATAACAAAAACACTAAAAACTTTGGATTATTTACCTAACGAGTTCTTTTCTATTTTCTATATAGTTTTCACACACATTCACACACACACACACACATATATATATATATATAGAGAGAGAAATGCAATCTTTTTCTTTCTCTTTATTCATCTCTAACACACACACACACACACACATACACACACAGACACACCCTCTCTCTTCCCTTTCGCGCGCGCGTGTGCGTGTTCACACATTTGCCTATAATGTACGTATTGTATATGGCAATTATTCATAAGATGGTATTATATGTTGACTTATGATTGTTACTTTCTAATAAATAGCAATTGTCCTAGCTTATGGACTAGACTAGAGTACCCTCCAATTCCCCTCAAGTTGACTTGAGATTTATTGACAAGAGTTACTTCTAACCGAAGTGGTGTTGATTTTAAAAAGAAGCACTTTCATGCGAAATTGTTCCCTTTTAGAACACGCCTTATGGCCTATATTTATTTTGTTTTTTTATTTAAATATTAGAACCAATGTTTTGAATGACGCGGCATTGCCAGAACAAAAATTCTATGATCTTTGATTTAACGTTGTCACTGACGTCGTCTGTCATCGAACAGACGAAGGCTTGAACATTTTATCACGTGCAAAGCATAAAAGTGCGCCCCAGGGCTTATACTATGGGTGCAAAATTTTTCTAGGAAAGGACGAACTAATTGAAATATATTATTTCGGGGAAAGCAGAAAGGAGAATGTTTAAGACATGGAGGCAATTTACACAAGTGGAAGGAGTTATAATCTCGAAAGATAATAAGTGCATGAAGGTAGGCGATGACGTCTACCTGGTTTTATTTATGTTGCTCTATGTTGCTTATCCATATATTATCTTTTGTTGAGATATATATGTTTGTGGTTCGCAAGAAGATGAAATGTTGGATAGGCTGTCCAACACATGCGAGTTACTTGAGAATTTCTACTTTACGAAAGGTTAAAAAACTGATAGAAGATAATATAGAGATTCAATGAAGAAAATAAAGTCTGTAAAAAGAAGGTTAGAAGAAGAAGGAGAAGAAGAAGAAGAAGAAGGAGAGGAATAGGTAGATAAAGAAGAAAAGATAAAGGCAGAAGTAGAAGAAGAGGTAGCAGAAGAAGTAGAAGAGGAAGAAAGAGGAGGAGGAGAAGAAATGCCAGTAAAAGAAAAAGAAAAAAAAGAAAGAAATGAAAAAGAAGATGAAGGAGAAAAATAGGTAAACGAAATAGAAGAGGTAGAAGAAAAAGAGGTAGAATAGAAGAAGAGGTAGAAGAAAAAGAGGTTGGAGAAGGAAAAAAAAGAAGAAGAAGATAGATAGATAAGATGGAAGGAAAAGAAGAAGAAGAATATAGATAAGATGGAAGGAAAAGAAGAAGAAGATAGATAGATAGATAGATAGATAGATAGATAGATAGATAGATAGATAGATAGAAGAAGAAGAAGAAGAAGAAGAAGAAGAAGGGAGGGAATAGGTAGATAAAGAACAAAAGATAAAGGCAGAAGTAGAAGAAGAGGAACAAAGAGGAGGAGGAGAAGAAATGTTAGTAAAAGAAAAAAAAGAAAGAAATGAAAAAGAAGATGGAGAAAAATAGGTAAACGAAATAGAAGAGGTAGAAGAAAAAGAGGTAGAATAGAAGAAGAGGTAAAAGAAAAAGAGGTTGGAGAAGGAAAAAAAAGAAGAAGATAGATAGATAAGATGGAAGGAAAAGAAGAAGAAGAATATAGATAAGATGGAAGGAAAAGAAGAAGAAGATAGATAGATAGATAGATAGATAGATAGATAGATAGATAGATAGATAAAATAGAAGAAGAAGAAAATCACTAAAGTAAGAAAAAAATAAAGAAAGACGTATAAAAAAGAGAAGGAAGAACGAAGAATAACGAAAGAAATAAGAAGAGAAAGGAAGAAAAAATGAAGAAGAAAAACATCAAGGGAAGAAATAAAAAAAAATGAATAAAGAAAGAAGTTTGCAACAGAAGAAGAAGAAGAAGAAGAAGAAGAAGAAGAAGAAGAAGAAGAAATAGAATTAGAAAGAATTTATAAGAAATATAAAGAAAAAGAAGATGATAAAAAAGAAGCATCCAGTGAAGAAGTAAAAAAGAAGAAAAATAGGAACCCGGAAGAAAAAAAGGAAGTAGAAGAATGATGAAGGAATTATGAAGGAAAAAAAGAAGAAAAAAAACTAAGAATAAGGAGAAGATGAAATAGAAGAAGATCACAACGGAGCTACAATTTGCTATCTTCAAAAAATTTTAATTAATATCAAACAAGATTTTCTGTAGTTTTGAAAGCTGTTCTTTTATTGTCCTTTCTTTTCTCATTTTATTTCACTCTCACTAAGCTATTGTGTCATAGGATCTTTAACTCCTTGCATGCGTTGAAATGATTAAAAATATCTCCCTGTTTAATATGAAAATAGCATTCTGTAGCCCCCGATTTATAATCGAGATATGAAGAAATATGAAAAATAGGTAATAAATGTAATACAAATATATCTATATTCCACAGAAAAACCTATCCATATATGCATATGTGTCTTTGTGTGTTGGTTTGAGATCGCATTGTGTTGTTAAGCCAGTCACATGTTTCCTTCTTTTAAAGTGTATATATATTTATAAAGGTTATATCGCTGATATTGTATCTTATAAAGATATAACATGTTTTACGCAATATATTTGAATTTTACGTAATACATACACACCCACATGTGTATGTGTGTGTGTAGATTGAGAGAGAGAGAGAGAGAGAAAGACAGACAGACAGACAGACAGACAGGCAGAGATATAGAGGGAATCTTTTTTTTCTTTTAAGTTGAAAGAAACAAGTTATAAAGTTCCTCGCAAACAAAGTTCATACAAAATATATGTATTTTTTTAATAATTAAAAGAAAATGCATCTGTAAAATTCTCACTGATAAATCCACTGTTTACGTTATGAGTGTGCAACGTAAAATTAACTGCATGCTAATTATCACGGCTAATACAGCTTTGACGATTACGATTTGTTTATGGGTTGATTGGGTATTTTCGTAAAGACTGTTCGAACTGTTGTCCTAATCTTTGTTGCCATATTCAGGATGTTTCAGTCATTGTATGCCCCCAAAAAGATATTTTTGCAGGAATAATATTTTGCTTTTCCATCTTAAAAATTAAGCAAATGTTTTAACAATAAAATATTTTTTTATTGTTTTGTTTATTTTTTTCATCATGAATATATTTGTTTAACAATTTTTTGGAGGTTCATGTATATAACGTTCGGAGCAATACACAGTCACACTCACACACACGCGCACACGCACACACACACATATATATATATAAATGGTGTGTATATATATATATATATATTAATTGTATATATATATATATATATATATATATATATATATATATATATACATACATACATATATATATATATATATATATATATATATATATATATATATATATATATATATATATATATTAATAAAAAGAAAGAACAGTAAGATATATAATCCGGTGTTCTTATAGATATTTTTATATTTTTATTTTTACAAAATAGTGCTCAATATATATATATATATATATATATATATATATATATATATATATATATGAAAATTTCTCCGAATTAAACAGTAGAGAGACAATATATGTGTGTGTAAGTATTTGTTTTCCATGTCGACAAATATGAAAATTTCTCCGAATTAATCAGTAGAGAGACAATATATTACACACACATATATTGTCTCTCTAATGATTAATTCGGAGAAATTTTCATATTTGTCGACATGGAAAACATATATATATATATATATATATATATATATATATATATATATATATATATATATATATATATATATATATATATGTATGTATGTATATATTAATGCTGTATTAAGCAGTAAGTATTATTTATCACAGAAGATGGTATCTTGAAGTATATATGATATATGTGAAATCTTCATATATATATATATATATATATATATATATATATATATATATATATATATGTGGGGCGGTGAGTGGGTGGGTGTGACTAATCTATATAAAAGTTTGTCAGCTGATTAATGCTACCCTTCAACATCCCATCTCCAGCGTTTCGTAGGCGGACCTGTCCACCCACTATTCATGGGTATCAGCAATATATTCCTTATATTTTTTCGACTTTTTCCCATTGATGCATATTTAACACTGGTGTATATTTTCTTCTGTGTTCGTGTGTGCGCTTGTGCGCCTGCGGCCATTCGCCCTTCTCTGCAGATGTGCGTTCAGTCGCGTGCGACCATCTGCGTGTGTATATACGTACGTGAAAGAAGTCCTTACCATTTTGCGGTTTTTTTTTGGGTTTTTTTTTTTCACTATACACACGCCCGTTTAGCCATCTCAGATTTTTCTTTTTTTCCCTTCTTTTCCCGACTGTTGTTGATTTTCTCTGTGTTTCTTCCGACTCAAGACATTTGACTGATATTTATTTTTATATATTTTTTTATGAGCATTTTACTTTTTGCTAGGCAAATTGTATTTCCTTTTTTACATTTTCACATAAATAATTGATATCAATGCTGAAATGATTGATATATATATATTGTGTGTGTATTTAGGCAGCATCTTTTCATTGATATACGTTTCATTAAATAATATAGACAAGTGATGTCTATTTATTTTATGTAATTTTTTTTCGTAACGTCTGATAAGTTTAATAACATTATCGTTGACCGAAGAAAAAAATTGACAATATTGATCCATATTTTTTTAATACAATCTAAGCTTTCGGCTTACATAAGCCATTATCAAATATCTCAATTACAACATATTAAGCAATATACGGACAAGACAGTGATGATAGTCTGTCATTGTTTACATAGAAAATTTCTAAGCAACGATAAACACGTGCATATATGACGCTAGAAGCGAAAATCGCAACGCATCTCATGACGTCACACACGACCACGTGAGAGTGAATTGGAGAAGTATGAAGCATTGGAAGTATTCTTAAATGTCTATAATTGGTAACAAAAGCCATTGGTTTATGCCAACGGCTTCCCATACTTCATACTTTTAAGTAATATAAATAAGTGTATTCTTATATTATATGTTATCGTTTAATGTTTCATTATGTTTTATTCATTCGTTAGTAGTTTACTTGTTTTAGCCTTAGTGTTATATAATGATGTATTAATTAATTGGTTATAGGTTTACTTATCGTTTCTGGTGACTTTTCGCTCCCTTTACACATGGCATCACCGGAGACTATCTCAACTTATCAGCTTTCCAAAGAATAACAATAGAAAAAAGAATTATACCGGCAACAATGACATTGCATTAGTTCTGCAAAGTGACTGAGACTGAGGTTTTGGAGAAAAATAACAATAAAAAAAAAATAATTTTGATTCCAATACACAAAACTTATTCGAAAATTCATTTTTAATATATATATATATATATATATATATATATATATATATATATATATATATATATATGTATGTATGTATGTATATTTAGACAGCATATTTTCATCCAAACAGGTTTGGTTTAAATATTTTGACATATTATATCTATTTATTTTAGTTTTAATAATTCTGAGTCCATGAATTAGTTTCCTGATGGCCGTAGGAAATTGATTAAGAAAAAATTTCTTTCAAATATTTATTTCCCCAAGTACTTTCAGTCTCATCTGAGACCATCTAAAATTTTAGTTTAAATTGTGGATGTGTATAAGTAGTTCCGTAATTTTAAAAGATTTTTCACTGTTCGTTTTGCAGTATTTTGCAGCTTTCCAGGGTCAAATTCAAATTCAATGGGATTTTGTGCAAGGGAAGTAAGTTTTGATTTTATTTATTTATTATTATTATTATTATTATTATTATTATTATTATTATTATTATTATGTTTGATTTCTGACGTTTACACATTTCTTTCCGGGTACCGCCCAGGGACCTAAGGTTAGAAATGGCATCATGACACTTTCCACTGACAAAAAAAAAAAAAATATATTACATTGATAAAGCCCTTCGTAAAGTGTGGGCCATACTTGTCAGAATAATTTTTTGTATCTCTTTGAGGCATGGACTTCCAGGAATCCCTTCAATTAGTCTACTGAAATCTTTTCCAACCAGTGCTAGGGCTCCAAATACAACAGGGATTCTTGATGTTCCCATATGCCACATTTTCGAGATTTCTATTTCAAGGTCCTTGTATTTTGACAGCTTTTTGAATATCTTCAAAGATACATTGCAGTCAGCAGGGACTGCCATATCAATAAGGAGGCACTGTTTTTGTTTGTGGTCTTTAATAACAATATCTGGACGGTTGGCCTTGATTGTTCTGTCAGTGTGTATTTTGTAGTCCTATAGAATTGTAACAGGTCCTATCTCCGTAATCGGGTCTGGGTGGTGTTCATACCATTTTCTTTCAGTTACCTTCCCGTAGAATTTGCAGATTTTCCATATTGGCTCACTCTGTCATGCCAGGTTTTATATTCAGTGGGTGCCAATATCGTGCAACCTGATACAAGATGATCAATCGTTTCTGGATATTTATCACATAATCTGCATTTTGGGCTGACACAATATTTTAGTATATGTGATTGATAATTCCTAGTTAGCAAGCATTGGTCCTGTGCAGCAAGGATAAAACCTTCAGTTTCAGCTTTTAACCATGCACTACGTAGCCACTGATGGGTACGGGTTTTGTCTACGTCAACTTGTTTGGTACGGGCAGAGTATTGGCCATGAAGCGGTTTATCTTGCCATCGCTTCTGTATCTGGTCGGTTGCATTCGTCTTTGCTGTCTTTTTTTAAGTATTTTGCAGTGTCAGCCGGTGTATTGTTCTGTACTTGCATCTCTACGCCCATTTGAAACTCCATTTTGAATTTGTTGACTTCTTTTATTACGGAGTAAAGACGCTTACTACTTTCATGTTTCTTGACGCATACCATCATCCAGGTTTCTGTAGTTTCCAAGTATCTTTGGAGGCCAATTGTCGTAGTTTTGTAGGACATTTCTAGTTGAACTAATCCTCTGCCTCCTTCGGATCTGGGCACATACAGACGATCAACATCAGCTTTGGGATGATGCATGCGGTAGCAAATATTATTATTATTATTATTATTATTATTATTTTGTATATAAAACTTTGCTTCTGTAAACATTTCAGAACTTTCTTGCTATACTCATAGTTGACTTTTTGGGATTTAATTCTCTTATATAAATGACTTCTGGGATTTTAAGTTTTTGCTTATTATTCTTTTGATAGAGTATTGATGTATTTCAAACTAATATCTGTCTAAACTGTGAATGTGTAAATGAATGCGCCTTTAAATTCTCTAAGACTGAACTATGCTCATCCAATTGGAACATAAGTCATAAGCATCGTTTTTGTATCATCAAAATATGTATTAACATTTTTATCAGAGATGCCATCTCCCAAAAGATATTTAAATTGATATACAATATTGATCTTTTGTAAGATGCTAGTTGACGAAGAAGAATTGTTCTGGACGATTAGATTGATTGTATTAAATTTAGTATAGTATATAATTAATTTTATAGTTTTACTTGGATCAGTGGGGGACATATTAGCGTTTATGAGTCTTTTTAGAATTTTTTCCTGCCGATATTAGAATGCATTTGATTACGGTAGTTTGATATGTTTAGAATTATTTGATGATGTATTGTTTTCATTTTTTTTTCGAGCAGATATGAGCGTTCGAGAGAAATCATGGGAAATTTATTGTTTAAAAAAAGTAATTTGACTTTGCTAACCAGACGCTTCCTATATAGCTGAATATTATAGCAAGTCAGGCTATATGACGGTTCCGTGTAGGATACAGGTTCGATTCCTGTCGGAGGACACATATTTTCTATAAAATTTCTCGGAGAGTCAGGCTGGTAAAAGTTGTTAAAAGTGTTTACTATAAACAGAGCATTTACTTAAATAATTGTATTCATAAAAATAACTTATAAATAATATATATATATATATATATATATATATATATATATATATATATATATATATATATGTGTGTGTGTGTGTGTGTGTGTGTGTGTGTGTACTCCTCCTAACGTTATATCTAATCTATTACATTCACTTACGTGTCAAAACTCTTGGGAACGGTATTAACGCTCTTCTCGCTCCCGCTACGTGTAAATATCGGGACAGACTGGGTTCTATAGCCTTGGATGTCAACGGTTCTACGAGGGCAATTCTGCAAAAAAACGTTTTGGGGACCTTGTGGCACGTAGTGCACCAGGTCTTTTTATTCGGCCCTTCAAAAAGTCTGGTTGGTTCTGCACAAAGCCTTCACCATTATAATCAAATCATATGTGCTGGTGTCTGGCTGTCGTTTCCTAGGAACTGAGCTGTTTGACTCTCATACGTCGAATACGTATAATATATATATATATATATATATATATATATATATATATATATATATATATATATATATATAAATTAAAGAAATATGAAAATTGAAAAAACAAAAAGCAAGGTGACTCGAATAAAAATGAAAGAAACAAAAGCGCGAAGAAAAAGAAAAGTTCTTTATATATTTATTTATATTCATGTTGAATTCCCAACAGTCGAATCGAAAAGTCAATAAACGCAGTGCCTGTGGGGAGTCATCATTAAAGAAAAGAAAAAAAAGAAAGCGTCGCAGAGACCGACGAAGGTTGCAGCTGGCCAATCTTAACAGCCAAATACAGGAATAAGAACAGTATTTACCAAAATATTATTGAGAAGCTTACCTGAGAGTAAAGTTTCATCATCGATGCAAAATTCGTGCATATGCAACTACCATTTCCCCTTATTCTGTGCTCTTTATTATATATATTAGCAAAAAGAGAATGATCTGAACAGACTGAGACATCATTCGCTGTGTCGAATTTGATTCTTATTATTCAATCCGCCATAATAATTTAGTGTCGAATATACAAGAAATATATATATATATATATATATATATATATATATATATATATATATATATATATATATATATATATATATATACACACACTTCCACATATGTTTAAACATATGTGCTTATATTTTGTCGAAAACAGCTGAAAATCTGATTAAAAAAGTATAATATAAAATCTTGCGCTGTAACCAGGCAACGAAACCCTAACCACTTAACCATTGTCAACAATGTGCCACGTCTTCCTGCATCTAAGGATCAATCATTTCGCTGTAGTTTCCATAGAATAGAATAATGCACAACTAAGAAAAACGTCATAATTATGAATTTCTTAATACTACTAATAATACTTCTACTACTACTACTACTAATAATAATAATTAAGATTTGTAATATTATCATTTCGTTTCTACCGATAAATTAATAATTGGTAAAATATACCGTTTTATGCGTGTTTATGAGGGAAAAATCATGTAAAAATTAGTTTGCTAATTTCTGTGTATACATATTGACAGATATTTGCTGATATCTCCTGACGAGTGGATCGAATGATTAAAAAAATTTGTATACGAAACGTCGGAGTATATATATATATATATATATATATATATATATAATTAATACAAATATAAAATTTGTCACTATATATATATATATATATATATCACGTTATTTTTCGAGGATACCCTCATTTGACTAGACGAAGATTTTAAACAACATATTTATTTTCGTCTCCTGGGCTGAATACTGGAGAAATATACATATATGTAAAGAGAAAAAGAAAATTGTAAAAGAATATTTTTTTATTATTATTATTATTATTATTATTATTATTATTATTATTATTATTATTATTATTTCCTTAGATTTCTGTAATATACACTTTTCCATCCGGGTCCCAACCAGAGACCTAATGATAGAAATGTCTTCATGGTATTTTCCACTCAAAGTTTTTTCATAAAAAGATTATTATTATTATTATTATTATTATTATTATTATTATAGTTTTTGTTGATGATGTTCTACGGTCTCCTGATATATAATTATTTGTAGAAACATGCGTGTTTGGAAACAATAGAAAAGCAGAAACCTTTAATAGAATGAGTGTGCACACACACACACACACACACACACACATATATATATATATATATATATATATATATATATATATATATATATATAAAGGGAGGGAAAGAACGAAAGGAAAAAAGAAAGAACTGTGTTTATTATTACTCTTACTAGTGTTATTATTGAGGTATAAACATTGTAAAAAAAACAATGTGCATATATTTTATATTCAGATCTGTGTTTTGACAACGGCTAATCCTATTCCTTTTCTTAAAGCTTGTCTTGGAGATAAAAAGTTTTTTCTTGTTTGTCGTTTTTGAAGAAACTTACAAAAAACTTATATTATTTTTACACATTTTTTTTTTTATTTTTGCTACGAATGAAATATCTTATGTATTTTATCGAAGTGGTTAGCTTAATCAGAAAAGATTCGAAATAAAAAGAAAGCTTTTTTGGTTTCTTTTTCGAAAAGATAACTTTTCTCTAATTTTTTAAATTCATATATAAGAATTGATATTGAACGAGACTCAGCTCGACCAAGAAGACCTCTCTAAATGAATTAGGTTTAATGTAGCTAATTTTATTAAATTTTGGCAAGTGGGTTGAATTGAGAATATCGGATATATATATATACATATATATATATATATATATATATATATATATAGATAGATAGATAGATAGATAGATAGATAGATAGATAGATAGATAGATAGATAGATAGATATATAGATATAGATATATATATATTGTTTAACATTTATATATAATTAGTGAAGGATGTTTAATAAAAAATAATTTGTAGATCTAAACAGTGTGGACATCGAAATCAACACTGTATGTGGTCATCTAGCTTATTCTCAAAATTATTGATGCAGCTATAACTTAGTTTTAATGAGTTTCTGTTAAATACTTTACTAAGGGGATTACTTTTAGGAAAAGTTTCTCAATCAAATCATTGATACGCTTCGAAACACGACTGCAACTGTGTAACGAATTTGACATGTTTTTGGTGTAATATGCTAACACACACACACACACACACATATATATATATATATATATATATATATATGTGTACGTTTAGTCGGCAGATCTTTATTCAAGGGTGTTTCATTGAATAGTATAGATATTATCTACTTATTTTACACTGATCCTTTCTAGTTGTCTAATCCGTTTATTGATGTCAAGATGAAATTCATAAAAGAAGACTGCATTCCGTAGAGAATATAACATATTAAATTGAATAAAATATTTAATGTCATTATACATTTCTACCAATTTCCGGTTAGCTCCCTTATATTAAAAAAATTGCAAAAAATCCCTTAACTACAACGAATAAATGTAACGTTTAATAAATGTCTTTAAAACGCACTATTACAACGGAATGCAAATGTCCTTCATGATGAATTTCATCTTAACTTCAAGAAAATAATTTCTTACTTGGAAAGGATCAATATAAAAATAAGTAGACAAAATATGTCTATATTATATATAAAAGTGAATATTGAAGTCAACATTCAGAGGCGACAGGCTGTTTCATGTTTGAGGAAATCATCTGGCGGCCTGATGATTCCGTAAAGCATGAAACAGCCTGTTGTCTCTGAGTGTTGACTTCAATATTCACTTTTATATTTACATATGCTCTATCTCTGATATTGAGCACATTATCCCATAAATATATATATAACTGTATTTCTTTATATATATATATATATATATATATATATATGTAACTGTATTTCTTCATATATATATGTATATATATATAATTGTATTTCTTCATATATATATATATATATATATATATATATGTGTGTGTGTGTGTGTGTGTGTGTGTGTATGTATGCATGCATGTATTTGTGTGTGTATATGTGTGTATTTGAATAATTGACAAATGTAAAATCGTTTCATTGAAACTAAATTTGATTACGCGTTTCGCTTTTCAGATACAAAAGCTAAAGAAAGAAATGTGTGTCTGTGTGTTTGTGTGCATGCTTGAATAATCACTCATTAGTATTTCGTTCGTCAAGCTGTCGTTTCTTGTGACGAAAGGTTAATTTGCAAAAGAGCCGTTAATCTTTATTTTGTATCGTTTCTTTATAATTCTTAGTTCATGTCGAATGTTATTAATATATTCTCCTAACTTTTCTGTACTGTATTAAAGGTGAATTCTCATATTATTCTCAGAATGGCTCGAAAACCAGAGATTCATATAGCCTTTTCTAAAACGAATACTTAAAGCAAATACTTATATACATTTTGGTCCGTCGATATTTCCATATATTTTTCCTATATATATATATATATATATATATATATATATATATATATATATATCAGTAATAATTTTAAGGTAAAACAACATACTTAATGCATTGTCGTGTGTCTGGCGATGATAATTTTGATTTAAGAATGCAAGGCTAATTAAAAGAGAAATCAATTTACTAATACGAAAATGTATAGAAAGTGCTTCAATCGCAAGATCATACACAGTACATTTACGTCACGGTTCTGTCATCATTTCACATCTATGGTAGATTTATTATCACAATGTTTGCTTTTTAGTTAACAAAAATTATAGTAATAAGAACAAAAAGAAATATCAACTAAATGAAATCAGCTAGAAAATATACCCAAAATATACATTTTAAAACATAAATTAAATAAAATGTAAAATTTTCAGCGTCCCGTTTCCTTTGTGCTCATGTATCGTCGCATTAACGTAAATATCACTTTAGACCGAGAAAGAACTAAAAGACGAAACGAGTCAAACGAAAACATTTGCCATAGGATTTTATGTAAAAATTAATTAAAATTGACTGGAATGAGTTTCCGTTTTGATTTGGGTCAGATCTCAGACTTTTTCGCCATTTTTTAGACGTCTTTCATCCCAATCTAATTCTCTTTATTAAAATATTTAAAAAATAAAATATACTTTTCTGAAAAATTATTTGAGAAATATTAGCTGAATAAATGTTTAATTAATTTTATTTGAAACCAATAATCCTTACTTAGGTTCAAAATATTGCAGAAACGTATTTTATTAACACGGCTGTTGCTGTTTATTTAAAGTGTTGACAGATTGACTGACAGATGGAAGTTTATCAATTTTTTCTGCGGTGGATATATCTGTAAAATTTACCTGAGGACTATAATGTCAGCGAATTTTATATGATTTTCAACATCCCGGCGATATTTAAAAAATAGGAAAATATTCATCGTAAACTTTACTGAATGTTACTTTGAATTTACTATATTATTTTACGCTCTTATTTTATGAAAATGTCATGTATGGACAACCGTATTGCAATATTCACTTAAATCTGGCAATTTGGGGCTACAGCAAAATAAAATATATCAGAAAAATATATTTTACAAAATATTTATAAATATTGCAAATATTTAATCTTCGGCACGGAGCTGAAACATACTTTTTTTTTTTATTGTTAGTTATTTTACTGGGGCCTCCTAGCCAAAGTTTCTAAGTTCACTGAGTTCGATTAGCCGAGTATGTTTCTCTATAAACTCATTCTAGAGTCAGTCCCGAATGATGTCTGAATCTTATGTAGACTAGAATGACAGCTTAACATCCGTGCAGTAAATACCCGGACGTCTCTTCAAGATTTAAGATAAGTCCTCTTGACTTCTTGACTTGTGTCACCTGATGGGAAGGTCTTTACTCTTGGGTCTTTCGACAACCTGTCTATCTTCATATGTCTTTTTTCTCGATGACGATTTTGTCCTTTATTCTGCAACTAATTCGACACTTGACAAATTCCTTCGGTTACCTCGAATTGAAGTCAACCTCTTCCGTTGACTCAGTCAGTAATGATTAACTTGTTTCATATAGAGTTACTGTCATCCAACTACATAACACACACACACGCGAGAGAGAGAGAGAGAGCGTGGGATCACTCAAACACTCTCTTACCAATAAACATGTATTAAAATGTTTACACAAACATATTTGCAAATACCTTCTTCAATATACTGCGTACATTCAGGATGTTGGCTATCATGGCTCTCCTCAATTTCCTCTCTTTTGTAGCTCTTGGTAAATTATGCCTTTTTCTATCTCTGATAAACTTTCTTCTGCTCATCATTTACACAAGCTGTTTTGAAAGGCGATGCGGTGTTTCCTGTTCCACTTGATATCATGTCCTGTGGATGTAAAATTTTCCAAGCCCTCTTTCCTCCTTATCTGCCGTAGAAATTCCACTTGTCTCTACTTGATGTTAAGTATAACTATCCTTTATGTTTCCATTTTCTCTAAAACTTTGTCCTTCCTTCTATGTTCAGTCAGTGGGATTCTCAGCATCGTTTTGTAAAACCACATTTTTGTTATGTCAAATCTCTCATTCACCTGTAAGAAGACTGCCATGTAGAAGGACCTAAATTTTCCCGTTTTTTAATATTTTGCTTAGCTTTTGAAAAGCATCTTTTCACTTTCCCAATGCGCATTTTGATTTCGGTATCGCACTTTCCCACCTCTATCAAAATACTTCCTACATATTTAAATTGTTGTATTTGTTTGATTTTGGTATCTCCGAATTGTAATTTGCTGACATTCATTCATTCTGTCTTCTTGCAATTGATTTTAGTCTTTTTTTTTCTCGCTATTTCTCGCCATCTTCTCTAGGAGTTCTTGAAATTTCCTCTCCGTGTCTGCTATCAAAACTGTGTCGTTTGCATACCTTCTGTTGTTAAGATTGTGGCATCCAATAATAAAATCTGGTAGGATTTCTAATTATCTCAGAATCGCTTCATTATGGAAGTTGAGTAAATCCGGTGAGAAGGCATACTGTTGTGTTACACCCTTTTCTATTCTTGTTTAGATACTGAATTCATTTTATATCTGTATACAGACGGAGTGCTCTCAGTATAAGATGTAGATTATTCTAATATCCATCCCAAATAAATCAAGCTTACTTTGCAGTTCTAACATTTAATTGTCACGTAATTTGTCAGACGCTTTTGCATAATCTACAAAACATGGGTGTACATCCTTTTTGCATTTGTATTGACGTAATTCTGCATAAAATGTATATGTCGGTGTTCGAAATCAGGCAATGGCAAAAATATCGAATGCTGATTTTAAAAGCAGGCAGAGCGTCTCAGTGAAAGGAAATGATTATTAAGGTTTACACACAGATTCGAATTAATATAAAATATATATCTGTGATTTTGATGTCTACCTTTCTATCTATAAGCACACACTCATACATAGATGTGCGTGTGTGTGTGTGTGTGTGTGAGAGAGAGAGAGTGAGTTCTATTATTAAGCACCCTGATGAGCAGATGCAATCTCTATGAAACTGAGTACGGACAGATATATAAACATTTAATTTGACTTGTTACTATTAAAACTATATCTCTTGATATTGAGTACTCTAATTACATACACTGCTTGCCTTAATATCGTTATATTCTAGTAATATCTAGGCCGACACATTTTTGACGATATATATATATATATATATATATATATATATATATATATATATATATAATTAGGAACCAAAATTCAAGCTACCACGTTAACCAGGTTACGAGTCATTGCACCTTCTTAAACACAGGTGTTTACAGCCTCTTTTTACAATATACTGTCTTACATTTTATATTGTATTTTAAATTCACACACACACACACACACACACACACACACACACATATATATATATATATATATATATATATATATATATATATATATATATATATATATATATATATATATATATATATAAATGTGTGAAGCTTAATATTACTAGACATATTAAAAACGGGCAAAGCAACCGGTTTCGTTCCCGCTCTTCAGCCTTCCACGGGAGATTTAATTTAAATTAAAACACAGAAAATGTACAATAAAAAGGAAGTTGTGGAGGCGAGGAGAAAAAAATGAACAAAAGGAACTAGAGACAAATGACAGCGAGCCCGAACAAACACTCACGTTGTTTACACAAAGAAGGATTAAGGGACCTGATGTAAAGTGCCTCCAGAACCTTTAGATGAAATAAAGAGTGTAACTGGGGCAACATGGTGAACCAGACAGCACTAAATTTGGCTGCACAATCTCTGTTCTTTAATAGGTGTTCGCATATGGCGGAACCATAAGGTGTTTTTTTCCCTCACCTCCACAACTTCCTTTTTATTGTACATTTTCTGTATTTTAATTTAAATTAAATCTCCCATTGAAGCCTGAAGAGCGGGAGCGAAACTGGTTGCTTCGCCCGTTTTTAATATGTCTAGTAATATTAAGTTTTACACTTTTATTTCTATCATTAAATTTTGTTTCTACAAAAATATCTTTTAATATATATATATATATATATAGTTTAAAATTTGGTATATTAATAGTTTTAAGGTTAGTGTGATCAGTGATAAAAGTGCTAAGACTGTGTGCTACCGATGTTTTACTTTTTCCCAATTTGTAAATGAAAAGAAAAAAGAGATTTATTTGACACTGTATTTATAATTAAATTGTACAGATTGGCGGCATTTTATAAGGGAAGGATTCAATGCCTTTGAGGAAGAATGTCTCAAGCGTTCTCTCCGAAGAGGTACCCACTCGGATTTGCCAACTAATATGCAGACTTGTACATGTGATGTGCGTGAGCGCATGCTGTTGTCGAGAGCAGGTAACGTAAGCCGTACGATAGTCCATCATAACAACCACAAACCAACTGTGTCTATCTGCCTCATCGTCTTGCCACCAACATCTATGCATTATATCTAAGCACAGCGCATATTACTAACCAAATGTGTGAATTTGTTTTGCTCAAGCTAAGTCTCAAAAAACACTACATAAAATTAACTATTTTTTGCATCTATTTATTCATTTTTTAACAAGAAAACTCTCAAGTGATGTTAAAAATTGCCGCAAAACAATGTTGATTTAAGATGGAATGATCTATTATGACATTATCTATGAAAATTGAGATGTAGTAGAGTGGAATCCCCGTATCATATTCGGTGACGGTCTAAGGGTGGTGTTGGCTGGTTACTTTTGATATAGATGTTTTCATATAGAAACTATTTTTATTATTTTTATGGTGTAGTATATTGGTGTTGGCAACAAGTATTTTCCTGTATTGTGAAGGTGGACAAGAATTAAATGTTGTGCGATAGACAAATGGTGTGTAACAGGTCTTGATAATGTTCCAAAACTGAACAAGATTTATTAAGAGTATTGTAGCAATGTTTTAAAATGCATTTGAATTAACTAATATTTTCCACCATGTTGCAATTTACTATCTCTGGTTATCTCCCCTTGCATTGTGAACTCTTGTTTACGAAACATCATAAGCACAACGGTTAATTTTAAAATAATTATAACAGAGCGTGTTTACAAAAATCACCATCACAACGATTACAATTAAATTAAGTTTGACTTCGCAATTCACCCCTGACGTTGATCTCGGAGGAGATCGAAAGTACTTGCATTAAGGAGAACTACGGCGCCTTCCTTGATGAATTTCAACTTAACATCAAGAAGATAATTAGAGAACTGAAACGGATTATAAAAATGAATTGACGTAATATGTGTATATTATTTAATGAAATATGCTTGAATGAATATATGCTGCCGAAATACACACACGCACACACATATATATATGTCTGTGTGTGTGTTTGTGTGCGTGTCTGTGTCCGTGAGCACGCATGCGCTCAATATGTACTCCGTAGTTAAAGACGTATACTCTTGCAATTTCTCATCCACATATACAAAAGAACAGATAAATACACCCCGACAAACAAACACACACACATATATGTGTGTATGTATAGTGAAAGAGAGAGAGAGGAAGAGTGAGAGATATGTTCATGTGCGCCTGTGTATGTGTGGCATTCTACCCCTTCCCAAATGACAGTTCATGAATTTCCAGCTGACTGCGTTACCGCCATCCTGATTAACCAAGACAGTCCTCACAGACCTTTGATGTCAGCCGTCCGTGCGGACCCCAGCAGTACAACTTGTGTCTCTAAATCTCCAAGGACATCATCCGGTTCGGATCCAAGCCAACGTTCTAACTATTCAGCAGCGAACAAACAAAGGACGCTTCTCAGTGTTCGGATTGTCTTGGAGAAAACTAATCCGATATTTCTTTCAGGCTTATCATTGCGTCAAATGTGTCTCCAGCTTGCGCCAGAAATTGTCCACACCTGTTCTGATGTGGGATTTTGGACTTCGTTCTTTGGCAGCTATTCTGGAGTGTTGCCCTCTACGGGTCTCTGCAGAAAAGACGGATGTTAGTGATTATTCTTGGTTTAAGAGATTCAAACTGGATTTACAAACATAAATATGTGTGGAGTTTGAACAGATTTCTTTCTTCCAAGAAATGCCCTATATCGTTGAGACATGCTTGTCATGTATTTGAATGTGTAAAGTAAGGTTTATTCCTCTTTGTATAAATATATCTAAATTTCATTATTATTGCTAAAATTGGTTTTATAGGGGGAGGGAAAAAGTAATGCTCTTTTCAATTTAATAAATTTTATTAGACAAATTAAAATACAATAGTTTAAAAAATATAAGTAATAGCGAATTCCCCGTGTTACGAACATATATGCTAATGCTGATTTAAAATAATTCAACAGACGATGTTATTTTATTTATTGTAATTGGATTTTTGGCGACTGCTTTACTCGATTTCCGTCGTTCGATCGTGTGCGTCTGAAAAAATAGAATTTTTTATCTCGTTGTCCATAGTTTCTCGGATTTTTGACTGCGGTCAAAGTGTAGTCTCTGCACTCGGGCAGATAAACTATATTTGATTTCTCAGTTGTGACACTCTCTTCGGACAGAGCGTAACGGAAAATATTATTGAGAAGTGCCCGGTTTCAGAAAACAGTTGCCCTTGGCAGTAATTCCTCTCATTGCACTAAAGAGTAGGCTGATCTATATTCGTACCGATGCAAGCGCAACTGACAGTTACGGGCGCTGGGTTGTTTTTGAGCCTGGCCCGGGTGTACGTGCTCAGGCTCCCGTCATTAAAATGGCATTACGTTACAAGAAATTTCAATCGTATCTCGGACTTTTGACTAAGGCCAAAGTGCAGTATCTGTTTTTAACGGCTTAATCTGATTCTCTCTCTCCATTTCTATCACCTCTTCTATCATTCTCGCTTTCATTTTCTCACTGAAACCAAGTAGTGTTTATTCCCTTCTTTCCACAGGATAAAAAATGAATAGTCCATTTTTTATGAGGTATAGGCAGGACGTAAATCTCGTGTGAACTTAGACATGGTCAAGTACAATTAATAAAGGATTTTCATATTACAGGATATATATATATATATATATATATATATATATATATATATATATATATATATATATAGAGAGAGAGAGAGAGAGAGAGAGAGGGAGAGTGAGTGAGAGAGAGATTAAAGTAAAAATGTTAGTTCCTCAAAAATTTTAAGACAGTCATAAACATTCATCAGGTTAACTGAAAAGCCAAGATGTTAAATGACGTAATTTAATGTCTAATAATTTAAACTGATATTTATTATGCCTACATGTAACAATCAATTCATTTCTCTTGTTTAATAAGCTAGGGTTATTTAAGTGTTTTGACATAACAAGCTTTTCAACAAGATATAAATTGCAATTATTTCCTTTCCTATTATAAACCTTATAAAATTTCCCAGTTGTTTGTTGGTGAGAGGTCATCATTCTTTAATTGCCAGAAGTATTTGGAGTGGTGCTTTTGTATTTTAAATTATATAAGGTCATTCTATGATGGCAAAAACGATATTTTTTTATCATATATTGACGATTTAAGCGACAGATCGCATTTTTACGGCAGTTGCATTTTTTTAGTAGAATTTATGTTGTCTTTGTTGGACATATGTTTGTTTGATATAATGTTGGTATGACAGGAGATAGACGTGTCTATGTTATTAACGCAGCTATAGCGGATCTTAACATTCTTTTTATTAAAAATCTTTTTTAGTGTTGGAATGGTTAAAGAGTTAATGTATTAAATTTAAAAACATTCATTAGATATTAGTTTTGACATTACGGTCAGGATTAATATGCATTAAACCATATAATGTTGCGTTTACAGTGTTTCTTCTTATTTCTACCCTTTTTGTTTATTTCTAAATACTCAAAATTTACTTTATAATGACTAGCTAGTATAGATTTAGACTTCGAAAGCTAATATAGATTTAGACTTATCAAATATTTCCTTATTGCTGGAGATGTGAATAATCTAACTTGGACAAATTTGCGTAAATTATCTAGCATTTTATGGTGGTAGTTTGGTTGTTTACTAACGTATCTATGGTTATATAGATCCTCTGTGTATGGTTTATAAAAACCACTATTCAGTTATAAGGTTACATTGAGAAAATTCATCACTTTTGTATTGGTGGTGGTGGTAATATTTAGTTCGTGATCTTTCAAAAAATTTTCCAGTTTTTTTCTCAATCGTTCTATATTTCGTCGACTAGTTTTACAGGACAGAATTATACCGTAATCTCTGTAGAGTCCGGTGTCTTTGATGTCGAAAATAAATCTAGATCGCCATAATGATAGAATTTTAACTAAATCGAATACCATCACTGCGTCATATGCACCCACAGCTACATTAAATTCCGAGCTACATTTTTTGATCCACAAATAACCATTATGAAAAAATATAGATTTTTATGCTTGCTTGAATTAATTTCGCTAATAGGGCAGTAATTTATTGCTAGAATCATAACCGACATTAGCAGATATTCACTCATGGACGGGTAAAAATCACAAGTATCGAATTGGATGAAAGTATATTCATTTTTACTTTTTATACTGGTAAACTATTCTAAGTCTTCAGCTATTTTGTGGCACTGGGTAAATTACAGAGCATTTTTGGTATACTTGAGTGCATTTCAAGGATGATTATACAGATATTATTTTGGTGGGGTTGAGTAAAGGGTATTGAGGGTTGTTTAGAGAATTCCCTGATGATATGTAAGTATGATAAAAGCCTGTTGCTTGTGGAATTTATGAATTTATGAACCATATCATCGATTTTAAATTCCGTGTCTATTTTCTTAGCCTAACTGTTGTGATAACCAGATATATTATAATTCAAAATTAAAAACATTTGATTAAAAAAAAAAGTTTTAGTATTAACAAGCTACATAGAATTTATCCCAAGAAACGAAATAATCATAAAAATGGGGTACAACTGGGTTTCATTTTTATGTGATTCATATATATATATAAATATATTGAATAAAAACAGACCACGTTAAGGTTCCATGTAATAAATTATTTCACCATAACCCCTTTAAGAGGGCTCTGGATCATCAGACTTTATTCCAAAAATTGAAATGAAAAAAAAAAAAATTTTTCATTTCAATTTTTGGAAGTAAAGTCTGATGATCCAGAGCCCTGTCAAAGGGGTTATGGTGAAATAATTTATTACATGGAACCTTAACGTGGTCTGTTTTTATTCAAACATATCTGCTCTGAATTTTACGTTGAGCTCTCTGAATATCATCCTCCTCGGGTCTACCCATACGGATTACCTAAGTTTGCATAAACTAAATATATATATATATATATATATATATATATATATATATATATATATATATATATATATATATATATATATATATATATATGTTTCTTTAAGTGTTATTTTAGTGGATGCCCATATTTTTGAGTAGACAGGAATTTTATTTTTTGAACAGTATTTTATTTCGTCCGCCCACATGAACATGCGATAAGTCTTATTAATGAAAATGTGCGCTCCAAAATAAAGTTTAAAGTATTTAAATTCTGTTAGATTAGTAAATAAAAATCCATTATTCCTTTAGGAATTGTTTTGTTTATGTTTCGGATACGAAACTGATCAGTTATGAACTTTCAAAAACCTGAACGAGGAAAGTGTTCTTAAAGGCAAATAGAATATCGCGTACAACGGCCTTCGTAGCCGAGTTGGTTAAAGCACGTCGGATATAACGACTGTTTCTCATACAAAGAAAGACGCAGGTTAAAACCTACAGGAGGGCACATTTTATCTTTAATAAGATATCGCGAATTCGCGGACGAGTTGAAGAAATAAAATACTGTTTAAAAAATAAACGTGGCGTCTAATTGAGTCTGGGTATCCACCCACTAAAAATAACGTTTAAAGTAATAAAAATATATCGGGTTAATAAATAAAAATTCACTATATATATATATATATATATATATATATATATATATATATATATATATATATATATATATATTTGGTTGGATAGATGTGAGTTTGTGACCCTGGGTTTCACGCTTTTGCTATCGTCAGACAAACTCTGGAGTTTGTCTGACGATCGCAAAAGCATGAAACCCAGGGTCACAAACTCACATCTATCCAACCAAATATGTTAGCTCTATCTCTGATACTAAGCGCTTTCTAATAAATACCACGCATATAATATATAAATAATTATATATATATATATTTATTTATATTTATACACACACACACACACACATACATACATACATACATATATATATATATATATATATATATGTGTGTGTGTCTATCTGTGTGTATATATATATATCATAGATTTTTTTATGAATATATATATGTGTGTGTGTGTGTGTGTGTCTATGTGTGTGTATGTATATATATATATCATAGAATTTTTATGAATATATATATATATATATATATATGTGTGTGTGTGTGTGTGTGTGTGTGTGTTGCTATTATGAGTTAGGTTGCTGGATTTCATGATATGTCAGCTTCTTTTGGGATAATAAATGGCGAACATCGTACGGGCACTCAATGTGAATCGAACTCACAACTCAGTAATAATGGCCAACGAGATTAGACTCATCCTGAAATGCAATCTCGTTGGTTTGGTTGATTTTACATGACAACCTTTGCTCGATCATTTAATGTTTATTTTTATATGTGTACCCCAGTGACGATATACCGCACTGCTCACTAATAAAGATCAACCAGTTATACAATCTCTCCATCTGCCATTTTTAAAATACATTTTGTGCTAAAACTTCATCTAATGGTGTATGGATGAAAGGGAAATTATAGAGTCCAAACCTAACATATTTTAAACGGAACATAGAGAAAGTTAAATGTGCCTCATTTTCCCAACTCTGTTATTAGTCAAAGATTATATTGCAAGAGATCTGCACGGGCGGGGGTAATCATTTCAAGTGAAGAAAATTACATGACTCAGTGCTTTTGAAAATAATCTTCCAGGAAGCATTTCGATGATAGATAGATAGATAGATAGATAGATAGATAGATAGATAGATAGATAGATATGAATAGAATAATATAGATAGATTTTAATTGATAGACATAGATGTGAATAGACTAATATAGACAGATATGAAGAGATGCAGACAGACTAATAGAACAAAGATAGATAAATAGATAGGTTTTAATAGACTTAGAATTGAATAGACTAATTATTAATACATATGAAGAAATGCAGATATACACATAAGAAGAGAATACGATAGATAGATAGATAGATAAATAGATAGATAGATAGATAGATAGATAGATAGATATGGAGAGAGAGAGAGAGAAATAGATAGACAGATGTGCAGAGCTGCCGATAAATAAATTATCTTAAATTTCATTTCTATCACAAGAAATAAGTTGTTAAATAGCCAATGTAGCTAAAATGTTCCGAAATCATTTTTATTTAAAGGAATATGTTTTAATATTTATATATTTTTATACATATTACTTTGTAGTTCTTTCACAGATTCATGGGTGTGTGCTAGCCGTTTCCCTACTGTCCTGGTCTAATGCCTGTTGGCAAGTGCAGATATGAAAAGTTTGTGCCATCATGTCTATTTTCGATTCACGATCGCCCGAGTGTATTTGCACGTAAATTAATATAACAAAATTCACTGGAAGTCGAAATCGGCTTTCCAATTTCTAATTCCGAGTCGTTATTTATTAACTCCCCCGCACACCCAAATTCACAGCATCTGGTATGTCCAAAGATGGTCAAGAATCTAGATACTGATCAGTCTCGACGTTGCGTACTTTTGAATGAGTACCGGTGCTTCAACATGATACGGCCGGAAGCACGTATATATTTATTTAAAATAAATTGATTATAATAAAATGTAAGTCTATTAAAACTTATTTTTAAATAAAACAACATCCCACACACCTGATCAATTATTAATATATTGTTTTACATAAAAATATGCTCTTGATATTCTATCACATTCATTTGACTTTCTTCCATTGATTTTATTAGGTCGTTTTTGACGTTAAAAAATACGTCAAAAAACGACATTATTACGTCATTATTTTTGCACCAACCTAATATTAACTTTTTTACAATTTTGACTTTAATATTACTTGCATTAATTCCTCCCAGTGATCCCAGCTTGAATGGTGTTTTCTTTTCTCCTAGACATCTTTTTAATGAAGGAATACAAGCTTTCAGATGGATTAATATCGGTACAGTATGAGAATTATTCAGTTAATTATCATTTTATTACTGAATGATGAATGTCATATCACAACTACTGACGCTGGTTCTATAAGCAGATCACTTAGATTTTTGTGAAGTGTAGAAAGGTGGAAATCACTCGTAGAATTTGGGGAAACCACTCCTACCCAAAGATCATTTACAGATGCATACGCGTAAACAAATCCCTACTACGTTGTCTACGAACAAATTATCTAAGTAACTTCGATAAAAAATCTAAAAAATGTTATTTCAAATACCAAACTTTTGACTTTAATAAACCAAAAACATTTACCCTTAAAAAAAGTTTCCTCTTTGCCTATTCCAGTAAGCAGCCAGTGGCCTATATATGCAGCCCACGTAAGGAGTAATGACTCTGATCTTCTGAAGATCGCTTCAATTTTGATATTGTAGTTTCGGTTCCTATATCAACAATATATCTATATCTATTCATATATATATATATATATATATATATATATATATATATATATATATATATATATATATACTAACACACACACACACACACGCAAGATGCAATAGGTAAATTGTCGCCATATTATATATTTATTTTCGCACATGCGCGTTGTCTGTTTTTGATTTTGTCGATTGCACAGTATAGTAGGGTCAGTTGGGTATGTCTGTGAGAAAAAGAATACTATGACGCAATTCACTAAATCATTAGTTTGGAAACGGCATTTCTTGCCATTCGCGCCGGAAGCTCCAGTACGAACATTGTACGCTCCGGCCTTCTTCATGTGATATACTCTGGAATTTCGATTAAACCGTTTAATTAGTCCACAAGTTTAGATTGTTCTAGTTCTACATGCCTTGCCTTTTTTGGATATGTGAGTTAATTACCATTGGATAAATCTGTTGATTGTGTAATCCAAAAAATGGCTTGACCCAAAGAGATTTGAGTTCAATAACTGGCCATAGGAGAGGGAAAATTACAAAAGTATGTTACCTGAAGAAGCTTGCAGAATAAAAAAACAGCCAAAACGTATGAGAATATGGCAGTAAAAATGAAGACAACAGTTTTAACGATGTAAATAGTGTAAATAGTCATGTAATATGATTTGAGGGAAGCTGGGCAATGATCATTAGCCACCGTTGTCCTTAGAAATGTCGTGATGGAACCAACGTGATGGCTGGTGCGTTCATGGAATTATTTGGTTTGCATTAAATGAAGTTTAATTAATTGAAATTTTCAGATTTATTTACATTGTTCAGATTGTTTTCCTTAACTTTATTGTCATGTTCACGACATCCCGGCCGTTGTAAGCTCCAGCCTTCTTCAGCTGACTGGTAACGTCCTGAACATGAAAATAAAGATGAGGACAGCAGTCCGAACAATGTAAATAATGTAAATAATTACAATGCCTTATCTCAGAAATATAGACATGTTTTTTAGCTTTAACAAGAAAAAATTAAAAAAAGTACCTACATTAAAATCAATACTTCAATTTTATCAATAAATTTATTTCGTTTTTTTTTTTTTAATTTAGAAATTTAAAGAAATGTTTTGTATTAAATTTCATGTTTCTTTTTATCTATATATGCATTCATGATATTAACTTTAAAAAAGAAAATATCTTCCTAATATCAAATTCCCAATATGGCGGTGAATCTTGAACAATTTCCTCACAGACGAAGTGGAGTCTTGGAGCACAAGTATGATGCACCAAGCGAAGATCGAACTCATTATTCAGTCATACTTGATCTAGCGGGATAATTTTGCTAACAATTATACAACGTCGAAGTGGACATGTGAGAGACGTGGAAGTCTTAAGGATAGCAGGTATTTCTAAGAAATTTATACTTACAATCAGAATGAGACAAATTTCTGGGAAAAATAATGAGGAAAGTAGAATTTAAAAAGGGAAATAAAGAGTGGCCTACTTAACGAGTCTGTATTAAAAAGAGACATAGTAAAGGAGCAGAAATGATTTACGGCAACAAAAGATAGGAAGTTTGAAGTTTATGATTATAAAAGAAACAGACTCACATCTTTGTATGTAGATGAAGGTTTGAAACCAAGTTTTGCTTCTAGTTAATTTTTACTATGCGTTTCCACACTTCTAACTTTTTGATCGACTGTTTTTTTCTTTACGGCTTATCAACCTCCATACTTCGAGGAAACGTAAGAAAGAACAAGAAAAATCGAAGGTTCCAGCGAAAGCGTTCCCGTATTTCTGTTAGTACGTAAATATTTTGCCGATGCATGCATACGTTAGAGCGTTTCTCCGTTCGTTTGGAAAAGACGGGGTGGCAGGCGCAAGTTGTAATTTCTGCAAAACGATAGCATGCATCGTGTCATCGCTATGGCTAATTTTCAGAGGGAGACACTTATATTTGTCTTCAACTTTTATCTTCAAACTGGGGCCCACACACGTCAGCCTATCACGACTGACATTCTGCGCTGAATTAAGTGAGCTGTAAAATATATTTCCGTTGGAAGGAAAGTAATATACGGGGATCAGTGAGGGTCATAAATGATACGAACGTAAATATTAGAAGACGCTTAGGGACATACACACATACACAGTTAAACATACGCATATATATGGGGAAAGTGCTAAAGTACAAACACACACACACACACACACACACACACACACATATATATATATATATATATATATATATATATATATATATATATGCACACAAATGAGCTTGTGTATATATGTACATAAATAAATTCTCCTATGAGTACAATAGCGAGTGAGTGACAGATCGATTTTTCCAGCAAGAATACATTTAAACAAGTTTTGTTAAATTCAACCGAAAAATTCTGCCTGTAAATTTTGTTAAGATACAAAAGCATTTCAATAATATATATATATATATATATATATATATATATATATATATATATATATATATATATATATATATATGCATGTATGTATATATATATATATATATATATATATATATATATATATACACACAATTACAAGGTTGGTACACATGGAATAATATTCTAATAACGAAAAACATTATTCTTCAAAGATAGCACTATACCTAGTAGAGCTAATAATATTTATTCAAATTTATAAGATATGCATGATCACTACAAAATTTACAATTTTGTTTCAACACTGCTGGTGTCTTATCAAGTGATGATGTTGATTCGGCATCATCACTTGATAAGACGCCATCGGCTTTGAAACAAAATTGCAACTTTTTAGTTATATTATGTATGTTATAAATTTGAATATATATATATATATATATATATATATATATATATATGTGTGTGTGTGTGTGTGTGTGTGTGTGTGTGTGTGTGTGTCAGCGCTATGCCTCTTTTGTAACCCTATGTTCCTGTGTCATAAATCTATGAATTTTTGTTAAAAAGTAATGAAAAAGGCATTAATTTGATTTAGTTCTTGCAAAAGTTCCCCCCAAACTGAAAATTCGTTTTTATTATATATGCATTAAGGATAAAAAAAAAATATTTCAGAGATTTTATTTTTCAATATGCTAATGATTTCATTGGATAGCAATCATGTATTTTTTTTAAGTTTATAGCTATAACATAATATACAAATGCGTGTAGCATGGCTATAACTTTTTGGGATTCAATCATTGTAAATTTATTTGATTTTCTCTCTGTAACTGAATGGAATCCTAAAATCAAAGCGAAACAATTTTCCAAACCATAAAACATTCATCATAAATTAATTTAAAAATTAATTTATACATTTCCCACTTTGTCTCATTATCTTCACTTTCGCTCCCTATAAACACACATACACGCAAACGGACTCACACGCACCTATACACACATATACAAACTCATACACATGGTGCAGTAGATAAAAGCGTTGGTTAAGCAATCCAGTGATTTAAACCAAGGAGTTGTCACTTCAGTATCTAGCCACAACAGAAGTGGATAAAAACTTGGGGAGTTGAGTTATTAAAAGGGAATAACTGAAACTAAGATAACTGATATGGCACGAGGAATTAGAAAAATCCAACCCGGTGGACGAAATAAACATTTCTCTTCGAAATTCCAACGTATATTACCTGACGAAGGCAGGAGAATACAACAACCGAAACGTCGTGAATATGACAATAAAAACGAGGACAACAGTCTGATTAATGTAAATGGTGTAAATAGTTACAATATCCCATCTCAGATATATATCTATATATATCTATATATCTATCTATCTATCTATCTATCTATCTATCTATCTATATATATATATATATATATATATATGTATGTATATATATATATGTATGTATATATATATGTATGTATATATACATATATATATATATATATATATGTATATATATATATGTATATATATGTATATATATATATGTATATATATATATATATATATATATATATATATTAAAATTGAAGTGGTATCTGATGATCCGGCGTTCTTTTAAAAGGGCTCTGGTGAAATAAATTATTATAATGGAACCTTAAAGTGGTCTGTTTTTCTTCAAAATATTAGCTCTGGATTTACGTTGAGCTCTCAGGATTTCATCCTCATAGGGACTACCAATCCGGATTACCAAGTTTTTCATAACTTATATATATATATATATATATATATATATATATATATATATATATATATATATATATATATCAGTAGTATTGCTATATATGAAATAAATTATTAAAATTGTTTATAGATATATTCCATACATCGTTTTTTCTGGACTTAATTACCTATTTATTATTTTAATTATTTATATATTTTATTTTATTTTTTATCTATCGTGAATTATTTCTATGTACCGCATCTATTCAGAATGTGGTTGATCATGGTAATCCACAGCATCCTATCCTTTGTATCTCTTGCTATTTTTTTTTTATTAACCAACATTCCCATATCTGTTCTGCCACATTTCTACTGAGGAATTTCTTTGGTTATATGTTCTTGTTTTTTTTTATTATTATTTTGAATAAAGTTTATCACATTTATCACATTATCACATTTACCTTACGGGATGTCTTTGTGGTTGATTCTATGTATAAGTGTCCTTTCTTTTCGTTTTTCTTATAACTTCCTAGTTTCTTACATGCTCTATCCGTGGTATTCTCAGCGTCCTTCTGTAGAACCACATTTTTGTTGCCTCATGTACATTCTTTATCTGTGAGGAAATTGTCCAAAATTTGCTGCCCTATCGGAGAACTGATATCATATATATACTGATATCATATATATATATATATATATATATATATATATATATATATATATATATATATATATATATATATATATATATCAGTAGTATTTCTATATTTTCTTTATTTATGATTTCTTAATACTTTGCTTAGACTTCAGCATGCATTATTCGCTATTCCAATTCGCCTTCGGATTTCGCTGCAACATTTTTCGCCTTCTGTTAAAATTCTTCTCAGATGCAAATTCATATTTCATATACGGCGAACACAATTATCAGTGTATTAGCAACAATATAATTTTCCTTCACCAGCAAGCCGTAAATAAGAAGTAGTGAACCAACCTTTTAAGAAACAGCGATAAATAGATAAATGATTTATGATTTACACAGTCTTTAATATTAATTGTTTAATCATTTCGCCCCAAGCAATGCAATAAACCCACGAAGACGGAGACGATTACTGAGTTGTATAGAATATGAGAAAAGGAAAACATTATTAAAGAGAGAAGAATACAAAAACAAGAATTAAAAGATAGAAGATAACGATGGACATTGTATTTAAATTTTTGACGACCAACAAGCGGGAAGAAAGTTCCACAAAAGAAAAGTGTGTGAAAAGAAACACTTAGTATAAATGGTTAGATGCAACTTACAGTTGCATCTAACCATTTCAACTGTAAAATACTGGGAACTTGCCACCAATCTTGTACTCCTCTTAAATTCATAAATTCGAGGACCCCCCCCAAAAAAAAACAACATTAAAATATTTTTAGAAAACACACAGGAAAGCTCCGTTATGATAGTGAGTAAGTAACTGAAGCCGAGATGCCAGGTCAGGACGAATAACAATGCAGATTCTTCCTTGTGCTTGACCTAAAATCTTAAATGCATAGTAGAAGCTCTAGAACAAATGTGAAATGATATACAATGCATGGTTGAATGGTAGATTTCTAAATATCCAAATTATACTTATGGTAATAATACAAAAATCAGAGGGAACGAGAACAAAAATCGTAAACACTAGTTGAAATGTATCGCCGCATTGCACAAATTTTCCTCTAAATCAATCAGTAAGAGATGTTGATTTCTACGCATGCGTTACAATACCCCCAGGGAATTCGTCGGGGCTAGTAAACGACCAACGAGAAAAATATATATTTTTTTTCCTCAACGAACAAGGCAATCAGAATTTCTGAAAGGACCAATCATCATACAGAGCACATCAAAAGACAGGCAAATAATCTTTCACGGGGGATTCCTGACCCCAAACTGAGTGAGTTTCTCGCTAATAGGAATTAAGGTTAATTTTTAGCTTATATCTTATTTATTTTTAAAACACTTTTTATAATCCTCCAGTGTGATTGAGGCAGAAGAAAAAAAAAGACTTTCTTGTGCCTGATAAATGAAGCGTAATGACTTCGTGGAGACTAAAAATAGAAAATCACTGTCAGTCTCCTGGTTACACGTAGGCGCCATCTTGCTTCGCGCATTGACTTTGTCAAAGGTGATAATGTTACTTCTAGTAATCGAGTAAAGTGTACGGTTTTCGTTTTTTATAATAGGTTGAACTCCGTTTTAATTTTGCTGGATGTAAAGGAAAATTTTATTTTTATTTTTTTAAAAGGTTTTCAATTCTCTGAATATTATGCTTTTAATAATTTCCAATGTTACAATCTCTCATACATGAGCTTTTGCATAATAGCAAATTGTAAAATTTATAACTGAGATGTATTGCATAAATAAGAATATATATACATATATATGTGTGTGTAAAATGACAATTGGAGAAAAATCTAAGATTTTTTTTTCCAATTGTCATTTTATACCAATCTGTCTCGTCCACAGAATTGATCTGGGAATTTAACTATATATATATATATATATATATATATATATATATATATATATATATTGACGTTTGATGTGCGACTCGAGTTTCGTTGGTTACCCAATTCATCGGCACGAGATATCGCTTATTTTTTATGTCATGGGTCCTTACCTATAACTGCAGAATGTACCCTTCCTAACACTATGTATACTACGGCTCTCAAGAGAGAGAGGGTCGAATCGAGTCGAGCCGATAGTAGTTCACTCCAAACCAGACTGACAGTCATACTAACACCTTCCATATCTTGTATTATTATTTCGTGTATTCGTTATTTCTACTCTTGTGTTCGTGTTGTTCTCCTTGGTCCTAACCTGGACCATAACAGTTTATTTTTCTTTAAAAAGTATACAGATGCTCATGGGATGGACGCTGCTTCACAGTTTCAAATTAAAATAGCACAAAAATAGTACTGAAGAAATACCTGGGTTTATGTGCAGCAAATGAGGTGTAGGTATGAGTCAATAAGAGAAAAAAAGAGTGAATAAAGGGTACGCTTAAATTTTAAAATTTGAACGCTGGAAGCTGTTCGTAAAATACGTTTGACTGGTTAAAGGAAGGTAATCGATGTGTGACCCGAAGTCAAAATGGGCGGAAAATTAAAATTTGAAATTAAATTTAGACGGAAAGTTAGTTATCCAGGATTACAGTATTTTAAGAGAAACAATTTTCTGTGCATACAAATAGACATAAGTTCATTCTGTTTAATTTGTAGATTTGGATTATTAATATTTTTTAGGATGAATAATTTTTCTTGTAAGCATACATTGCACCTTTCCCCACTGCCTGAGAATGGATTGATTTTAGCGACCAATTCCCAAATTACTGTTTTGGTACCCGAGTAAAACTTAGAGAGTGCTGTGGCATTTGCGTATTTTTTTGTTATTAAGGGTCATTTTATGATGATAAATACGTTTTTTCCAATTATTAGCAATTGACCCGAAATAAAATTTATTTTTGTCATTATGCTTCCTGCTGGCCTTATAAATAACTCGTTTATACTTGTATACATACATTGCTCATTCAAAGGACAGAAAACATTTGAGAAAATTCTACATAATCTATGCCCAGAAAAGAAGAAGCACAAAGAAACACACGAAAAATTAATTAAAAAACTTAACCACAGTACCATATCAGTCGTCTTTAATGAAATTTATATATATATATATATATATATATATATATATATATATATATATATGCATGCGTATATGGATATATGTATATGTAGGTAGATGTGTATGTAGATGTGTTTATATGTGTGTGTGTATGTTTTGGTATGTATGTATTCATATATATCTGTATATGGGTGTATATGTATGTATAGTTAGACGGATAGATATAGGGATACATTGTTTATTTGTTTAGATGGGTGTATGTAATTATATGGAGATGTAAGGTTTTATGTATATATGTTTATGTGCACGTATGTGTATGTCCGTATGTATATATGTGTGTAAGTGTATATATATATATATATATATATATATATATATATATATATATATGTAGGAGTGGATGTGTATGGATGTATGTGTATATGTATGTCTTTGACTCCCCTCTCTAAAACTTCTCTGTGTTAATTTTTCGTCCCACACTCTCATACTCACACTCTCTCTAAATTTTATTTTTTATTTCCGGAGTTATTTTTTCTGTTTTTTTTTTTTATTATTTGTAGGTCTGATGAATTGGATCGTATTTACGATTCCAATGGAATAAATTATGACCATGGAATATTAGTGTTTAAGCCTTTTTATTATATCCTTACTCTGTCCTGGACATTGAGTTCTACATCGATTCTATCCTCTTGGAATTATTTTTTATTCAAAATATATATGTAAGTGTATGCATGTATGTATATATATTTATATATTTTGCATATGTATGTGTATATTTTGCATATGTATGTGTATATTGCCTACATATATATATATATATATATATATATATATATATATATATATATATATATATATATATATATATATACCGGATGTAAGAGCAAAATTGTCCAAATCGTGTAACAGCATGGGATAATTGTCCATCCCCCAAAATGCTTAATAACTAAAAAACACTAACCTAAGTGTGTTTATTTTTCCAGGTTTTCAGATAAGACGTTTAGCCATCTTGACGCCATTTGTCACAATAATCATAGAAAATCCTTTGAGCTATTTAACTAGAAAGAGAATTGCTTAAAATCTTTTGTGCCAACCCCACTGTCTTCCCAAATGGATAATTGTGAAAGGAAAAAGATCATTCAAATATTCAGTAATGGTACGAACATTCATACTCTGGCTTCCACCTTTAAAATCCATTCAGGAACCAATAAGGGAACAAGTTTTTAAAAGTATTAGGTTGGTGCAAAAATAATTTCGTTTTCTAACATATGTTACTATGTGAGAAAACGAAATTATTTTTGCACCAACCTAATAGAAAACTGGATCAGGAGGTCACATGTGTGGATATATAGTCTAGCCAACTTTATTTAGTTTATTTTTCTTATGGCTTATATTTTTATCACTTTTTTATATGAAGTATCCCACATTGTGATAATAGAAGATCTGCCAAGAAAGATGAAATGTTCTAAGAACCTCGACGTAGACCTCCCGTGGATTATCTAGAGATTAAAGCACTTTCTAAACGCATACGTCTCAGTAAATGGCTTTCGGATTTAATTAAAGTAGAATTTTTTTAAATCAGAATTGTGCTGAAACTCATGATGGTGAACAACTAATGCATTTAGTGTGTTGTTTTGTAAAAGGTTCCTTTTATGTTCTTATGATGTTTTATTTAATTTTCTCGTGGTTTCTCCTATGTATTCCTTGCAGCAGTTATTGGGTGATAGATAAATTCCTCTTTCAAGTGAATTATTATTTTGTTTGTATTAAGAGTTTTGTTATTTTTTAAATAGTTGTAACAAATTTTATGATAAGCTCAGATTAATTCTTTTCAGTTATATTAGAAAGACAAGTCGTTGGTAGAAAGATATATTTCAATTTGTTAGGTTTGTCAGAATTGTCCATTCGTTGATTCTGGATTATTTTACAAAGATTTTCCTTGTTTAAATACCGAGTGCTACAAATTCTGAATACGCTGAGATAGAATCTGATAATTATTCCACATTTTATTTTGTTGTTCTAGTAAGGTTAGAAATTTAGATCATTTTTATTAGTTGATTTGTAATGGACACTTAGTATTAGGTTATTTCGTGAGTGAATTCTATCGGATGTTCGACGTTGTTTACTTTATTTACAAGGTCATGTAATGTGATTTCAGCAATATATCGGAAATATGTTGATTGTTTACATATTAGGTTGGTGCAAAAATAATGACGTAATAATGTCGTTTTTTGACGTTAAAAAATACGTTAAAAAACGACATTATTACGTCATTATTTTTGCAGCAACCTAATAAATTACTCTTTCTAAATTATCAGTTACTCTTTAGCTTGTTTTTATACCTGACGCACGGCCATCCAACACTTTTTTATGCAATACGCACACACACACATAATTCAGTGTATATTTACTTCCTAAACTTAATTATACTGGCGCCATTTTATTCCTGGTGGTCTAATTTGCTATTTTCGGAGCTATTTGCGTTCTCAGTGCGCAACTTATCGAGCAATACGTCCAAGATCTTACGCTAAATAAGAGATCTACCGTTTTATATTCTGGTTCATACATACATACACACACACACACATACACACACAGACACACACATATATATATATATATATATATATATATATATATATATATATATATATATATATATATATATATATATATGCACACGGTCGTGCGTGAAGACACTCACATACCAATATCCAAACACTCATGCATATTGAAACTTAGCACTTCTCAAAATGCTATATTTTGCCATTGAAATTACTTGATAGAAGTCTTTGGGGAGCACCTGAACGGATATGATAGAAAAAGGCTATCAAAATTTTCCCACATCATCAAATTGTTCAAGCATTACGGTATCTTGTTTGTTTATATACGTATATAAAAATGCCCATCGATATATACGCGCATATATATATATATATATATATATATATATATATATATATATATATATATATGCGTGTGTGTGTGTGAGAGAGAGAGGGAGGGAGAGACAAATTGAGGGAGCGACAAATCGAGGGAGAGAGATATTTTACTGAATTCGGAACACACAAGATGTTACTTTTTAAGATTATACATACACCCACGCACGTACATACATACTTACACACACACGTACACAAACACACACACACATATATATATATATATATTTAATTGATTCATTGATTCTTTATCAACCCTTTGCATCTTAGTTAAAGTCAGACAATATTTTTAGATTGTAAGAATTTTGGGAGCAGATAATGTTTTAATTTGATTTGGCATGTTTTGTTTAGTGGCATATCAACAAATCTGTGGGTTATTTAATGCCGGTTCTAAATATTTTATATGCAAATATATCGCTTCAGCAACATATTTTTAACGTGCTACAGATATTTTGTACATAATTTTATACATTCAGGGTAAATGTATGTTTTTTTTTTTAATATGTAGTTTGTAGATGATTAAATGGATTGTGGGAAATCTTTTTAAATATATTACTGTAAGTTCACTACAAAAAATTAAATTTGGGGGAATATTTTTGTAAAATATTCGATTGCTGGTCATTTCACTATAAAAATGTATTGTGAGTAATTTTCCTACAACAATGTATTGTTTGTATTTTTTCATAAAAATGTATTTTATAGTTTCCTAGTGTTTTGATTTTTGTTTGAGGGTTCGCTATTTGCCCATAGCTGTGACCCTAACGGGAGCTACAACCCCGGGTCCGAGTAAACCTTTGAACAACAGCAACTAAGAGATGGTTCTCCGCTTCTCAACGCCTCAAATCTCCTGATCCTTGCTGATGGATATGGCTTATCGCCATACCCAGGACTACACACCATATAATTGTTTATATAGCAGAACATAATTGCGAAAATTAATCTTTTGTGTGACGCGTTTCGTTCTTTGAGTGATGTTTAGCGTGTAATTTCTTTCTTAAATCTCTTCCTTTCCAGAGTATTTTACCTAAACAATCAACATATTTCCGATGACGCCCCATTAGTATATCCCTGTAAAACCACTGAAACCAAAAAATATGCACCCTCCTTCCCTCTATATGGGTTTGATTGTTTGTTTAATTCAATATCTATTCTCAACGGATATGTCTTCTTTTTCTTTCTTTTTTTTTGTTTAATTTTTAAGTTTTTAACTTTGTATCTGCTCACCATTTCAGTCGAAAATGCTAATGTATTAACATTAGCTGAAATGGCTATTCTCATGAGGCAATTTCGAATTTCTGTTATATATTTTATATGTTCGTTATAATAAATACATTGAGCTCTTTTCGGTGTCTGTGCCGGTGTCTATGTGGGTGTGTATTTATTAAGTGTGGGTGAGCATGTGAGTGAGTATGTGTCTGTGCGTGCGTGTATTAATATTAAGTTGGTGCAAAAATAATGATGTAATAATGTCGTTTTTTGACGTCAAAAAATAAGTCAAAAAACGACATTATTACGTCATTTAATCTACTTAAATTGTAATAGTGGGGATCTGGCATAAATTGAACCACAAAGAGACCTATTTAAATTGTAGTAGTTAAACCTGGCTTAAATTGAGCCAGAATTAAACCTACTTAAATTGTAGTAGTGGGAATCTGGCGTAAATAGAACCAGTAGGAAACCAAATCAATTGTAATAGTAGAAACCTGGCTTAAATTGAACTAGAAGGAAACCTACTTAAATTGTAATAGTGGGGCCTGGCATAAATTGAACCACAAAGAGTCCTACTTAAATTGTAGTAGCGGTAGCCTGACTTAAATTGAGCGAAAAATAAACCTACTTCAATTATAATAGTGGGAACCTGGCTTAAATTGAACCTGAAAGATACCTACTTAAATTGTAGTTGTGGGAATCTGGCTTAAATTGAGCCAGAATTAAACCTACTTAAATTGTAGTTGTGGGAATCTGGCTTAAATTGAGCCAGAATTAAACCTACTTAAATTGTAGTTGTGGGAATCTGGCTTAAATTGAGCCAGAATTAAACCTACTTAAATTGTAGTTGTGGGAATCTGGCGTAAATAGAACGAGAAGGAAAGCAAATCAATTGTAATAGTAGAAATCTGGCTTAAATTGAACTAGAAGGAAACCTACTTCAATCGTAATAGTGAGAACCTGGCTTAAATTGAACCAAAAGGAAACCTTAGTGGATCGGTACTTTTTCGGTAAATTTATTAACTATTATGAATAATGTGTTTTAATTTAACTATTAGGTTGGTGCAAAAATAATGACGTAATAATGTCGTTTTTGACATTAAAAAATACGTCAAAAAACGACATTATTACGGCATTATTTTTGCACCAACCTAATATATATATATTTATGTGTGCGTGCGCGTGCGTGCGTGCGTGTTTACCGTTAAGGATGGGATGTTTTTATTTCAGAAAACTGTCAGCATCTCGTGGACATGTTCATAATTGATAACTGTTTTTTTTTTTATTATTAATACTTAAATTATTTTTAACCGTTTTTTTTTAAATGTCGGTAAGGCTATTTTTGCCCAAATCATTTGGACAGATTTTCACATTTTAAGTCCAGAAAAATTTTATACGAATACAAGAAAAATTTGCTTATATCTTAGTGCCGTGTCCGTCACCACGACATCATCAAATATTTCAAGAGTATATGTGTGAAATATATGTGTAACTGCTGGAATTTTAACCCAGGACGCAAATTCCAATTGCTGCGTTGATAACTGTTAAGCCACGCCCTTGAATATATAGTGAATAGTAGCCGAGATTGATGAGTGTTGCGATTACAAAACTGACGATATTAAAAAGTACAAAATTAAAATAAAAGGACCTCAGGCGCTTACGACATACGGAATTTAGCCTTGGTTTATGTTACGAATTCTCGGCACAACGATTCGAGCGTATATTACGAAATTCATTCAACTGATTTTGATGCATCAGATAGTTGCAGCAGTTAGCCATATGTGTAGAAAGAACCAATACATGTGGTGTGTGTAGAAAAGATCAGGACATTACAGCAGATGGCACAATCGTGTCAGGCTGTAGTGTAGTTTTTGTAAGCGATAGCACATGTTTTAGAAAAAGTCCCTTAGCTGCGTTTGCAAAAAGTAAGTGTTTAAATGACAGTGATATTGAAAATACATACTAACACAAATATATATATATATATATATATATATATATATATATATATATATATATATATATATATATATATATATATATATATATATATATATATCGAAGAGTCGAAAAGTGAATTCATTTTGGGGACACGCACGCACACACACACTATATATATATATATATATATATATATATATATATATATATATATATATATATATGCGTGTGTGTGTGTGGATACATGACTTACCTTGATAAAGTCCAACAGCTAAGATAAGTTTACTTTTAAACTTATTCTTATTGTCCTTTTACAAATATATTTTTAGTTACTTTTTTAAAATTTCACACACATATACACATATATATATATTATAAATTTACTAATTTAAAAATATGGCTCCATCGCTACACAGTAATTATCATATTTCAAAAACAGAGACTAAACCTTAAATTTAACTATAGAATTAAACTTAATACTTTATCTCTGAAAAAGATAAAGATTTTAAATTAAATTCTATAATTAAATTTAAAGTTTAGTTTCAGTTTTTGAAATATGGTAATTCCTTTGTAGCAATGGAACTATATTCTTCAATTAGTAAATTTATATTTTTTAGGCTCTAATGAATTGTATTGATCACTGTTTTTTTTTTTTAATAAAAAAAATAATTAATAAGAACACCGGATTATAAATCTATTGTCCTTTCTCATTATTTTAATATATATATATATATATATATATATATATATATATATATATATATATATATATATATATATATATATATATATATATATATAAGGGGGTTATTCATAGTCAAAAAGCAGATTTCGCAAATTTAATAAAAACAAATGCTAAGAGACAGAAACACATTCAACACATTATTTTATAAGAAAAGTTTATTATTTTAAGGTAATACTTCGAAAATTGCGGTACACAAAATAACTTTCCTTGTTGAGTGGCCATTTTAAGGATTGATACAAATTATAACAATTTAAATTTGTATAAAATCGGGAAAAAAAACAAAAAGATCCATGTAAACAAGAATGAAAAAGATTTTCATTTATTTTAATAACTTTGAACTTTTTCCTATCTAGTAATAAATTGGATATGTTCTGTCTCTTATCCATTATATTATTATATATTATCATCATTTCGATTTCTGCTATAGTCATACTACCTATTGAGTCTGCGGGATGACCTAAGGCAGGTTTTGTGTTTTTATGGCTACATTTCATGCTTTATTTTTTCTAATTCCCATAACATTAATAGCGTTACATGGACAGAGATCTTCTTAGGTTGTGGCACGTACTTATCAAGATAATTAGCTGCATTTCTCTTAAGTTGGGATTTTCAGGAATTTTTTTTTCAATGTGTTGTTATGTTCCTTTTTTATCATTCTGACTGCACCTACTATGACTCTACTATTTTTATTTTCAATTTCCACATTTTTTCTATTTCGATTTCCATTATTATTATTATTATTATTATTATTATTATTATTATTATTATTATTATTATTATTATTATTATTTTCTTTGATTTCTGGCGTTACATATTTCGCCCAAGGACCTAAGGTTACAAATAGCATTATGACACTTTCCACTGACAAAAAAAAAAAAATTACATAGATAAAGCCCTTCGTAAAGTGTGGGCTGTACTTGTCAGAAGAATTTTTTGTATCTCCTTGAGGCATGGACTTCCAGGAATCCCTTCAATTAGTCTACAACAATCTTTTCCAACCAGTCCTAGGGCTCCAACTACAACAGGGATTATTGATGTTCCTATATGCCACATTTTCGAGATTTCTATTTTAAGGTCCTTGTATTTTGACAGCTTTTTGAATATCTTCAAAGATACAGTGCAGTCAGCAGGGACTGCCATATCAATAAGCAGGCACTTTTTTGTTTGTGGTCTTTAATAACAATATCTGGGCGGTTGGCTTTGATTGTTCTGTCAGTGTGTATTGTGTAGTCCCATAGAATTGTTACAGGTCCTATCTTATTATTATTATTATTATTATTATTATTATTATTATTATTATTATTATTATTATTATTATTATTATAACTTATTTTTTTGTTTTTTGGATTTTTTTTTTTTTCGTAGGACTTCTCATTTTAACCTTCATGTTATTAAATTCCCTGTTTAAGTATATAGAAATTATGGGATTCAACTCAAACACATATACTCTAAAATTAACAGTTACAGTCATATGAAATAATGTCGGATTATAAATTCAAAAGGACATTTTTTACGCCACAATTTAGGTTCTCTTCTCATAGATTGTTTTCTTAAACTTCTCGCCTCTGGAACTCTCTTCTGGTTTCTTGCTTCTTTGCTACTGACGATCATGAAAAAATCTAAATACAATGCCCATTGACATTCTTTGTCTTCCTGAAACCTGTTCTTTTATTGTCCTTTCTGCTCAGTAAAGTTTTCTCATACTTTTTCGCTCCTAGTGACACCTCGAGTTCTAGTGCTATTATCACTTTGCTTCAGATGAAAAGTTTAAAATAAATGAATTAAAGAAAAACTTTCAAAATTAATTCTGTCCGCTGTTTTACTTACAATATATATATAAACAATACACTCGCCTTCTTAAACGATTTTATCGATTCGAATAGCTACAAAAAATATATCCAAACTCAAAATTTTACCTTCTTTATTTCAACAATGAATATCCTCACAGACACAAATTACCGTAACAAAATAATAGTGTATTTTTAAAAATTAAAAACATTTCATTGTTAGGCATAACACGAGTAAACAAAAACACTATTCATAACCAACGAAATAAACGATTTCCGATGATCAATGGGAGATTGCAATGAAATTATGTTTATCTTCTGCCTGTCACTATAACACACTCTCGAGAATTAACTGATCACATTTTCATATTTAAAAAGATTAAGGTCTTAGAACATTTATAGATATATTAATTGGTATTATTAATTGATATGTTCAATTATTACGTTTCACCATTAATATTTAGCTTTTTAAACGTCTAAAAACTCATTTGATACGAAATAAGTAATTGTTTTTCTTATTGACTAAAACATAGAAGAGAGGTAACTATCTTAAAGAATATTCCGAAAATAATTCTATCTTCTATTTTACTTATATTTTTTGGCTTTATATAACTGACAAAAGTTTGACAAGCCGTAAAAATAAATCGATGAAATATCTTCCATCGAACGAATATAAGTTTGTTTAATAACAGATGAAGAGAATATTTGGTTAGATTTTTAATTCGTATATTTAAGAGATATTTTTTTTAAACATTTTTAATATTTTACTTGTAAATTTAAAAATATATTTTAAAAAATATTTTCACCATTAAGAAAAATCATTAAAATCAATTAATATTCAAACAGCGAATTTGATTTTGTTTGGGGGATTAAAAATGTTTAAATATCGTTGTGTACTTTAAGTAAAATAATATCTGAATAGCATTTTAAAATGTTCAAAAATAAAGAAAATGCCAAAATTCATTTTTATTCATTTCTTGCGTAGTCACGGATTTGATGAAAAATTTTCATTTGTAATATTAATAAATTCATTAAAGTTTTAAAAATAGAACCAATTACTGCAAAATATATGAATATATATTATCAAATGCGATTTAACTTAAAAACAAACGGGAAAAGTAACAAAGGCATTTTGTTTTCATTATTTTGACGAAATCGCTTATGAAACCAAGATTTTTCCTTTCAACATGCATGATTTAATCACATCAGTTGTGTTTGGTTGACTAAGTATTTTTATATCACTTCTTTAAAGCAATAAAATTACGTGACTGAAATTTATAATTATTATTGAATTATTTTTTAAAGCGGCCATCAAGAGAACTTTGGAATTTGACGTCTTGTTGCTGTAATAACATAAAATGTCAGAGGTAGCTTGTGTGGCACCGGAAATCAATCGTCTTCAAAAACTGAACAGTCTCAAAAAAGTAAAGAGCAGTATTTTCTTTTGCATAATACGTGAAATTTTGAGCGAAAAATTATAGCCAAAATAGGTAGGGTTGTATTATACGCAAGTATATGCTTTCATGTTTTACTTTGCTTAAAAAAACTCTTATTCGAAAGAACAAGATTGCAAATACACCTAGTTAGCACAATAGATAATAAAACACAAAGTAGACAGGTGTTGATAACAATTGTTTACAAAAGGTATTTGATATGTCAGCCATAGTTGGAAATCAGCATAATTGAACGTCTTTTGTCTCAAAGACAAGAAATTCACCGAAATTAAATAAAAATAATAAAGGGATTACACAAGATCTGTTCTGCTTTCATAATATAAATATTACAACAAAGTACCTTTCTGCTAAAATTCGAAAATATGTTTTGAAACTGAAATTAGAAGAAAAAACCCACATTGGCTTAATATCCGGTTTGTTTGTTTCCTTCAATATCGTGAAAAATTAAATATTTTCGTGAAATGTACAACATGGGCACTTTGACGTGGCCTAATTTTTAGCAAGCTTGTCTCGCTAAATCATTTACGACCGAGTAGTAAGTTCGATTCTCACTGAGTGCTTCACACTTTCAACCTTGTACCAGATTTGAGCTACGCTTAGAAAATCATAATTTCGGTCTTGTGCCACATCTAGGCAACGCTTGGAAAACCACTATATGTGTGACATTGCGATTTTAATTAATAATACGTATTAGATTAAAAACAAAAACTACATGGCGATTGCCCTAATACTGGGTCGTATTATACTCAAGTATATAATTTATTCCCTGTGTTTAGTTTCAGAAAAACGTGGTTGTATTATACTCAACTATTATTATACACATGAAAATACAATAATCATATGCCTGGTCACACGCTTCTGATTATGCCCATCTGATAGGGTGGCGAGCTAATCCAGACTCGGTTACATTTATATTTTTTCAACACCAACAATATGCTGAGTTGACGTTAGTTCTAGTTTCCGAGAGAGAAAGGATAATCTGGTGTGATCAACAGATTAGAACAAGACAGGTAATTTCAAACCCTCCTTCACAATGACTTGTGATTTATTGCAAACTGTTCAGTCTACGCAGTTTTAATCGCAAGGCTACCGTCAATCCGTTATATATTTTTCAGGCACTTCCCATCAGTCCTACTCGATGGGATCGTATCTCCAGGCCGATATTCTAAAAATCAGAACCATGACAAAGTAGTCATAATGAGGTTCTAACCCTGATCTCCTGGTCATAACACTAACATCCTAGTTACTCGACAAACGGAAAAAAGTGGCCGAGCACCCAGTGTTATTGTTGGTTGAAATTTATAAAATCTTTCTGTCAAAACCTATTTTCAGGAAAATAGGTTTCTTAAGTTCACTAATTGTTATTGTTCTTTCCACTGCAAATGGGAGTTTCCTTCTTAACCTTTTGTCTGAAGTAGTGTGGAACGTCAGCTTCATGATTATGTCATCATTTTGTTTTCGAGCTAAAACTTTACTTGTTGATGTTGAGAAAAGTCATTAAGTGATGTGATTTCTGTTTATTTGGTACATTCCTTTGTGTTTTTTTGGTGCCAGTCTACAATGTTTGAAGAAATATCTTCCACTCTGAGACACAGAGGATTCATTTGCTTGAAGACATTTTTAATCCTTTATTTGAAAAAGGTGTTTTTTACAGTTGATAGTTGATCTCTGTTTAAACGAGTTTAGTACCAGATATGACATCCATAGGAAAGTCTCAATCTGATAAAGTTTTCTAAAAGCCTAACTCGAATTTTTAGGTTAATTTCTTGGTTTTGTAGCAACTGGCGGTATTGGGTGAAACTACTTCTAACGCAGTCTATTCTATGTTCAATTGCTTTATCGAAATTTGTTATAACATCTCCGTATACCGAGATGTTTAAAGTGTTTTGTATTAACTAATTCCGCATCCTGAATTTTAGGATGGATTCTGAGATCTTACTATCACTGCTTTCATTAGATCAAAAGTTAATTCCAGATCATAGTTTCTGGAAGGTTTATCTGGGGTCTTATTTCTTTGAAGACTTCGTAGAGAATGTTGATTATTTATTCGTGGCCCAGGATTTGCCGCTATATAACAATGTTGAGTCAGGTATTGCTTTTTGGACGGTGATCTTGGTCTTACATGAGAGGTTCAGGAAGACTCCAGATGATGTTGAGGCATGTCAAATACTAAACTGAATTTCTGCCAGGTCATTACTGTTAGCAAACACGGTAATATATGGACACGGATATGATCACATTCCCAGTAATAGGTTCCCTTTTTATCAGTTCAAGCGATAGAAGGTCATCAAGGCTGAAAATCTGTAATATTTTCAATCGTCAATTAGAAACGTTGGCTGGTGATTGGACCCGTTGGCGACTTGTCTAAAGAGACTATATTCAAACAACAAAACAAAGTTGTTCTAGCAGGTAGAGGAACGCCGTCGAAAACATGTAGAATTCTTTCTCTTCTGCGACCCAAGGTCTTTTCAGATTCTCCACTTCAGGAGAAAGTGTGCTCTTTCCTCTGAATGACTAGACGGTTTTTTTATCCGACTTTTCATCTCGACTGGGTCAGTTTTGAATTTTTTAATGGCCATATTTTTTTTACCCTTTCCCTCTCTCAAGAGCCACTTGATTTTGTTGGAAGACAGAATACATTGTCACTCTTATTTTTGTGAGGTGGACGGGTCCTACTAACATCATTCCTTCTTTTTCGAAGTCTTCATCCCACCACCATCATTTTATTGATAATACAATATATATATATATATATATATATATATATATATATATATATATATATATATATATATATATATATATATGCACAATTTAGTGTACTGGGGCCGCAGGTCATTATTTAAACATATATTGTTAAATATAACTGACAATGAATATCGATTATGCCTGATCATGAGACGTTCCAATGTTCGTATATTTTAACTTCGGGTGTAATTGTCTAACATTTGGATATTTTTTTTTATTAAGTTGGTCCTTCATCTATGCTTTCATTTTGGGATTTTTAACTCATGGGGAGTTTTTCCCAGTAGGTGGCCAGTGTGTATGAAGTATTTTGGTGTATGTAGGAGTAAATGGTGACGGATAAATTCATATGGTGAATGAGTATATTGTAACGATTGAATGGATCGTGAATCCGATTAGCCAGGTTATAAGATAGCTAGTGATGACCACTCTTGACCAGTTTCCTTCCGTTTTTCGGCCTGGTGCGACAATTACTGTGTCAGTAATAACTCTTAGACAAGCAACGCTTTTTCAAAGACTTATAATTTTTTATAGATTTATATATTTTTATACTTGAAAAAAAAAATTTTTAAGAAGCGATTTAAATATAACTTAAAGAAGACAGATATTCTGTTGAAATATTGTTTAACATTGTCGAACACTGTGTTTTTTCTTTTCTTAAATCGCGCTCTTGTTTTAGCTCTTGGAAAATATTTGAAGAGTTACGTCAATCATTTTGTTTATTATTATTATTATTATTATTATTATTATTATTATTATTATTATTATTATTATTATTAATTGAATGTGGTATCCTTTTGATAGTAAGAGTAATTTTAAGTGTCGAATTACAAAGCCTTCTTCAGGGTCTACGAGTAAAAATGTCTCTGTAGGAGAGTTATCTATGCACTTTTGGGGCATATCTTTTAAAATGGAGATGGTTTTGCGGATGATATGTGAAATTCCGCACATAAATTTTCAGGATGTATGCTTGGTACTTTTTAGATAGCAAGCATTGGGCCTGTGCAGCAAGAAGAAAATCTTCGGTTTCAGTTTTTAAACCTGCACTACGATCGTTATGGGATTTGTCTACATCATCTTGTTTGGTACGGACAGAATATTAAACATGAAGAGGCTTATCTTGCCATCGATTTTGCATTTGGTACATTGGATTTGCAATTATTATTATTATTATTATTATTATTATTATTATTATTATTATTATTATTATATTTTTTTATTTCCTTTTATTTCTTGTGTGTACATATTTCTTTCCGGGTACAGCCCAGAGACCTAAAGTTAGAAATGGCATCATGACATTTTCCACTGATCAATTAGAAAAAAAACACTTATTTTACATAGATAAAGTACGTCGTAAGGTGTGGGCTATACTCGTGAGAACATTTTTTGTATTTCTTTAAGGGATGGGCTTCCAGGAATTCTTCAGTTAGTCTACTGCTAGATTCTTTTTCAACCAATCCGAGGGCTCCAACTACAACAAGAATTGTTGATGTTCCCATGTGCCACATTTTTGAGATTTCGATTTCAAGGTTCTTGTATTTTGATAGCTTTTTGAAGATGTTCAAAGATACATTTCAGTCTGCAGGGACTGCCATATAAATGAGGAGGCATTATTATTATTATTATTATTATTATTATTATTATTATTATTATTATTATTTTACGCAGACGCATGCCCCGGTTGTTAGCGCTTCAACAGTCAGACCTGATTTTAGATTTAACGATTTGCCAAGTAGCTGATAATATCGGCTTAGGAAAATGATCCTGACATGTTGAAACGCTGGGAAGTGACTGAAAATCATATACTGGATTGATGAAAGCATAGAGAGTGAAATTAGGTAGACGATAATTTTCGGAAGACGTCGATGACTATGGTAGCAAAAATATCACAAGTCATCGGGACCGAGGGTATTAGCGTAATGGTTTTGTTAAACCACTGATGACGCCAGATTATGTTTTCTTTTGGAATCTTTAACTAATCTGTTAAGCCTAGTCGTTGTATAAAACAAAGGTTGGATCTGGGCGTGATGAAGAAGAAGAAATATATCTAGGCCTAGCCACATGAGTAGATTCCTTAATCTCCCAACACTGACGTATATTTAAAATGATTCATCCATTTCCAATTACCATCAGTAGGAATTGGCAGTTTACATTTGAGATTAAGTGACAACAAGTTTTCTCAACATTCTAATACATTCCTCGCTATTCGAATTGTTTTCAACAATGCTGGTGTTTGGATGGTTCCAACTTTTTCTTTGATTTCCATCCAACCGACATCGCCACCATTTTCATAGATTCTTCAAAATCGTTCCTTGTGCTTAAATAAGGATTGGCAATACTGACATTTTTATTTCAAATTTACACTGCGGTTTACCGGAACAGCTTGTTTACGCATACAGTTATTTTAAGATGTTGTGTCTTAAATAGGAAAGGTGGACAAACATATAGAAAATAAGAAGTAATTTATTCCGGAGAATAATATGGTACACGGTTGAGAACACAAACTAATATAATAAATAGTTAATCGTTAACTCCTCAGTATTTACCGAAACCTCCCCACAAAGCGGGATTGGGCACAAGGCGAGATGTAGCACAAGGCGTGTGTAGCACAAGGCCGGTTTTTTTTTACATGGGGCGTACCGAGTCCATGGGTTAGGGCATAATTCCCCGTAGACATCGTATTCACAGGATCGGGTAACTGACTACCTCTCCAGACGAGAATTTGCCTTTCGGCATAGCCTCGTCTAGGTTGCTCTTCGCCCAGAGACAGAGAGTCGACAAGCAAAGTTAACTGTAATCGTTAACTCCGCTCCTCGCTAAGAGACAGTACTGTTTAAACAGTTTTAGACAAGTCCATTTTATGGGGATGTTAAGCTACTCCACAACATAAAAGATAGTGATAGTATTTAATATTTTTGTTTCTCTATTTTCTAGAAAATACAAGTCCTAAGAAGCACGCAAGATGGGGCGTTGGTGAATGGGACTGTTTATCGACGTAAGAATTGTGACGATATGTAGGAAAAATAACATTTGACCCTAGACATGAACTTGTTAAGTGGTCTAAGAAGCATCCCATCGGCGGCTCTTATGAAGAAACTTTGTGAGTAAAACTTCCTCCTTACTAATGGATTATGACAGGAATTACCATAGTTTACCATGTGTATATGGCATCGCAGATCTTAGCTGTGAAGGTTTGAAATGGTGAAATTAAGGAAAGTATCTCATCTTGTATATTATGGTTTAGATTCCAGAATTAACATAAATTGTTTACATAGAACGAAAAATTGGATTACTTTATACAATATACACTACAGTTCAAAAATCTGAGGACGCACCTGGTATTTTTTTAAATTGACCCTAAAGGTATTTATTTCGTACTTTAAATAAGGGAAAAATATTTTACATGTAAAACAAAATGAGACAATTTTTTATTAAAATTTTTTTATTGCAAATTTTATTATAACATGAAGAAAAAAAGCATTTTATGTTTAAATTTTGCTCTCGCCAAAATATTCTCCTTTACCCTCGATTACTGCAGAACAAACCTTTGGCATTCGTTGCAATAGTTTAGTAAAGTATGAGTTTGATAATTGATTCCATCTTTTTTTCAATTAATTCAAGAGCTCTTTTTCGTTTTTCTTTTTCACAATTCTATATTCACTCATATATATATAAAAGATGAGGATGATAGTCCGAACAATGTAAATAATAGTACACATAAAGATATATATATATATATATATATATATATATATATATATATATATATATATATATATATGTGTGTGTGTGGCCGAGGTTAGAAAGAGAAAATAATATATCATTTTTAACCTTGGACCAAAGGCATTGCGCTTAGTCGAGAGATTTTGTAAACTCTTTGACGTGAGCTTTTAGGAAACACCTGCAAAAAGATAAATGACATTTATTGCGAGCGAGAAGTATATTATATTATTGTTTGTCTTAATAATAATAAAGAAATACGAGTCACTTATGGAACTTGCCATTCGGTGAAATCAGAGGCGAGACTCTACATCATGTCACTGGAAACCCCTAAGACTAAGAATGCGCAATGACTGGCTTTGCTGGACGTTAGTATTAGACATGCTGAATGATAACAAAACGATTCTCTATGGTGATAAAAAAGATAGCAGTTTTGTTTTGGAGGCATTATAATTTACAAGCTATTTCATAATAACAAACTGAAGTTCATTTTCAAGTGTAAATGCCAGTTTTACTTTGCCAGGCATAAAATAATGAAAACACGAAACGCTAGAGGATTTTGGCCAAGATTCTGGCATCTTCAGAGCTAACACCTACAATGGCATGTTGATGACGCCGAATCATCCACATTTCCTTTGGCTAGGAACAAGTTCCTCTCGTATAGCTTCTTCCGCAGAACTGTAACAGAATCCGGGTCAATCGATATCTATTTGACATATCCTCATAAAATTAACTTCTTACTACCAACTTCCAATCCTAATCAAGAACAAGGATCACTTCGCACCTAAGACATACAGGCAGATGTCCCAGTGTTACATCAAGCTACCCTCACATATACAATCGCCTAAAGATTCACAAAAATGGTATTCTGCTCAGACCGATTGTTAGCTGCCAAGGCTCTGTGTGTCACCCTCTGAGTCGCTTCCTAGTAGATCTAATCGATCCATTAATCAGAAGTCAATATCATATGTCCGGAACTGCGCCCACATCGTGGAAATAATCAAAGATGCTTCTATCCAATCCAACCAGATGGTGAGCCTAGACGTGGTGAGTTTATTCACCAAGGTACCCACGGAGGAGGAATTCCCGGTAGTCAGGGGCAGACTGTCCTCGGACTCCTCCCTAGGGGAATGGGCCAGTATACCAATAGATAACCTGATGGAGATGCTAACTTTCTGTACGCAAAAAAACATACTTCGGAATAGGATCAGACATATATCGATTGGCTTAGCAATAGGTTCGCCATTATCACCAGCAATGGCATATCTATATATGGAATACAAGGAAATATCATTAGAATCGACACCACTAAGGCCAACCCTATGGCTAAGATACGTAGATGAAACCTTCATACTCTGGCCAAACCAGGAACACGCCCAGCTGCTTATAACATCGAGTAAAAGTCATATGGCGACCCAAAAGCATACCAACATGAAATGGTCAGCATGAGCAGAATCCTACAGATAGAAGGATAATGAGGAAAACAGCACCCAGAAAATAGTCTGCTTACCCTATATGAAGGGATTATCAGAGAAAATAGAAAGGATCTATGGCTCATATAACATCATGGGGAATCTTCAAAAGTGGTTCAACACTTCGCAGACAGCTCTTCCGTGTAAGCCCTCTCCCCGTAGAGGAGAACATGACTAAGAACTGTGTATAAGCAATCCCATGTAGCTGTGGTAGGAAATACAAATGAGAAACAGGCTGCCTCCTTAACGTAAGACTGTAAGAACATCGTCATGCGGTAACACAAGGAAAAATAGAAACATCAGGTGAAGCTGGCAACATATGGAGGGGAAAGAGTGATCACTGCCCCACTGTGGGATGAGGTTGAAATAATAGGTACTTGAAAATACAAAAACTTAAGGAATCAGCACATATGCTTGGCCACAAAAGCATAGGTATGAATACAATATGGGACTACACAGTATGGCAGAATGAGGTGAGCACCGTCTGTGAGAAAAAAGAGCGCCATGACATAATTCACTCCGTCAGAAATTTGGAAACGGGATGCAGTACTGCTTGGTATTCTCGCTGGAAGATCCAATTTTCAGCTGAGGACAGCGCTAAGGATTCGGAAAGAGTTGGATGAGTTTAATTATGATTACGAAAGTGTTTGGCGTGATCACTAGTGAATGCGACGTTATGCCTCTATTCATCTTCCCACACGAACTCAAACTCAATATGGAGGCCTACCTCAAGTTCCTTGAGGAGGTAATGCTTCACTGGGTCCAGCAACAGGACTCTGCACCATGCCACACAAGCAGGGAAACGCAGTCATGCCAGTCAGACAATTTCTGCAACTACATCACCCCTTACATCTGGCCACCTAAGTTCCCAGAAAGCAAACTCCTTGATTATTATGTGTGAGGAGTAGTTGAGCGAGAGACCAACAAAACTCCTTGTAATACCAATGAACTGAAGGTAAGGATTATGGCAGCATTCGTCAGCTTAAACAAGGTGACCGTCCAGAAGAGTTGCAGGAGATTCCGAAGTGGTTGAAATAAAAGGTGATTTCAATGAATACATTTACTCTTTAGTATTTCAAGATATTTTTTGTAAATTTGATAAATATATCTGTTAAAATGAGATGTTAATATCCATTATTCGTAATCTAGACGACAATTTATCCATCGCTCTCTCTCTCTCTCTCTCTCTCTCTCTATATATATATATATATATATATATATATATATATATATATATAGTAAGTGAGGATAGATAGATATTACACGAGGATAGAGACATAGATATTAAACGGACATTGATAGAGTGATAGATATTCGTTTAGAGATAGACAAATTGACATATGTCGACACAGGCATACGTACACTCATAATATATACTTATTACGTGCACCGCTTCTTTACCTACTGTATGAGCTTGCAATATTCTCACTCAATGTCTATCTACATTGAGTGGCTCATGGGCTTTGTATTGTTTAAATTGATGGAAAAAAATTACTCCGATTTTGGCGAATGAGAGGTAATAGAAATTCTCGAGTCTCTGTTCTTCGCGGCTCGAGAAAAAAAAAGGAAAAATGTATGAAAAATATATGAATAATTCCAGTAAAAGGAAAGAAGAACCTTGCTTCTCTGTATTACGCAAGAAGAAATAAATAAGATAGATAGATATGAATTTACTTAAATTACAGTATGTTAGTGACTTAATAAAAAATGCATGTTACTGATATAGGTTACATATTACTTATACACGAGTTTATATTTTGTTTTTGATTCTGCCGATTAAATTGAAATCATATTGAATTAAAAAAATTCATATTTTATATATCATATACACTTTTTTTTACATGTATGCAACTATCTACACAAAAAAATTACAGAATGTATTCATACATAATACGCTCTCGTGTGCAATCAATTTTCGTGTGTAATATGCCACACTGGGCTATGACGTTATGGAAAAAAGTTAGCGTGTATAATACGCGCTAACGTTTTCAAATTTGTCGCACCTATATTTGCCTTTTGTTCGACAATTTATACGATATTTGCTCTTTTATACAAAATAAAATTGCTGTCCCGAATAATTATGGTGTTGGAGATTTGTAAAATGATATCTGCGCGCTGATTCAAATAAAGGTTCCACCAAGAATTTTGATCTAATTTTAATTCGGATGGTGGCTTCGCGAAATACTTTAAAAAAATAATCGGAGTTTCGTACCAAATAAGCACCTGTACCGTGGAAGAATTCGAGACCAATGATTTAATCAACGTTTTACTGTTGAACTATCTAGATGCAACCGCTGGTTCTATTCTAATAGTTCTATTTCTCACACTTCTTGCCTGTGAAACCTTCTTTCAATTTTTTGCTTTCCTACAGTCTTCAAAATGTCCATCGGCATCTTCTGTCTTCCTGACACCTGTTCATCATTTATTGTCCTTTTCCTCACTCCCCCTCGTTACGTCCTAGTGTCATTATCGTCTTGTTTAGTGTTAAATGTTATATATATATATATATATATATATATATATATATATATATATATATATATATATATATTAATCATTTTATCCCAACCAAGGTTCTATTCTCGCTTATTGAGGAAAGCATAACCTCTTCATTGAGATTATATTCTCGAAAGCTTCAGATAGATAGATAGATAATTTAATCAACGTATAAATGTATAGATAGATTTTTTTAATAGGAGTAGATATTTTTTTTTTTTTGTTTTATCCACTGGTCCATATTCCTACCCCTTCTCTCGAGCAGGAATAGAGGCTCATTCCGTTTTCTGTTTAGGAAGGGATTTACGGTTCCTTTCCTTTTCTCAGGCCTTAATAGTGATGTTGTCATGAATTTTTTGTGATATGTGAGAATGGTGGCAATGTTTCCTTATACAGACAGTATTGGGGTGTCAGTTTTCTGGTTGCCTTTCCCGACTGTTATTTAGGAGCCTGTACTCTTGCGTGGCGTCTTGAGAGACTGTTCTAATCAACAGTCTCATAATATCGAGGTTTTTGTAGTGCAATGTCGCGCATGGAAGTGTCTCGATGCAAGCTCTTCCGGTGGGTGGGGTACCCACCGGAAGAGCTTGCATCAGGCCACACTATGTTGCATTCTGAGCCAGTTCTCTTCCGGCACATGTTATATTAAACGACCGACTGCTACTACTAACCTAGGCCTTTCTTTAACAAAATAACACACCATGACAACCAAAGATACAAACTTCTCAACCGCTCAACCTTTCTTTTTCCAACATTCGTGGTATTCATACCAATTTCGGTAGTAAGGAATCGTTCCTCCCCAAAAAGTCTCCGGACATCCTAGCTCTCTGCGAAACTAATCTTCTATGCATGTGGAATCTAATGTCCACGTGCATGTCTTGGGTGTTTATGTCCGAGAGCATTTCTTGGTGGCTAGAAAACTATTTCTTGAATCTCCAGATCATTCTTACATGTGTCTCCGTCTTTCTTTACTTATCTATCTCTTCTTTCTCTACCATTTCCCTTCCTATCATAACTATTGCGTGCTATATAGTCTTTCTGATAATATAAACAAGGACATCTCCCTACACCCGTTTTCAAATATATTTGTGTTGGGTGAATTTGATGCCCATCGTGTCAGGCTGTTAAACACTCCGTCACTGACTTCGCTGACATCTAACCCCTAAATTTCTCAATCACTCAATTTCTCACGCATGTGGTTGACTTCACCACGCGTTTTCCTAGTAACCCTGACAGGCACGCTTCTCTTCTAGATCTTTTTTTTTCAGCTCTATCCTTCACTCATGTCATACCATGCACCTCTGCCCTCTTGTCAAGTCTGATCATGTCGTAGTGTCTCTAAACATCCTTTTCTGCTCCGCCTCCTACCAACAGAATATCTTTCTCTTACCACCAAGCAGATTGGAACTAGTTCCTGATTTCCTTCGTCCTTGGAATGAAGTTTTAAAACATCCTGTTCAGAAAATCCGCGTCTGAGGTCTCCTGAGTTAAATCTGGCATCGAAGCTTTTATTCCAACAATAAAATACCAAGTTACACCGCGTCCATCTCCTTTGTTCTAACTTGAATGCTCGGCCGCTATAACCAACAGGAATCACTTCTTCAGGATGTACCAGAGTGACACGTCTGATTGCAACAGACGTCTCTTTGTCTCTGCTCGTAATGAGTACAAGCGTGTCCTCAAAGAAAAAAAGTCACTGTTTACTGATAGAATGAAATAACATATAACATCTCTCAAGTTCGGTTCCACAGTGTATGCTGAACAACAGCAAATCCTCAATCCATCCTCTATTCAATCAATTCGAAGTCCTGACATCTAAAGCTGATAAGGCTTAATGCTTTGCTCGGAAATTCTCTTTCAACTCAATACACAACTCATCTAGAGTAGCCACACTTGATTTCCCACCTAGAACAGAGCCTCTACTGAATGATATACGCATAATCTCGTCACGGACATAATTTTGAAATAAGACTCCTATGAGGCAAGCGGAAGTGACAGGATTCTAGTCGTTGTCCTAAAGAAATGTGCTCCCGAGCTGGCTCCCGTCCTCTCCAAACTCTACAACTATTGCCTCGCTGCTTCCTGCTTTACAGATTTTTGGATGTCCTCCTCTGTAGTTCCTGTTTTTAAGAACTCTGGAGAACTCTCTGACCCCTCTAACTATCGCTCTATTAGTATCCTACCACTTTTTGGCAAAGTATTTGAGGCTTTATTCAATGCTGAAGTGTTTATGTCTCACGACCTACTCACTGACGTAAAATATAGCTTTTCATTTTACCATGTCTGCCGCTGACGTGCAAAACGACCAACATTGAATGTGTATATCAAATTCTTGATAATAACTGCGAGCTCAAGCTGTGGATCTAGATATCTCGAAGACGTTTGACAGGGTTTGACACACAGGTCTTCTACGAAAGCTCCAGGGCTACGTCATTGCAGGACGATCGTTTGATTTAAACCAAAGTTCCTATCAAATCCTGAAACGAAGGATCATTTTGAACGGGCTCACTTCCAGATACTATCGCACGAACGCGAGTGTTCCTCTAAGTTCTATCCGAGGTTCGACGCTTTTTCTGATGTCATCAGTTCCCAAGTAGGCATTTATGCAGATAACACTACCACTTACTCCTGTCTCAATAGCAAAGGAGTCAGGAATCTCAGTAGAAAATCCGTCTTAACTTGGCCTTTATTATTGAAGAGGACGTCCAAACAGTGGTTATCTGGGACAGAAAATGGCTCGTAAATTTTAATGCCTCCAAAACAAGAAACTTCACTGCCCGTCATCAGCGTGGCTAATTCTCGACTCCAATATTGCGAAACAAGTGCCAACTTGGCCTCACGTTTTCAACTGACTTGAAGTCGAAAGACAACATTGACTCAAAAGCTGCATCTACTGCAAGGAAAGTTAGGTCACTGTGTCGGGCCAGAAGGTTTTTTTATCGTCAAAGTCCATCTTGAACATTTACAAATCTGCCATTCGTCCGTGCATTGAATAATGTTGCCATATCTGGCGTGGTGCTTCTGCTATACATCTCAAGAGAAGGAAATGCGATGCAATCGATCCTGACTTGGCATCACGACTTCAGTCACTTTCTCACAGACATGATGTGACTTCGTTCTGTCTTTTCTACAAATATTATCATGGCAACTGCTTTGACGAATTTATTTCCATGGTTTCATTTCTACATGAATTTAAGCGGGCTACTAGATTGGCATATAGGTCCCACACTTTCACTTTCGAAACTGTTCAATATAACCGCCACCTCTACTCTAACAGTTTCTTTTCTCTCATTTTCCACTTCTGGAATTTTCTTCTGTTTACTAGCTTCCCTGAAAAATACAGTCTTCAAAAATTTTATGGCTTCTTGAATCCCGTTCATCTTTTATCCTTTCCTCAATTTCCTTTATACCCAGTTTTTCCTCTCACTTTCACTCTATGTAACCACCTGCATACTAGTCGCATTCCCGTCTTACTTGGGGTGATGTGATTTTTAAAAAAAATGACAGGTAGATGGACAGATATTTAATAAACATATATATATATATATATATATATATATATATAATTGACGTATAAAGGTATAGATAGATAGATAGATAGATAGATAGATAGATAGATAGATAGATAGATAGATAGATAGATAATGTTTTGATATATTTTTTAAACTTATAAGCGTGTCGTACTAAATATGCACTGTACCGTGGAGGAATTTGAATCAAATAATTTAATCGTGCCGGCTTTTGTATTTTTTACACAAGACTATTTTTAATCGAACCGCGGAGAAATTTATTTGTTAACAAGAAATGAGCCTATTGTACAACATGAGCACCAGTACCGGGGTGGGCATCTGAAGGAAATAATTTAATCGTGCCGGCACATTTATTCGGATAGCAATTGTATTACTTTAATATTGTCTCTCTCTCTCTCTCTCTCTCTCTCTCTCTCTCTCTCTCTCTCTCTCTCTCTATTTGCATGTTTCGCCGTTCCGAATGTATTCGGCAATATTGCGCGTCTGTGCATGCTACTTTGTAATCCGTCTTTTTCACTCTACTCCTTCAAACCACTTGAGGGATGTAGACCTGAAGAGAAACATTAATATTTGAACCGAAAGCAAAATAAAAGAATGGGAATCAAATGTCAAGAGAAATGCCGAAGCTATTGAGCCATCCTGTTTCCTTTGTGAACAAGCAATGGGCGAAGCGAATAAGCAAAACATCGTTGTGTACAACATGAGTATTTTTCCGTTTCTTTTCCGTCAATATTGTGAAATTTTAAAGGATAAAAAGAAAAAAAAACATATGGAAGAAGAAGATAGAAAGAAAGGCAGAAAAAAACTGAGAAGTGGGGGGGGGAGGCGAAGAAAAAATGTGACATAAACAAAAGGAAACCAGATCAGTTAAAATAAAAAGTAAACGAAACAAAGTAAAACTTGAACGTAAAAGAGAAGAAAGAAAAAAATGAAAGGGAGAAAAATAGAAAGAAACAATAAAATAATATAAAAGAAAGACGGAAAGAAAAAAGATTAGAAAGAAAGACGGAAAGAAAAAAGGTTAGAAAGAAAGACGGAAAGAAAAAAGGTTAGAAAGAAAGAAAGAAAGAAAGAAAGAAATTAGAGTGATTGGGATGAAAAGAAAACAAAAAAGAAAACAAGAAAACAAATAAAATAGAAGGCATGAATGACTGATTTTTTTTATAGCCCATTAACCGTTTGCAGGATATTTTAAACCCGAAAATATTTTAGTTCTTATAATTATTTGTAGATGATAATGATTTTCTGATCTAAATCCTGTTATTTAACCCATAGCTGAAGGGAAAAGATTTGCATTCACAGCATTCCAAATGGTATTTGTGGGTAAGTGAATATAACGAAATCGACAGGAATTTAATTTCGACTCTCACTCGGGTTCGCTTTCCGTTACACCACTCAGACTTCCAAGATTACAGCAACTGGTATTCGCAAGTAGTTACCCACTACTAGGTACTGACCTGGCTCGATGTTGCTTAACTTCAGTGATCAAAACGAAAAAGCGGCGTTTCAACGTAATATGGTCTTAATGGAAGATAGGAAACAATTAAGTAAAGAAAGGAAAAATAATACGTGAGTTGATAAGAAGGGAGGAAAGAAGGAAGGAATGGAGGAAGGAATGGAGGAAGGAAGGCGGGAATGAAGGAGGGAATTAAGGAAGAATGGAAGGAAAGAAGTAATGAAGGAGTGAAGGAAGAAGGGAAGGAAGAAACGAAGGAATTAATGGATGAAGAAAGGAAGGAGGGAATGAATGAAGGAAGGAAGGAAGGAAGGAAAAAAGGAAAGAATGTAGGGATGTTAGGAAAAAAGAAGAAAACTTAATGAAAAGAAAGGAAGAATACATTTAGGCCGATTAAAAAAATAATGAAAACACTTTTGCAAAGAATTTAGATTAGAAAAGAAAGTGAAAATGATAAAAAGATAGGAGTTGAGCTGATGAGGAAGGAACGGAAATAAGTAAGCAGAGAGAGAGAGAAGAAAAAGAAGAAGAAAAAGAAGAAGAAAAAGTAGAGAATCCAGTTGATTGACAGAGAGGATAGGATAAATATAGAAAGAAAAACCTAGAAAATTAGAAAGAAAGGAAATAAATTTATTAAAAAGGTCAAAGTTTATAAGAACAATGTTATTTTAAAAGAGAGTAAGAACGGAGATGCGTTGATAAGAAAGGACCTAAAAGGAAAGGATGCAAATAAAACGCAAAAAATAAAAAGCAATTTGAACGTTAAGTTGAATAAAAAGGAAGAAAAGATAGGAATGAAGGTTAAGGAAGGAAGTTATGTAGAATAGAAAGAAGGAATATAGGCATGAAAATTAGGAAAAAAGAAACGATAGAATGAATGTAGCGAAGGAAAGTAGTTAAAATTAAAGAAAAATCTGAGGATATTAAATAACAAGGAATGAATTGAAAGATGAAAACCAGTTGAGGGCCTGATTAAATTAGAAAGAAATGAACCTAAGTAAGAATATATTTGTTCTACTATCGTCCCGTTCACACTCCTCACAGTTTTTTTGAACAGAAGTAGAGGTTTTTATCTTGTTTCTTCTAAAGTCTACTTCAACTCTATACTTCCAACCTCTTCGCCTATGACTCTGAAATTTTATTTACTATTTATTTACTTTATTTCTCTTTTCTCAATACGAGTAGATACGTTTGCCATATCGTCCGGTTCAAAATCCTCCCGGTCTTTCGATCAGGAGTAGAGGTTTATCCTTTGTTTCCTGTTTCGGACTGGGTTTACGGTTCCTTTTAAAGATTTATTTTTTCATTCTCTTTCACTCTCAGTAGTCTATTGAGTTTTAGTGCCATTATTGCTTGTTGTGGTGAATTGATTTTAAAAGAGAGGTAAAATTGATCCAAAGAAGTTAAGTATGTCCGTTTGATCGGAAGGAACGCAATTACAAATAAATAAGGTAGATAGACTGATTAGGAATGAAGAAAGAAAACTTAGGGTGAAAGAAAGAGTAATTACAAGGAATGGAAGAAAGACCATTGATTATAAAGGAATGAAAAATAAAGACGGAAAGGAAGGACTATAGAAAAATTAAAATGAAAAGATGTAATTAAAAAAAAAGGAAAGAGAATTAGGTTATTGAGGAAGGAAAACTTGAAGGGTGTGAGAAAAGAACGAAAATATGCTTAGGGGAGATAAAAGGTAAGGAGGTGATTAAAGGCTGGATGAAAAGAAGAAGTGCAAGTGTTTTAGGAATAACAGTAATTTGTACAAAAAGGTATGTTGACGAGGCAGAAATGAATGCTGGAAATGTTAGAAGAAAAAGAAGGAAAGCGAATAAAAGGGAAAAGAATGAAGATAGGGAGGTTAATTGAGAAGGAAGGAAGGAAGGAAGAAATGAAGGAAGGAAGGAAGGAAGGAAGGAAGGAAGGAAGGAAGGAGAAAATATCATAAAAAAGAAAAGCTTAAGTAAATCAATCCAAAATAGGAATAAAACATACCTTAAAGAGAGCGCTAAGAATATTAAAGAGTAAATTATTTACGATATCATCAATATCAATATAAAAATAAAGACAAAGAAGACAGAAAGAAGGTGTGTAAGTCGGAAGTATATTAGAATTGAAAATTACAAGCAGCTGACGCTGCAGAAGGAAGAAAAATATATCAAGTAAAAAAGAGATAAAGTTTGAGAGAAAGAAATCAAACGCATAACAAAAATCTGAAAATAAATAAATAAAACGAGAAGCTGATTGGACGAAAAAAGAAAAAAAAAATGATATTTAATTTCCAAAGAAAAATTAACAATGAAATAACAAAATAATGCACAAGGAATGCAAGAAAGAAAACAATCAAAATAAAAGGACAAATAGTGCACAAAGAAAAATAAGAAAAGAAAAACAAAATATTTAAAGAAAATAAACAGAAATTGCAAAGAAAGAGAAGATAATGACTACTGCCAACAGTTTTTTTATTGCCATAAATCTTTGTCGCGATATTGTAGCGACAGTTTTAATAACGAGTTTTGGACGCCGCGGGGTTCTCGGTGGCCATCTTTAACATAATGTGTCCAAATGCCGCCCACCAAAAGGCTATTAGATGATACGTATCAAAGTTATCAATCCTCGCTTGTTTTTAATAAGAAACTGAAAAGCAACGAATAAAACAGGTAAAAAAAAAAAAAAAGAAAACAGGCAGGACAATGAAAACATGACAAAAAATTTGAATAAGTAAAGGTAAAATTACCAGATAGAAAAACTGAAATAACAACAAATAACGTATATTGATGGCATCGCAAAGACTCTTATGAATCTAGGTGTCGTGAAAACAATAATTTTTGCTCTACTAAATAAAGAAATGAGTTGAACAAAGAAAACCGGACTATGGTTAAAAGATCGACGGAAAGAGGGAAAAAATAGGTAAATTTATATTATAAGCAAAGAAAGTTTAATAAGGCGTTGATACCAATTCATTACATATAGATAAGAACAAGCGTATTCTAGTTTAAATAACACACATGCATGCGTTCACACACTCAAACATATAGAGGAGTAGGGAGAGGGAGAGGGAGATGGTGGGTGTATCAATATGTATGCATCTCAACATATATTGACGTGTTCGCAAAGTAATGACGTATTGCCATAAAGAATATCAAATTATTATGTATATCATATATGATATAGATGTGATATATGATATGTGATACCAAACCATTATATATATATATATATATATATATATATATATATATATATATATATATATATATATATAGGCAGCTTATTTTCATTAAAGAAGGTTTGGTTAAATAATTTAGACGTATCATACCTGTTTATTTTAGTTTTACTCCTTTTGCATATCCCACAAAAACCTTTTTTACCTTTTCATTGTCGTGGTAGAAAATAACACATTTTCTGTTTTTACCATACAAGAACATTTTAAATCTAATGCTTCGTTTACCCCATTACGTATCTGGTAATAAATGCGTCCTTACAACGACTGTCCTTCCAATGTTCCTCTGGTTATAATAAAGACAGTTTCATATTATACCAAACATAAAGCAAGAACTTTGGTGCATGGAGTACCATTTTCGGTGTTGGCATTCCTGATTAAAAGACTGCTACAGATGGTTGAATGTTGTGTTCGGCTTTCAATTCCCAAACTTTCTTTCAATTAATTTTTATTATTCCAATACTTTCAATCTCATCTGAGACCATCTTAAGGGGTTGCAGATGTAAGGATATCATATGCGTTATTCAAGCGTAAATTCAAACTATTTTTAACTTCTATGGAAAAGAGGTAACTTATGAGAATTTTTTAAAGATTTTTTTCAAATTTTTTAAGATTTATTTTGTTTTTATAATTTTAGTATTTTAATTTTTAATATTTTTGAATAACACTTTGCTGCTTCAATCCTTTAATAATTTTAATAGTTGACTTTATTTTTATTTATTTTATTTTTTATTTATTTTTTTATTTTTATTTATTTCATTTTTTTTTTTTTTTATTTTTGCCGCAACTGTAAAGGGATTCTGGAATTTTTAGTTTTTGCTTATTATTATCTTGATGAAGCACTGATGTATTTTCGACTAATATTTCCCTAAACGGTGAATAAGTACATGAGTGTTCCTTTAATATATATATATATATATATATATATATATATATATATATATATATATATATATATATATATATATATATTATAGCAATACTCACGTGTTTATATATATATATATATATATATATATATATATATATATATGTGTGTGTGTGTGTGTGTGTCTGTAAATATTTCAGACGTAGAATACCTGTAAAATGACAATATGAAAAAAGACAACAGAAAAATATGAATATTCATCAGTAATGATAATTATCAATTATTCAGTAATAATGATAATTCTACATTCCTTGAATTTAAACAGAGATTGTCTCTTTTGGTTATAAATAAATTAATATCTCTTATATTTCGGTGTAAAAGAAAAGCAGACACAAAAACGTTTTAACTGACATCCAAACTATATTTGTTCTGAATGGAAGACTTTAGCAATTAGCAGAACCTTATTGTTAGGAAACTTTATAATATGCAGCATTTCTTGTAAACACAGGTGACATGGGTCATGTAAGAATTTATAGATTCTCATTATTTCATTTTTTATATATTTCAAATAATTTTTCATAACTAACTTATGCCTTACAATTACATAGCCATTATTTTATTAGTATATAATGGTCTACACAATATTTATTTGAATTTTTAACTTTAATATTGACGTGAATGGACAGTAAAAGTCCATTCAATATAATTAGCATCGTATATAAATGTTCCAATTTTTTTAACTTTTTACTATCTGTCCCTTTAAGAAATTTCCCGAATATAAAAATTTTGAAAATTATTAAAAAACTGTTTTGTTCAAGGTAACATTATGTCTTCTTCAACAAATCTGAATTCAATATTTGGTAACAATATGTTTACCGCTGACGTCTCTAGAGTGTCAATTTATCATGGCATGAATTAATAACCTCCACTCTCTTACCTTATTTTTCATTTTTCTATTTTAGCTTAGATCTGACTTTTAACTGGTTAATCCAGACATGTCCACAAGTATCTGTTTTTTTTTTTTAATTCTGACCTTAGCCATTCCCACTTTTAAACTTTCAAAAGAGGTAATGATTTGCTTTCTAATTTCCCAAATAAATAATTTTTATCATATGTTATCTACCATCGCCTGAAGAGGAACCATTATAGTTCCGAAACATGATAGTTTTTGTGTAGTGATGTAAAATGTTTTATTATAATAAAAATATAAAAAATATTTTACCCTACTTTAAAAAAAAATTAAAAGCTAAGAACTGTGGATCCTTACTCCATCTGTTCTTTCTCTTATTTTATAATACATAGATACATATATATATATATATATATATATATATATATATATATATATATATATATATATATATATGGATAAATGTATGACAAAATGGGATAAGTTGTTTTGTTACGTGTTTTGGCTTTTTTTCTTTTACTTTCCATCACTTTTATTAGTATATATCTCACACTGTGGTAATAGAAATTCTACCAGGAATGGTAAAATGTTGTAAGAGCCACGGCGCAAATTTACTGACAATGACCTTGTGATCAAGGCACTCTCTAGACATTTTCGTTATAGTGTATTTAAAATTCCCACCATTCGTTCGTGCGGATGTGTAGTGGCACAACAAAACATTTAGTCCGATAAAGTCCTAAAGGACGAAAACGCGTTATAAGAATCCTTTTTCCACATTATTATATATTTTCCCCCAAAATTGTTCTCAAAAATATATATCGTTAACTCATATATGTATGTATGTGCCTATATATATATATATATATATATATATATATATATATATATATATATATATATATATATAATACCACATATGTTTGATATTGACAAAACTTGGTTTAGTAAAGCATAAGACTCAACGTAAAGTGAATTTTCCCGAGTCATTTGGTTCGTACAGCGATGCCTCAAACGTTACATGACACCGCTAAGTGAATAGTAAGTATACTGACGACAAACAGTGGGAAAGGTAGATTTAAAGGTCCTCTAAATTTCTAACTGGAAAAAAGGAAATGCTTGCTTTAAAAATAGGCATTGAAAATCCAGGATTTTATATGAAATATATACCTTACCTATTAGACAGGCGTATTATATATACATGTAAACATAATCTTATTTTAAATCCTATTTAGGCAGCAAAAATCATTTGAAAGATTTTATTTAATTCAACCGATAAGAACTATCAGTATATTTTAATACAGTTTTTCCAGATTTTGGATTAGATGTTGTTCATTGGGAATAAATTTGGTGATAAACTGCCCATCGTTTATGTTCCGTTCTGTTTTTGTTCAAACACTTGAGAACATTCCATTCGTTATCACCAAATGGATGTTGTCAGTTTGGTTACATGCTGGCATTTTTGGAAATCTAGAATTCAAATATCTTCATATAGTATAAGTGGCTTCATGTGTAAAACGCCTTTCCCGACAGTACCGGGAAAGAATTTAAGAAATATTTCTTTCATTATTCATTAGTTGCAAAATTCTAAACAGGTGCATCGGCCCACAAATTTGCCATTTCTGCCATTTTTTTCAGTTCAAGTCAATTCTGTCAAGTGTCAGAAGTGGCATTCCAATATCCTCTCTGATTTAGTCTTCTCATCTCTTTCGGTACAATTTCGTAGAATTTTTCCAGTGAAGTTGTTTTCTAAAGAAATATTTATTTTTAATCCTACATTTTTTATGACTTCAAACGGTATCTTTTGGGCGCAATGGATAAATTGTCGTCTAAATTACGAAAAAAAGAAAATAACACTAAAATCTCATTTTAACAGATATATTTACCAAAATTACACAAAAATATCTTGAAATACTAAAGAGTAAATTTATTCAATAAAATCACCATTGCCTTCAGCCATGCCCCCAGGAAGACTTCAGAAACTCCTGAAACTTTTCTGGACGGTCTTCTTGTTTAAATTCATGAATGCTGCCATAATCCTTGCCTTCAGTTCATCTTTGTTGTTACAAGGCGTTTTGTTGGTCTCTCGCTCAACTGCACACCACACATAATAATCAAGGGTGTTGCAGTCTGGGAAGTTTGGTCCCCAGATATAAGGGATAATGTGGTTGCAGAAATTGTCTGACAGCCATGACTGGGTTCTCCTGCTTGGGTGGTATGGTGCAGAGTCTTGTTGACAATAGTGCCTTCCAGTAGCCATCCTCCTAACCAAGAGCAGCACCACTTCCTCAAGGCACTTATTGTAGGCCTCTGTGTTGAATCTGAGTCGCTGTGGGAAGATGAATGGAAGTATAACGTCGGCATCACTAGTGATCAGTCTAAACAACTTCGTAATCACCGTTAGACTCATCCAACTCTTTCCGAATCCTCTGCCCTCTCCTCAGATTGACACTCAAACATTCTGAAATATTCGTATTGGAGCTTCCGGTGCGAATGCTAAACAGTACATGATGCCGTTGCTAAATTTCTGTCGTCTTGAATTGAGTCATGGTGTTCATTTTCTCACAGACAATGCCCAACTAACCCTAATATACTTTGCAATCGGAAAAATAAAAAACAAACCACCCCACCCTGTATATATACGTATAGTAAGCTGATTAACGTAATTTTAAAATGAAAAATGAATAACAATTACAGATAACCGTGTAAATTTTACGGTGTTCCTATTTCAATTTTTTGATACATCTGAATTCTTAATTTAAGTCACAGTGGAGTAATGGATAGTGGCTCGGATTGAGGAATCGGAGAGCCGAGTTCGAATTCCAATCGTGTTTATTACATTCACTTAAGTGCTAATAACCTTGGGAAAGGTATTAATCCAACTCTTCCTTACACTCACCAGCTATGGACAGGGCAAACTTGGTCTGTAGCCTTAGGTAGAAACCGGTCCAGGAAAAGGAAAAACTTTTAATTCAAAACCAGCTTGAAACTTGTATTCCGTCACGTTATTATTTTCAGGAATCACCACTGCTACTGCAGCAGTAGTACATGTGGTACCCCTACAATCCTTATGGGTTAGGGTTCTCTTGATCGTGAATTACTGAAGAACATATTAATATTACCGGCTACTTTATGTTCCTCTTCTTTCTTTCTTTCATTTTGTCACTAAAATCTAACAGCGTCACTGATATATCTTTGCCGTCTTTCTTCGCGATCAAAACGGTATAGTTCAATATTTATATAGTAATTTCAGGGTGTGATGTATGTGTTAATACATTCTTTCTTTAGATATGTATTGCCCTAAGCCTAAAATATGTCGAATATATATGCATCTCCTCCAGAGGCGTAAAAGTTCTCACCGTAAAGGGATAACTTCTGGCTGGTTTGCAAACTCGTATAATTCCACGTCTATTTGTTCAACTCTCCTGCAAATGGAACATATGTATACCTTTTAATCTCCAGTGCAAATCGGACCTATGTATACCTTTTTGACTCCCATGCAAACAGAACCTATGTTTTCTTTTTTGTTATTCGTGCAAATCTGACTTATGTCTACCTTTTTGTCGCTCATGCAAATCGAACCTATGTCTAACTTTTTGATTCTTGCGCAAACTGGACTGAGATAAATTTCTGGAGTCGAGTTTGAACTGAACCCATGTTTTCGCTTTTTTACTCAAGTGCAATCCGGACGGATATCAACATTTTTATTAGTTTTTTTGTGAATGTTCTCCTGCACATCTTATGTTCGATATTAAATAACCCAACAATGGTTGATATGTTATTAAATGACCTAAACTAACCATTTGCTGAGCTTTGTTTATCACTGTACGACGTTTCTCAACATGGCGTAGTTAGTGTTCCTCACTCAGTGGTACCAATTACTTGTGTTTCTTTTCCAAACTATGCTACAATTTGTAAATACATCATAAGGGAGAAAATTAGGATGTAATATTGTCTTGCGTCCATCATTCAAGTAGCGAAAAGAACTATCCGCCTGGAATATTTGGCATCTATACATTTATTTACAATATATATTTGCTTCGACCTTTTGGCAAAGAATGCAACGTATTATAAATAGTTGTATATAATCCTTCATATAATGCATGTCCATCTCCGTTTAGTAAATACAAAGCTTTGTTTAGGACGTCATAAATGGGGAATTCCTTTCTGGGGAGTAATGGTTAACCTTCTACTGTAGCAACCCTTTGAGACTCTAGTCTGATGACGTAGAATTAGTTACGCATACTGTATGTGGAGAAAAAAAGTAATATTACAAAAAAACACACATGAAATAAGAAAAATGTCAATCTGAAAAGAAGTCAATGTATGTTAGGGACAAAATGGAAGAAGTGATGGGCGGAATAGGACACAGGGTTATTAGCGAAAGAAGAAAAAAAAGATTCCGACATACTAAGAGTGGATGGAAGGAAACCAAAAAAAAAAAAAAAAAAAGGTGGCGTGAAATTGTCCATAGAGGCTAGTTGACATCGGAAAGCGACATGCACTGGAGGAGAACAGATGAAAAGAAACAAATGAGGGAAAATCACAGATACACACACACACACACATATATATATATATATATATATATATATATATATATATATATATATATATATATATATATATATAGATAGATAGATAGATAGATATAGATATATATATATATATATATTATGTGTGTATGTTCCAAAATTTTTTTTTTTCCTTCAACTCCTCGTCATTTGTTTATTTGTGTGTATGTGTATTTGTGTGTGTATGGAAATAAATATATGTATAAATAAGGAAATATAGAGAAAAATAAATGACAAATATTACCAATCAAATATTATTACACACACGCGCACATATAAATACATTATCTCTCACGGACATACATATGCAAATGGACAACGGTGCGCATCGACTCACACACACACACACACACTCATATATATGTTGTATTTGGGCAATATTTTCTGTTTATACAAATTTGTTTAAAGAACAACGACATTTTGCTTTTAAGGATTTTCTCTACATTTCGGATCTTTCTTTTGGTTTCCGGTATATATTTAAATGTCCCATGTCTGAGTTCTTTCAGCTATAGTTAGCCATTATCAAAGATATTTGTTTTTTTGGTTTTTTTACTATAACATCTGTTTCTTCATGTATCAAATGCATCCACGTGATAGTTCATGTTGTTTTATTATTATTATTATTATTGCTGTTGTTATATTTTTGCGACACAATGTAAGGCTTTGAAAACACTAGATAAATGTCACGGGACCTCAAACACTTTCCTCAAAAGCAGTGCCCAAAAGAGCCGATCTGTGGATAACTTTGTATGCCGGTCAAGGAAGTCACACAGTTTTAATGGAATTGATCCCAGTGCACCAATCACTGCTGGAACCATGTTGGCATTTCCTTCCCGCATTACAACCATCTTGTCATCTCAACTTTCAAATTAGATTAGTTTGTAATTTTCTCAATTTGATTATGGCAAAACAAATAATATGAGAGTTCTTGGTGTCTTTATCTAGAACAATGATATTCAGACGACGATGCTTTACGACAATCATAGTCCCAAAATATCATGGTTTTCTAACTTCTTCATTTGTTCTACAAAACACATGCCATTATTATTATTAATAATAATAATAATAATAATAATAATAATAATAATAATAATAATAATATTATTATTATTATCATTATTATTATTATTTTCTCCCCAAGCAATATATTGACACTGGGGTGTGGGGGTAAATGGAGTGAAGGAGATTGAGAAGACTGAGAATGGGGATGACTGAAGGAAGAACAAAAAAGGAAGACGGTTCAAGAAGACAGAAGATGACGATTGTCGTGGCATTTAAATATTTCAAGATTGGAGTTATCAGGGAAGCAAGGGTTCTCTACATGTGAGAAGTGCGAGAAAAGTAGGGGTAGTTTCATATAACTAGTACGACAGTAAAACGGTGAGATTTAGTTGATTATTATTCATGTAGTCCAGGTACCAGGGGAAAAACTCACCAGAACAGTTGACATGAAAATATTTGTAGAAAAGACAGAATGAAGCGGCATCATGTCGGCGAGAAAGTGACGGAAGTTGAGAGACCTGGTATATTATTGTTATTATAGATGTTGCTGTTGTTGTTTTTGTTGCAAGACATCTCTCGCTATTCCGATGCATGTTCAGATTTCGGTGTCAAATTTTACGTCCTATTTACGTCTCCTATGGAAATAATTACATTTCTGTACGTGATTGTTCTTAGGTCACCCGTTCGGAGTACAACTTTGCTTCAAACAATGTTAAATTTTCCCGTGTTGTGATCAGCCTGGTATACGTTGATCAGATATCAGAGGACGTGGCACCCAACGAACAGAAACCTTCATCATGCCAAGTTTATTAGGCAGAATATTCTCAACTCTCTTTCTCTCTCTCCCTCTATATATATATATCTCCTCTTTCTGTGGATATGCTAACAAGGGCTATCTGATTTATAGTCAATATCTTTTCATTCATCAACATGTGCAGAAAACCATCACTTGTGGCAGTTGCAGAACTTTCCAAGCCATGGATCCACTTCAAATCTCTTCCTTCCATTCCTAAAGTCAATTGTCCACTTTTGCACTTTTGATAAATCTGGAGCGTCATCCCCTAAGGTAGCAACCATATCAGCATGAATGTTATCGCGGTATAAAATCTTTTTCTGCAAGTGTATCTTAACAGGACGGTGCACAATTTTGTCCATTTCGAAGAGAAGTGGCTACTAGTTATTTTTGAAGTCTTCTTTGAATAGTAAAATATCAGTTTACTTGAAAAGAAACAATACGGTTATTAAGAAGAAATAAAATTAATATATGCAAGATTGCATACTTCTCGCATCACCTCTTAATAGTGAGTGTATGAATTGTTCTGTCTATCCTAGCTGTCCTTATTTTTTGCTTTCTTTCCTTATCTCGTCCAGGATCTCTTGCAGTTTTCCTTTTGAGTCACTCACCAATGCAGTCCGTCGTTGCTATTACAATATTAAAAACGTAGTCGTGGCCAAAAGTTTAAGACCACCTATAACGAATAACAATCTCAAAAGTATAAAAAAAAGGATGTATTTACTTCAATGAATCAGATTCATTAAAAAACAGTTTATTTTCTCCTAATTTCAATAGAAACTAGTATTTGTATGGCGGCCTTTTGCCTTGATAACAGCTTCAATATGAAACATGCTGATTATGAAACTGACATTCCCAGCGCCCCACTTGAGAACTTTCACAACAGCTTTGAATGTCTTCTCTCCAACCTTATTATTCATTTAATCCCGCAAAATATCTATGGAATTGAGGTTAGCGATGTAGCCAGGTCATTTTAATTTAGTCACTATGATCTTCTGAAGATACTCTTGCCGTAATATGGTGCACCAGCAAACAAATATTTTATGTATTTAGTTTCTGCAGAACGATAAGTAGATGTCAATTTAACTAAATAAAACATTACAATAAATATTATATTTCAAAACATCTCCAATGCTACCCAGTCCTCAAACCTGGATGGCGACAACGGTATTCGGCCCGACCGCCGAACCTCAGGCATCTTAGTAGCATTGACATTTCAGTGTACCCTGGAGAAATCATTGCATCATTTACTGGAGAGTCAGTCGACACTCCAGAGGCTTCAAGTGTTTCTGGAACTTCAGGCAGTTCAGGTACCTCTATCACTGGCTCACTGGGCACAACTTACACTGCGATCTCACTAGTTGACCCATATGTCACCTCTCCAAGCCTCCACGCACTCCCACTTCAGAATTAACAGACTCCAGTTGTCTGGTAATGACACCCTCCATATACTGCTCCCCAACTCTGATATTCCACACCAGTACGCGATCATGCACCTTGAATTGCTGCAGACTTACCTTTGTTCCATGTTCCATATTGGCCTGATAACCCTGAATTTGGTGATATGCATCGGGCTTCAGTAAATGAAAAGCAATTCGTAACTGACGTTTAAACATCAGCTCATCAGGGGAAACTCCTGTTTCTGTATGATGAGTGGTTCTAAAAGAGAACAGGGGTCGGTGTACTTGGGTTTTGAAGGCTGCTTTCTCTTCCGTTCTTAACTTCTTCAGTGCCACTTTGAAAGCTATCAGCCTGCCCATTGGAACAAGGATAAAAAGCAGTGAACATTTGTCGGCTACCATTTGAGTTCAGGAACCGCTTGAATTCATCACTAGTAAAACACGGGCCATTATCATTCACTAACAATACCGGGAGGCCATGTGTGGAGAATATCCCCCTCAGCTTCTCTATTGTGGCTTGGTCAGTATAAGTATTCATTATGCATATCTTCCTCCATTTTGAAAAAGCGTCCACAACAATCATAAACATATGTCCTATCCCGCAAAAGGGGCCCGCAAAATCCACATGAATTTATTCTCAGGGCTGAATAGGATATTCTCAGCAATGAATGGGTGCTTGGTTTGGTTTGCTTTGACTTAGTTAGCATGACCCACAAGTCTTGCAGGTCCTCTCGATGTCTGCGTCCACGTTTATCCACTACTCATAGCTTCCAGCAAGAGCTTTCATGCGCACAATTCCAATGTGCGTCTGATGGAGTTTCTGCAATACCTTTAAACTTAACTTGGCAGGAATGACAACTCGACTTCCCCGCAGTATTGCACCATCCTCACAATTTAACTCCTCTTGCCTAATGAAGTAAGGTCCCATTCTACATGCTAAGTAATTTTCCTCCTTCCATTCAATATCGTTTCATGTACTCTGCTCAGAATTGGGTTCTTTCTAGTTTCATCCTGTACTTCAGTCACAGTTACTGGAGAATAAACTAAATCCATCATGTTCACTCTGGTCATGATGATGAAATGATCCTCTTCTCGGGATACTACCGGAAGACGACAGAGACAGTCAGCATTACCGTTGAACTCACCGGCTCAGTACTCCAACCTGCAGTTATAAGCCGCTAAGAATACTGGCCAACGTTGTACTCTAAAAGCAGCAAGGGGAAGAATTGCTTTGTTATCAACAAACAGTGCCAGCAGTGGCTTGTGTATAACGTGAATTAATTCTCGTACAAATAGTGATGGAGCCTTTTTCAATGCTAACACCAGGGACAAACCTTCTTTCTCTACGTGTGCATAGTTCCTTTCAGAAGCAGTTCGAGATAGGTAGCACACGTGTTTCCCCATTTCATTTTCCATCCTATGTGCCATTATCGCCCCCTACTTCATAGGGAGAATCATCCATCTACACCAGAATCGGCTTTGAGGAGTCAAAATGCGTCAACAGATGCACTGAACGCTTTCATTTTTCATGTTTTTTCAAAGCCCTTCCTCTGATCGGTTCCCTAGTCCCAAGTTATTTCTTTCTTCAACAATTGATGAAGGGGTTCCAGTACGGTAGATAATTTGGGTAAAAAATTGTAATAATTTAGGTCCCCAAGATAGGCCTTCAACTCTATTACGTTCTTTGGGGCAGGGACCTCCTGAATCGTAATCACCTTTTCAGCCAGGGGAGCTATACCTTCTTTGCAAATTCACAATCCAATATATATCACCTCCGTAAGAAGAAACTAACATTAGTCTCCTTTTGGACCAGACAATACCAAGTTTACAGTAGCGCTATGCACCCCAAACTTTAAGCGCATGGGATGGTTCAAACCACGATGTTTGTTTATTGTGAGCAACTCTCGTGTTTCTTTATCCAATTCCAGTTGCTGCTAACCATGACTCAAATAAAGTTTTCTAAAATTCTTACGGCCCTGCAATGTAAGAAATAAATCTTCATTCGTTGGTATTGGATAGGTGTCACAAGGAGCGGCCATATTTATGGTCTGCTTGTAGTCTCAGCAAATCCGAATGGCTTCACCATTATCTTTTGGTAGTGGTACTATAGAGTACCACACAACGCGAATACTCGACAAGTGTATCCTGGATTTCTACCCGTTCAGTTACTCTTCAGTTTTCTTCCTTCAATGTATAAGGCACTGACCGAGCTTTACAAAATCGAGGAGTTGTTGTTCTCCCTACCGGTAATTTTAATTTTAAAATCCTTCGCTAAATACAGACTCGAACTCACCCAGCAATTTCTTCAATTTCAAAGGAACGTCGTCTCCTACTAAGAGAAATATTTTCTTCAATGGAGTGGCACCTTTTTCAACCGATTTCGTCCCAGTTGTGTTGGTGTGCTATCTTTCACTATAAATAATGGCAACCGAATCTCTGTCCCCTTCGGCCACCACATCCGCCACTTTTATCCCACATGGTTTCACCACCTCTCCGATATAGGTCCTTAATTTTATGGCGCTCTCCTTCAAGTTTTCTAAAGTCCCTAATTCCTGAAACATATTTAAACTCATTACTAAACACTAGGCCCTGGTGTCAACCTCAAGTACCATCCTCTTATTTAAAAGCATTTCTACCTGCTGCTTCCAAAGTGGCATCATGGTGGAATTTAGACCGAACATCTCTACTCCATCTACGTTTTTTCTGCTGCACTTTTTCCTCTTCTATTTTTCCCCAAATTTGATTATTACCATCCTGTCTGCATTTTCCGTCGAGTGTCTTATTCGTCCGCATTTAAATCAGTTTTTCTCCTTGAAGAGACATTTGCCGGCAACATGGTTAGTATTTCCATGGCGGTAACACTCCCATTTTTTGGGTAAACTATGCAGCGAAGTCGGAAATTGTCTTGGCTATCTCCCTTGCGTACTTAGTATTTCCTTGGAGAATTTTGTAGCAGACTTGATAGCGACAGCTAGTTCTAGTGTTTTCTCCAAGGTTAATGCTCTTTCACTGCGTAGTCGTTGTTGAATTTTCTCGTCCCTGCTCCAACCACCAGTCTATCTCTTAGGTGTTCATTAATTGTCCCTAAAATTATACTTTTCTGACAATTTCCTAAGCGTAACGACGTACTGGCTGATGGTTTCACTGCCACTCTTCTCCCTTGAATAGAAGAAAAAACCCTCATGTATTTCATTGGGCGCATGGTGAATATGTCTTTCCATTAACTGACATAAATTTTCATACGATTTTTCATTTGGTCTGTTATTAGCAAGACCTCTTAAAACACCGTAATTTTTAGCACCGACAACCAACAATAAAATGCCTCGATCTTTATCCTCATTGGTAAAATCATTAGCCGTGAAGTAAAAACTTCATCTTTCTACATAGTTCTTCCATTCTTCTTCACTTGACCACTCCTTGATAATTCCAAACAACGCCATAATATCAGCAGAGTTCATAACATTTTGAATCCTTTTGCAACTGAGAAAAGAAAAAAAAATGTACGTTACTTTTCCGCCTTAATCCGCTATCCTTGTCACCACTTTTATGCATTTAGTTTCTGCCGCACGATAAATAGTTGTTAATTTGCTTCCACTAGAGCAACACAGCTATCAGTAGTGACTACTTGCTAATTCTCCTGATTAGTCCACCAAGCGCCTATATAACCAAACAGAGGAGAACCAACATTCCCTGACCTAATGAGCCCCTCCAAAATAATTAGATTTTTTCTAAATTTATACATACATAAATTTCACTAAATAAAACATTACAATAAATATAATTCCCAACAAAAATGCTGCAAACATATATATTCATTTGAATCTCTAGTTTATCCTGCAGCATTTCCAGAAACTTTTGACCATTCAGTGTTGGTCCTGAAAAAAAAAAACAGCTGTTCGAAATACATCAAGCTTGGAGGGTGAATGGCTTCTTTGTCGTAATATCTCTTTCCTGCTGACCTTCTGAGACGATGCTGTCGCATAACAAATTACGCTGGGGTTTCATCTGATGATATAACGTTTTCTTCACTGTCCCTCTGCCCAATTTGTTTTCATTTACACGTTTCACTCTTCGTCTTCGCGCTGCTTTGTTGGAACTTAATTGAAATACAAAGACCAATCAGCAAAAACAATCCTACGATTCATATGTGTACTGGTGAGAAACAGAGCAGCTCACATATTTTTGCCTGAGCTTATCAGAGACCGTGAAACTATGGATTTCATAACACAATCATCGCTATTTTTTTTTCTAGGACGACCATTCTTCTTTCCCTCAGAATAAGAGCCGCCATTTTGGTACTTGGCGACAGCATTTTAAACAGCACGCCTGCTATAACCGATTTGGATTTCACGTTCTGAGTATTTATCTCCATTTAATGGTACTATTTGAATGTCGGAAAGCGATGACATTTTCAAACTTGAGGATGATGTGATATTCTTCTGATATGCTTTTTTTTTTACATTATCTAAAAGTAATGATGATAATATCCTGTAAATATTGAAAAATATTAATTTTTGACAGGTAGTCTTCTTTTTTCTTTTTTTCATCCCCACTTTCTAATTATTTTTTTTTAATTTACTTAATATAGCTGTATATCGTTCTACGTACCTTTGGGATTCAAACCGGTGTTCTGGACGAGTGTTGCTGTCTTTTGGTTTGTTTTTTTTTTTTTGGTTTTTCGTTTGTTTGTCTGTTTGTTTTTCTGTTTTGTTTTTTTGAAAAATGTTTAAAGGTTTGATTAAATATTCGAAACAAAATGCTTTCAAGCCTTAATTTATGAAGTGAACATTTTAGGGCAAAACGTATTATTGCTAAAAATTATTTTAAAATATTTAAACATTCCAGCTACCCGTTTTTATTTCAATCACCACGTATATTTGAAACTCAATATAGTTACAGATAGACACTGAAAATATATCACGTAAAGAACGCCAGAGCGTACAATGGCCGAAATATCGTGAATAAGGCAAAAGAAAGAGGACATCAGTGCGAATCTGAATATTTGGGGTTAGTAATATTTACAGTTAGAATAATATCCATATATTAATCGTTATTATCACAACGTTTCGACCATTATACCCTCCGGTCTACTTCAGGGGTATTTTTAATTGAATACTTTACGGGGGCACATTGTTTTTATCCCGCTGTCAATGTCTAAGCATATTTCTTCTTGTTTTCTTTTGTTTTTTAGTTTGTTTTTTTTGGGGGGGGATGTTTTTTTTAATCGAGTTCACCCGAAGCAAAGCAGTAATGATATGAAGACACAAGGAGTTACTGGTTATGGAAGAATTAATAACCTTTACTAAGGAGCGAGAACAAAGGAACATTAGATAGCGATTCACATTGCATTTAAATGTTTAAAGAAACCATGGAGCCGGAAGGGAGTTCCACAAGCGTAAAATACCAGAAAAGAAACTTTTAGCATAGAACTTACGGTTACATCTAGTGACTATCGACGAGACGTCATCTCAAGTCTAGTACTGCGCTTCTATTCATTATGTTTGGGTGCCATAGCGAAGGGCTCATCCAAACAATTACCATAAAAGTATTTATAGAACAGACCCAGACAGGTAACATTACGGCGGTTAGAAAGTGACTGAAGCAGAGATTTCAGGTCACAACCAATAATATTGCTGATTCTCTAGATACATAGCAGGATCACCGGAACATGTGTAGCAGGAATATTCTTAGTATGGATGAATTGTAGGCTTAAGTATATGTAAGATAGATTTTGGAGAGTGGTGTTGTCCAGCACGACATATTGAAGCAACTTTCTTAGCAGCTGACCCGGCAATGGATTCAATATAATCTTTCTATTTCATTTCGGCCTAGAAAGTTAGCCTGAGAAGGGGTAGCGAGTTACTCTCCTGGAAGTTAGCATCAGCCATGCTGATGGAAAGCCAAAAGGGGTCTCTCAGGTGATTAATAGAGAAGTTATGCTTTGGAAGCGTTAAAATTAACAAGTCATTCTTTGTCCCAATTAACAACAGACTGAAAGTCGTGTTTGACATCAGCTGCCAATTATCGGGCTGATCAGACTTACTATCGAGGCAGAGTAAATGGTTAGGTCATCGGCAGAGTTACCAAATTGAGAGCTGAATCTCTCAGGAAGGTCATTAATGAAAATTAAAAACAAAGTAGGGCCAAGGATAGAGCCCTGCGGTACACCTGCATTAGTACGGAAGGATCTAGACGAGTCGCCGTTCAGGGTCATTTTCATTTCACGATTTGATAAGAAAGACTGGATTAGATCAAAACTTATTCAGAGAAACTGTAACTTTTTATCTTGCGAAGAAAACCTGTATGTCAAACTCTGTCGTAAGCTTTCAAGATATCCAAAGCTACAGCCCGAGTTTCACCATTCTAATCTTGACGGACTCTTTCCTCAGTTATCATCGTGTACCAAATAATTTTGGTATTTCTACGGACTCTCAAAATATATACTACCAAATTTATTATGATTCACAAAACACTGGAGAAATGAAAGCCATATTGCTTCTTTGCAAAAAGTCCCTACTATGAGAGATGATTAACCAATTTAATATTAGAGACTCTAGAAATTTCTCCAAAAGAGATAGAAAGCTAATAGTTGGTAAGGTCAGACGGTTCATCTGAATTCTTAAAAACTAGAACAAAAGATGAGGATTTCCCACAGGGAGAAAAGCAAAAGGCAGCGTTGCATTTATTATACCGTTTAGAGAGAACAGGAGCCAGTTCGGGAGCATACTTCTTAAATCGTTCAGTTATTCCCAGCTGTATTTCCACTGAGTCTTAGCAGATCTGTACTACCTGGCCTACAGATTAAACTTACAATTATCGTTTCACCGTTCGTACGTGAGAGATTCATAGAAGATTGAAGTTCAAATACAGTAAATTCGACCTTGCTAACCGAACGCGCCTCTGTGGCCAAATCGGTAAAGGCACGTCAAGCTAAATGACGTTTCCGTATAGGATACAGGTTCGAATCCTGTCGGAGGACGGATATTTTCTGTGAAAATTTCTCGGACATTCAGGCCGATAAATGTTGTTTAATACTGTTTATTATAAACAGAGAATTTACTTAAATATTTGTATCTATAAAAAGAATGTATAAACATAAAAATGTCTTAAAATAATTGTCGGACTAGTCCATTTCATAATATATATATATATATTTCATAAAGAGGTAATTATACAAAGAATTAATTAGCACTTTGTATAATTAACTGTTTATGATATATATATACTGCACAATCTGATATATATATAGGTAATGAATATTTTAATCCTGCATCCTTTATCACTATTAGGTAGTGGAAAAACAAGTCTGAGTAAGCATCCTTGAATTTATACAATTAAATTAATGTGTGTCTGCCTAGCGATCGAAAGTCATACTAACAAATATGTGCCATATTGTATTTTCGTTAAGTGGCGAAGTCTAACACCTTTATCTTAGTAATAGAATATTTCGATCCTTATGGTAATAGTAGGGAATTATTCAAACGCCAATATTTTTAATGACCAGGGGAGATCAAGTTGTTAATACTCTCTTTTATATTTTTCTTCGTGCATTAGCTTTCTTTCTATTATCTTATTTTAATGAATTTAAAAGGCGAATTCTTTCTGATATATCAGTAGAACTATTAACGTGTTTTGTGAATCATAATAAATTTTGTAGTATATCTTGAGAGTACGTAGGAATGCCAAAATTATTTTGTACACGGAAAGTAGATACTTGGAAGTAAACAAACTTAAGAAGAAATAAATATTGATGCTTAGTAGTAATAATAATAAAATTATCATTAATATTACTTCTACTACTCCTACTACTACTAGTAATACTATTACTAATAATAATAATAATAACGGAATTAAATTTCTACTGTTACGAGCGCTAATGATGTCGAGGAGAATGCTACCTCGTTTAACATGTCCATTTTTTTCTTCCACGAGACGAAAGCACCACATCAAGTTCTCTCACTAGCATCGCGCTAACGACCCTTGTCGGACACAAAGAATTTGTATTTCATTCCCTTCAAGTGGACCAACAAAATCCGGACAAAATAACCGGGCAAGCGATGACGTTTATGAATCACAACTGATTATCAGCGGGCGCTGCAAGACGAAGCCAAAAGAGTTGCTGGTAAACACCAAAATGAGGAGCTTCTAAAAGGCGGGAATCGTCGCTTCCGTACTCTTGGACACAGGATCGGGGAGGACCCCGTTATTATGGCGTGAATGCAAGTCTGAATGAAATCGGAAGTGAGCAGTCAATCGTTGATTAAGTGTCAGTTCAGGATCAGCCGACAGGAAATGAGGGTCTTAGCAATTTTGTATTTTTTGAAAAGAACTAACAAACTCTGAACTGAACAAGGATAGATTTGATGGAAAAGACGTTAAGTTTAATACATATGAATATATATATATATATATGAATGAATATATATATATGAATGTACGTATGTATATATATATATATATATATATATATATATGAATGTATATATATATATATATATATATATGAATGTATATATATATATATATATATATATGAATGTATATATATATATATATATATGAATGTATATATATATATATATATATATGAATGTATATATATATATATATATATATATATATATGAATGTGTATATATATATATATATGAATGTATATATATATATATGAATGTGTATATATATATATATGAATGTATATATATATATATATGAACGTATATATATATATATATATATATATATATATATATATATATATATATATATATATATATATCAGTCTTTTAATCTCCATCTCTTCATATCTACCGATCTATAAGTGACGACAGTCGACTCGTTTGACGAGTATGACCATTGCTGACAATTTAAATCTTTGGTTACGGTTTTGAGTTCAGAGTTGTCATTCTCCTAGACTGGTTGCCAATCATGGCTTGAGAGCCATTATGCCCGATTAGTTTATCCATATAAATGTACTGATAACTTTCCCAAATGGTATTGACACGTCAGTGAATATATCGAACTCGAGAGGAATACGAAATCAACTCACAGAGTCCTTCTTTCGTGCCGCTCACCATTAAACCATATGTATGTAGGTAGGTATAATGTACATATTAGAGGAAGGGATCGGACCTAGAACTTTTCAAGGACAATTTCTGCATCTATATGTGTGTATGTAAAGAAACTAAGGAATGTAGTTCATCTGAACATTTGACATGAAAATATCAATAGATTAGCGAGAGGGAAAGGAGTAATTGGGAGGGGAATTCATCACCTATATGGCCGCATAGAGAGTAGAAATGTAAGGCATAAGTACTAGAATGAAGCAAATGCAAGACGAAATCGGCAAGCTGAGTTCAAAACTTTGCCAAGAGTTTTTTTTTTTTTTTGTTCATTTCACTTTGGGTAAGTACTGGGACAGTTTGAGCTCTTTAACCCTGTGAGGCAGTCTAATGTTTGCGTGGTTATCTACACCTGCAACTGAACAATTTCAGTTCCGACTGAAAACACAACTATTGTCTTTTGATGAGGTAGGTTTTCACGGAGAAGTTCAGTGAACAAATCTCTTTAGGAAGTTGTACTTTAAATCTTTATTTCCGATTCATGCTGCTGATTTAGAGGTCGTAGAATATCAACCTGATTGTATCTTTCGAAAGACAGAGAAATTAGACAACGGTAAAAAAAAAAATTACTCTTGAAATCAAATATTAAACCTCATTTTTTTTAACTAAAAGATAAATTTTCTCCTATATTTTTGATTAGATACAGCATAGATCTTTTCTCTGCAATATCACTTCAGGACGTGGGAGGTAATAGCTCTGTGCAACTTCCTATCCTTCGAAGCCTTGGTATTTTTCTCCTTGCATTCATCCCTAACCCCTGTTCCATTGACACAATTTTTCTTTAGGTCGGTTCATTTCTGTTTCAATTTAAACCCTACCTTTAAATATGTCCTGTGAGTATCAAATTCTTCAAGGCTTCTCTCATCATTAAGCGTTACGAAATTTCAAATGTTGCTTTTTGTTTCTAACAACAAGGGTCTTTTTTATTTCAATTTTCTTCAATAATTCCTCGATGACCACATGTTCATGGCATCCTCAGGATACTTCTGCAGAATCATATCTTTATTGCTACAAGCTACCTGGTATTCCCAGTATACTTCCGTAGAACCATATCTCTATTGCCCCAAGCCATCTGGTATTCTCAGTATCCTTCTGTAGGACCATATTTCTATTGCCTCAAACTATCTGGCATTCTCAGTATCCTTCTGCAGAACCATATCTCTACTTTCACAAGCTATCCGGCATTCGCAGTATCCTTCTGTAGAACCATGTCTATTGCCTCAAGCCATCTGATATTCTGTATCCTTCTTTAGAACCATATCTTTTGCCTCAAGCTATCTGGTATTCTCAGTATCCTTCTGTTGAACGATATTGCCTCGAGCTATCTGGTAGTCTCATTATCCTTCTTTAGGATCAGATCTTTAATGTTTTATTTGACATTCTTCTTCATTTGTTTATTCTTTTCATTGTCTTGTTTTGTTTTTTTTTTACATTCTTTCATTTAATTTACAGTTTTTATCATAAGGATTCACATTTACTTTTTATCTTTAGGATCCACATTAAATTATTAATATCCGCATTATGATCTTATTCTTTTTTAATATTTCAGAATATATATGATCATTGCTCTCCACATCTTCATTTTCTTTATTAACTATGAATTCCTATAACTGCTTGGGAAAATTGTAGAGTATTTTCGTCGTTATATTCTCCTCAGTTTGAATTCAAAATTGTTGTTGTTCTAGACTGGTTTACACCCAAGGCTACAATGTTAAGCCTTCTAAACATTTTAGCTCATGGATGGTGAGTGTAGAATAAACGGACGTATTTCTTTTCCAAGATTATCAGCTCGAAAGTGAACAAGATTAAATTTGAACATGGCTGGTCGATTCCCCCCTTTTTGTAGGCATTACGCGTCTATCACATCAAACCTTATCTTCATAATTCTTTAAAAGATATTCGTTTTTACTTCTTTATGATTTATGTTTCTTTCCTTTCAACTTGTTTTCCTCTCTTCATCAGTTTTCCTCTCTTCATCACTTTTCTTCTCTTCATCAGTTTTTCTCTCTTCATCACTTTCCCTCTCTTCATCACTTTCCCTCTCTTCATCAGTTTTCCTCTCTTCATCACTTTTCCTCTCTTCATCACTTTTCCTCTCTTCATCACTTTCCCTCTCTTCATCAGTTTTCCTTTCATTTTTTTTTATCGTTATATTTCGCTCCATTTTCTTTACATATTTAGTTTTGCGTTTTCGACGAAAATACGGGTTAATATTTCTTTCTTTCAATTTTTATAATTTATAATTTTATAATTGTTTATTCTAAGTTTTTTCTTTGCGCTTTTTCAACCAGTTCATTTTAATGACGTCTCTTTTTTAATTGGGCTAATACTCCATCGAAAATTGAAAAAAATTACACAACGTAAATCATTAAGTGTAAAAGACTTGAAATTCGGATTATAAAATTCGTTACATTTGGCCTAATTTTTCATTTTCGAATTCATTCGAATCATTCACTCATTTTATTATTTCATTATTTTTAAATTCGTCGGGGTTGTGTTTTTCATTTCAATTTATTTTTTCCGCTTTATTATAATTATTCCCTCTTTTTTTTTCTTTTTTTTTTCATATTTTTTATTTTATTTTAAATTAATCGTCCAGGCATTTTACTAATATTTTATTCAATAATTTTCGCTTACATTTTGGAAACTGTTTTATTTGTTACATTTCAACTGATTTCGCTGGGGAGGTGGCTTGAGTTGATTTGGAATTACTAGTGACGTTTATTCAAAATCTCACTTTTTCCATAATTTTCATCCTAAAATTCTGGAACACGTCATTGAAATAATAAACTTTTAAAAAGAATAAAATGGCAAATATATTTAAAAGAACAAGAAAAATTGTAAAGAAATAAACATTCTTAAAGAAAAACAAAAAAATTAAAACATTCTTGAAAAAAAAAACATAAAATTCGGAGGCGAAAGCAATGGCTGCAGTGTCCGTGATGAGGAATATAAAAAAGGTGGAATGAGGAAGAGCGGAGGACAACAGGCGAAAAACGAAAAGCAAAACCCGTAAAAAATATCTAAAGCAGCGACGTTAAAGAGTAGGAGGACTGAATTTTGAATTATAGCTGTTAAAAACAGATTAGAAGTTGATTAGGGATAACGGCAAATAAAATGGCTGAGTTGTGTCGGTGTTAATCAGGTGAAACGAAAGCGTAGTTCGGTGTGATTCGATCCGGCCTCGTTCTCGTCTAATAAGGCGGAAATTGTTGAGAATGGAAATCGGGTCGTCTAAAATGGGACCGGCCGTACGTGGTTGGGAGAGGATGCGCTAAAAAGGCAGAAAAAATGGGAAAAGAATAAAACCTTTTTTAAACAGTGAAGAGAAAAAAAAAAAAAAAGAAGAAGAAAGAATGTGTTTTACAGTGAGATGCGAGCGCATATTTTATGGGAATATGTGTTTGTCAACGTAATACTGTATGGATGAATCTGAACAAAACAGGACCTGCAAACTGAGATTTTCTCAATCAATGTATATCGAACTTTACATAACACACACACACACACACACACACTCTCTCTCTCTCTCTCTCACACACACACACACACACACACTCTCTGACTCTCTCTGAATATTTATCTGTTTATCACAATTTGTTCATATATATATATATATATATATATATATATATATATATATATATATATATATATATATGTCACGCACAAACATATTTACAGAGATCTTGTGGACACAGGAATCAATTCTGCATAGTGACTGTCATTGCAATCATCAGACTTTGTTCACACTGTCTATATCTATTATTGTTCTATCTCCGAGATCGAGCACTCATCCCTTCTAAATAGAGCGAATTTCAAATACACGCACACAAACACAAATATATATATGACATTTTCACTGACAGAGGAAACCATTTATTGGTGGAAACCGCGGTAGTAGAAAGGGTTTGTATTTATTTCATATATATATATATATATATATATATATATATATATATATAATTAATAAGGTGTGTTTTTATAAACCACTAATTAACGCCAGATTTTTATAATAGTGGATTTTTTTATAAATCTATTACAGTGTAACCCGGATATAAGAGAAACCCGGATATAAGATACTTCTTCTCCGGTCCCGACAACTCTCTTATATCCGGGTTACACTGTATTAATATCGTTTTTTTTTAATAACCCTGCAATTAATACTGCGTTTTTATGACCCTATAATTAATACTGGGTTTTATCGACTTATAATTAATACCGAGATTTTATAACCTAATAATTAACTCCGGGTTTTTATAATCCTATAATTAATACCAGGTTTTTATAAACTTATGACAAATCCAAGGTTTTTATCGACCTATAATTAATACAACGTTTTTTTTTTATAACCCTATGATTAATACATGTGTTTATTGTTATAACGGTATAATTAATACTGAGGTTTTTGGGGTTTTTTTGGGGTGGGGGGTTATCACCCAACAGTTAATACCTGATTTTTATAACCCTATAAATAATAAAGTCTTTATAACCCAATAATTAACCCCGTGTTTTATAATCCTATAATTAATACCAGGTTTTCATTAATACTATTTTTTATCGACCAAAATTAATGCCATTTTTTTTAACGCTATAATTAATACCGGGTTTTTTTATAACTTCATAATTAATACCGAATTTTTATAACCCTATAATTAATACCGGGTACCCTATGATTAATGCCGGGTACCCTATGATTAATGACGGAATTTTATAAAGTTCTGATTAATATTTGTTTTTTATTGACCTATAATTATTATCGAATTTTATAAACCTTTGATTAATGACAGATGTTTTTTATAAAAGGTATAATTAATTTTATAATCATTTATAATTAACGTAAAAAGGGTTACAAAGGGTTAATTATTGCTTTCATATTTTGGCAGGCGCTGCACAGTCTTCACTTTCCAGTTTTGTTAATGTCTGAAAGCCTCTCCGCGTCCTACAACCCATCTCTCATAGACGAAACGTCGCCAGCCTCTTACTGCTCCATAGCTAATTCCATGGAAAGTACTCAGACGTACAAAACTACTTGGTTTCACCAGTCCTAACTTTCACCTCTAAGACCCGCCATGCCATGCACATTCCTTCATTCCTTCCACATTGGAATTGTGAGAATAATTTCCACTCGAGCAGCTTCTTCCTGTAACCACTGCTCTGGGGAATCGACTCCCAAGAGGATATTTTTCCCGTTCACTGCAATCTTAGTTTGTTACGTCTGAGTTAACCGTTATCAACCTCATGTATCCTGATCGTCTGGTTCACACTCTTCCCATGTCTTTTGTATTGGAATAGGGGTTTATTCTTTGTTTCCTGTTAGTGATTGGATTTCTGGTTACTCTTACGGTCTGCTTCAGCTCTGTACCCCTAACGTCTGCACCTTAACGCTGTAATTTTCATTTTATTTTTTTCTCTCCTTCATCAATAGCAATAGACAGGTTGGCCTATCGTCCGGTTTACACCCCACCTCGGTCTTTTGAACAGGAGTATAGGTTCGTTCCTTTGTTTCCTGTTTAGGATTGGGTTTCCCGTTCCCCCTACAGTCCTACTCCAAAAGTCTGAGTTTGAACGCTGAAACTTTATCCGCTATTTATTTAATTTTTTTTCACTCCTCCACAAATAGGTATAGATAAGTCCGACTATCGTCCGGTTCACATTTCTCCATAGGCTTTTAAACAGGAGCAGAGGTTTATCTCTTGTTTCCTGTTTAGGATTCAGTTTCCGGTTCCTACTGAAACTCTGCTTCAGCTCTATACGCCTAACGCTTGTCCTTTCTTATGCTCATAAAACCCCACGCAGCAACACTCTATATTGAGTGTCTCTTCAGTCTTGTATTGGGTGAACATTAAAAAATATATCCGCATAAACAGTGCCTCTTACTCTTTAATTTTCTCCCAGGCCCATATAGGATGAACATCAGTGTAAAAAAATTAATACCAGATTTTTAGAAACCTTTAGTTAATTCGCAATTTTTAAAATATTTTATTTAAATTTTTTGTAATTGATACCGAACTTTACTTTGGACATTAAAGCTTGAAATCACGAGTAATCTAACTCTTTAGTTCGCTTTAAAGATCAATACAATTTTTTTTGAATGGATGAAGCAACAGTACACAATCCAACAAATTATCTGAAAACGTTTAAAACTATCAGCTCATCTGCAATGTTTAGTTTTATTTATTTTCCTCTTTAACTTTTGCATGTTATTGGCTCCTTACCAAATTCCGTCCATACACTTTTTGTTTTTTTTTACCCAAAGTTAACTCTTGCATATCTTGGACTCAGTACCCACTTTTTTTTTTTACCTTGACAACCACAGCGTCCCTTCACCAAAGGGAAGCACATCTCTTTTTCATGTATTACTTTGAGTACATGCTCACACTGCTAGACGCTGCGTACTTCTCTTACAAGCAACTGATGACGACTCTTCATCAATATACATGCACTGATTCACTCGCCCATAATCGCAGTGGAATTCGTGCCCATTGCTGGTTAAATCTTTTGAGGGAAATAGCATGGTGCCTTCTGATTTAAATATGCAGATGGTTAGAAGCACGAGCACGTCATGGGCAAAATCCTTATATAGTCATCCATTTAAATACCAGCCAATCAGAGTAGTTCTAACCAAAGAGCACTTAAATGTGTAAAAGAAAATAGTTTATAAAGTGGAATCTGCGAGCCGAGTTAAAATTCCGGTCTATTCAGTTGGATTCACTTTGCAATATGCCCTTGGGGAAATCATAAATCTATTTCCTCTACCCCACCCAGTTAAAGGTTAAGTAGACTCGGCTATCTGGCCATGCGTGGCAGCCAGTCTAGAATGCAAAAAAAAAAAAAAAAACGAAACCACTTCACTATCATCCCCAAACTATCATGCTAACCGACATTGTTTATAATCAATTCATCCCAAGCAAGGCGATAAACCCACTTAGATGCAAGGGGATACTGGTAATAAGAGAGAATGAGAAGACTTTAGAAGGAATCGGAAATCCAAGCCTAAACAGGAAACAAGGGATAAAGCTCTACTCCTGTTAAAAAAATATCGGGAAATAGGGTCCAGGATGTTGAACAGGAGATGAAGTTAATCCATTGTTTCCAGTTGACGATTGGATTTCAGGTCCTTGTCATTCTCTTTCAATCCCAGTAACCACTTGTGACATTATTGCATTGTTTTTACTCTTTTTTTTTTTTTTTTTTTGGTGGGGGGACTGAATTAACTGATTAAAAAAATATCTATCTATCCAAAACTAGCTCGTAACGTTTTATCATCGCCGATGTTTTCTCCAGGATGAGCAGTTACACTCTCAATTAGGGTCATTGCTTTGAACGTGTACTGGGATTCAAGTTCACAGTTTACACACTTCTCCGGTCATTTTGCACAGGAGTAGAGGTTTATTCCTTGTTTCCTAGCGTGTTAGGGGCATCATCGCTTTTCGTGGGGTGAACTGATTAAGCAGAAATACAAACCAATCTATGTGTTGCCATACATTGGGAATGATAGAGAAGTGGTTTCCTTTTCTGTTGTTTTGAATTCATACTAAAGAAAAGTCAAGTTTATGAACGATGAAAACCTACCTCCTGAAATGACATGGTATTTAAGAAAAACTACATCTGCAACCTTCTCATAGGAGCTGACATTGTCATATATTTCTCAGCTTTGTCATCGATCGGCCTTCAAGCAATGCTCCAGCATTTCAAATGCTGGTTTTCATTATATAGCCTGAAACCAATATCTTCACCTTTGTTGTTATTATCAACATGATTCGTCTATTAAACGCTTGACTTGAATGGCTCAGGATTGAAGTATTCAGGGAATACACAATAGCTTGTTTAAAAAAGTTGTAGTCCATGGGAAAAAGAACTACAATTGGAATGCGGGGGGTGGGGTGACTATTTCGATACCGTCGACGTAGAACGAAATGTTATAGGTGTAAACTAGAAATTCTAAGAGAAACAAGAAAATTTTGTTAGAAACAAAGAAAATGGTGAAGTGAAAACTACTTGAATAGAGTCTTTTCTATAATTCTCGTTTGCGGAAGTTTCCACTATACAGTCAATATCAGTATGTTTACACCTCTGTAAAGGTTCATTTGGATATATACATAGGTAATATTTAATTATGAATTCACTTTTCTATTAACATTTCACTTTGTAAAATATTCCCCATCATAAAACGTTGGAGAATACCAAAATTATCAAAAAATATTTTATCAAAATACTTACTTGTTTGGTCGATTTTGTTCCAAGAAATGTAAATATATATATATATATGTAAATATGTCACCTTTGGTTATTTGCACGTAAGCAAATTTTATCGCAATGCCAAGATTTGTGCAGTACTTAGAAATTTACACAAACAAACTTTATATTTGTAATAAAAAAGCAATTCGTTTGCTTCATAAATGATCTCCCTTTGGTTAAATAAATTGTAAAGGCGAAAGGATCATTTTAACTTAACCATTGGTTAAATACACTGGCGTCCACAAGATTTGGTTCTACTACATAAAATGATTATACGCGTTAGTTTTATCAAGATTATTAAGATTGTTTAGCAGTATGTTTTACTCAATAGTGTCTGTGGAAAAGTAATTGGTTGCGTTTTCGTAGACACCATGTAACAGAAGCTACATCACTTTTAAACAATTTGAAGCTGAAAAAAGACCACTACTGGAAATTCTGAGGATATATGCAAATTTCACAAAGTAAGAGTTTTTCGAACGTATTTACATAAGGGTAAGGTTTCATGACAAATTACTGTAGATCAACATTAACTCTTTTTTTTCTTTTTTTTTTTACAAACGCTTTACTTTGTAGAATATTTGAGTTTAAGTAGTATATCTCTATGTATAAAAGGCAGGATGTGTGTGTGTGTAACGAATGCACGGCCGCAATTTTCGACGGATTTACATGCACATCCTCCAAGATAGCAGGAAGGCCAAGACTGACTTTGCGTTTCCCAACTCGCATCGATAGTGGAAATAATTTTCTACTGGCCAGAGTGAGAGCCTATAGATGGCTGCCACGAATAGAGAGGAAGATTCTATTGGCCATCGTGAGAGCCAACAGCTGACTGACACCAATGTTAACTAGCATGCTAGCATGCCAAAAAAATCGATAGCTGCATTCGTCACAAGTGGGAAAAATTTAAATCTGCATGGCACATTACTCCAATTGGCTCATTCGCTTGCTTAAACTCAACGTTGATTCTGATTCCGCAGAACTGGGTTAGGTGTGAAAAAGTATTTTTGTTAACATTCTTTTTTCATTCGGTTTTTCCAGTTACGAGTCCTTTTTTAAAACTGATCGTTTTGTGTTCATTTTGTTTAGTTCTTTTTTCGTAACAGATTTAATATTTAGTATAGAGCTTAGGAAAAATTCGAAGTGTGAGATTGGCAAGAAGTAAAGCATGTAGCAACATCAGCACAGCAAAGGGCACTCCTTTAAAGGCAAGGAAGGGCAAAAATATTTTAAATCAAGTGATAGCGATTGCTGTATGAGTCGTACGATTTTTGAATCAAGCACGGGCAACGCCGGGTCATGCTGCTAGTTTATACTAAAACACTGCGGCAGAGCACATTTGTTTATTTTCATTTTTGATTCACAATAAGTAAATTGCATCTCTACGCAAAGATTTATACGGTGCTTAGACGTTTACACAGACAAAAGTCATATTGTAATATTAAAACGCAGTTTGGTATTTTATATAAAACATTAGGTTGGATCATAAATAATCTCCCTTTTGGGGTGGGGACCAATTGTAAAGACCGGTGTATCATCCTAACTTAACATTCCTTAAATTTGCAACGTGTTCTCTGAGAAAAGTTGTGTCACTGTATCGAGCCAGACAAATTTTTCTTGTCAGAATCCATTTCGCACATTTCTAAATCTATCATTCTTCCGTGCATTGAATCTGATCTGAATCTGGTTTCCTACTCCATATCTCGAGATCTTTGGCAAAGAGATACTGTAGAGTAATGGATAGCGGCTCGGATTGAAGAATCGGAGTGTCGAGTTCGAATTCCAGTCGGAAACATTATATCCATTAACGTTTTTAAGAATGGTATGCATCCCCTACTTCTAGAAAAGCTATGGCTAAATAGCAGAACAGAGAAGAGGGTGGGCGATGAGGATTCATACCTTTTCCAATGGTCTTAGCATGTGTAGCGAATGTAATGGTTTTAACTAGAATTCAAACTAGGCTGCCAATAATGGTGAATATATAATTAAATAAAATGCAATTATAATTCATTTTTTGTAGAATGACGTTGATAGACAAAAACGGAAATTATTTATAGCTCAAACTTCGTACATAATTCGTAAAATATCAAAATATTTTAGCGATATTGAAGAAAAACACAACGACCCACTTGCATTTATTGTTTCAGATGGAAAATAATGACATTTAGTAATATATGGTAATAAGCATATTTTTCGCTTTTATGAAACAAAATTGCCCAAACTAAACGAGCAGCCAATTAATCTGTGATTTTTTTTTAATAATTCATTGACAATAACAAATGAGTTAGGTTGAGTTGTTCTGAAAAGAGAAAAATATCTGCTTTCTTCGATATCAACATGAAACATTGGCCTATGCCTGTCTCTACGACTATCCTGCATAGTGGTGTGAATATATTATTTACGACTCGCTCTGTTGAACTCAATGTAAACTTGCGTGTGTATGTATGCGACCAAGAGTATGCCTATTTGTGTATATGTAAAAGTGTATGCATGTACACGTGCGTATGTATGTATGTTAGTATTATTGTATGAGTTTATGCACGTGTATTTATGTTATAACTCTCTCTGTAGAAGTAAATGTGTATAAGCATGCGTTTGTATATATGTAGTGCTGAATGTGCATATTTGATTGTGTGTATGTATATGTGCATATATGTTTACATATATATGTAGGCTAGTGCACGTGCATATTATGTGTATATTTGTACATGTGTATGTTTTGTGGTTATGTGGATGTATATGTTTATTTATGTGTGTTTATGTATATGAATGTGTGTATGTGTAAGGTATGGGTGTATATATTTATTAATGTTTGTATTTTAATTACAACTTAACTAAATGTACGTCCGCATGTATGTGTACTTTTATTTGCATTTTCTGTGTATGCAGTTGTGTATGTGCGCATATATATGAATTTGTATATGCGTATGTATGCGTTTATATATGTGCATTTATGTGTGTAATTATTCATATATGTATATGTGTGTTTATATTTTGCGACATACACTAGAGAAATAAATATATGCGTATATATATATATATATATATATATATATATATATATATATATATATATGCGTGTGTGCGCGTGTGTGTGTTTATGCGAGTGTATGCGTTTGTGTATATGTGCGTATGTGTGTGGCGGTGTGTAAAAATGAGGAAAATAGCAACAATGCTTTTTTTATTATTATTTTGTATTTTACTTTCGTGTCATTCAAAGGGGCATTTTATTAATCTGCCTTTCCCACCTGTTCATTTAAGCGCTCCAAACGGTGAAAAAAAAACACTTTACATTTTTCGGATAGTCGATATTAGCTATTTGTTAAGTCATGAATCACGGGCATTCTAAATTATCTTAATGCAGAAAAACCTTAGAGATTCGCTTAACCGGAAAATATAAAATGAAAGAAATTTAATCTTTCTTTCTTTCTTTCTTTCTATCCAGCGCTCATATAAGAGACCCTATCTTCCATTTTGTCAATTAATGAAGCAAGTGTCTTAGTGGATAAGAATGCTGTTAGTGTTCGGGCCTCCATAAAAAGTCTTGGAGACGTTTAAAAATTATGACAAAAAAGCGTAAAGAAATGCATTATGCCATATACGTCTTTTGTTTTAGGGCAATCCAACGTGATGCAATGGTACGCAATATCAATTTCGGCCTTCTATCACATATAAGCGATGCTTACAAAATCGTATTGAATACTTCGAGATTGTGTAATATTTAGCAAGCTTTTCTCGTTAGATCAATTACGACTGAATAGTGAGTTCGATCCTCACTAGGTGATCCATAATTTCAGCTTTCTGCTTCGTTAAATAAATTACTCTACGTCTTTTGTCTTAATTCATCGTCATCATTCTCATTACCGGGTTTAGTTTTAGAGTCGTTGAGTACCTTACTAATTCCCGCTATATAACTTGGCTGAAAATTGCAGAGGTATTCATCTATGGATGACTTGTTTTGAGGAATCAGACATGGCGAGGCCAACGTCACTTCATGTCAAACTACAAAACTGAAGGTGCTCGCATTGCTCATGTTCAAATTTGTATGCGTGACGTAGAGGAGAATTATGGTTAGGATTACGGAAAAAGAAAAAGATCACCTAGACAACAAAAATACAAAATAACAAAAAAAAAAAAAAACACACACACACACAGGTTGATGGAATTGTATCATATTTCTTAAAAACGATATATTTGATAAGGTCAGTCACAAAAAAGAAATAAAAAGAAAGATATAGTGGGCTTGCGTTTCATATTATTGGTCCGTGAATTAACGAATAAGCAATTAGCGTGAAACCTTGATCTCCTTGTAAGAAAAAACAGTTTCTTCCTTCAAAGTTTTTCAGTAATAAATTTTGTCTCATAGTAACCTATATGTCTACAACTACCCACTCACTTCTCAATCCACATCACTGAAAGTTGGCCGCCAATATTTTTCCTACTGTGGAAAATAAAAATAGCCAATATATACTATAATCGTTGTGTTACTATCAGTTGATGAAAAGATGACTGATTTTATATTCAGTAATTAACAGAGACAGTGCGACTTTAGTGTATTGGCCTGAAAGAAGTCCTGGAGCCTAGCGTAGAGATACAACCGACGCGACTCACTACGGAACAAGGTCCGTGGTCACTAATGATCATTTCGAGTCACATACTTAACCGCGTATAATGTGGTGATGAGGTCACATGGAGACAGCTAGCCCTTGATTCCATTGGAGAAAGCCTCCGCCCTGACCTTTGAAAGCAATAAAAAACAAGGACCTGAACTCATAAAATTATTTTTTTAAAAAGTAGAATCGAAATAGGCCACTGAAATTAACCCGCTTCAATCTAAAAAGGCCTATCGAAGCGAAATAGGGGAAAACCCGTACAGGAGAAAATTAACATAAAAGAGCTTCCATTGTAATTTGATTATCTTCCACGATATCTTTAATAAAGTTCCAGCGATGGGGCTTCTATTTTTATCATGAGTATTCTTGTCTATCGCTAAATATTTTAAACGGCCTTCGTAATATTCACTTGGTAAGAATCGTTCCTCTAAATAAAAAGGTTAGGAAATAAACCCTCGTCAGTACTGGAAAGAGCGATAAGAGGTACTGGGAATGAGAAACGTATTTTCCTGAAAATTGTTTTAAGGGAAAGATTTTATAAATTTCAACCGACAATAGTACTGGCTGCTCGGTCAATGAATGCTAAATGTTTCCTTGTAGGGAAACGGATAATATTACCATTATCATTTTCATATTTCTCTGTATAATAATATTATTTTATGATGCCGTGCATATTTTGAAATAATACCGTTAATGACGTAAAGTTAATGTGTTAGATAATGTTCTTTTTGTTTTATAATGAAATCCTTTTCTATGTAGAAATGAAGTGGTCATCGAATAACGATTTTTCTCTTTGAGTTTTGTTGTTAAATTAAATTAAATTTTAACGTTAACTCTATCATCTCCCACCCAATTATTGTCCTTGTGAATAATTAATCTAGTGAAGAGCTTCAATTATCTATAACTTATGTATCTATAACTTATGTATATTTATAACTTTTTAATGCAAACATTGATGTTAAAATCCCTCTTTCTCTCTCTCTCTCTCTCTCTCTCTCTCTCTCTCTCTCTATATATATATATATATATATATATATATATATATATATATATATATATATATATACATACATATATATATATATATATATATATATATATATATAATCGAGTTCACCCCAATCAAGGCGGTAAAGTCACTAAGACACAAGGGGGTTACTACGAGTGAATGAATTAGAAAACAAACATTAATAATGAGCGATAACAATTTGAAATAATTATCAGGGGTAGGTCGAATGGCGTCAGCATAAAAGACATATTCGCAATAACGTAAAAAGCAGGACCCCAGTAAACGTTATTGAAAGTTGACACATTTTGTTACGTTCATTTATTCACAGGTAAATGATTCATTCTAACGAAATGATTAATTTCCTTTGTTCTATGCCTTTAGGTCAGGTTTATTTCGTTAGCCAACTATTGTTTTTCGATGCGAGGACAACCCTATCTAAATACTCCATGGGATAAGATCGTTGTACCTTGTGCTATATTGTAAACATCCTTATCATCTGTAATTCTCTTTACCTCTCTCACAAAGAGGAGACTGAAGGAAAAAAAACACGAAGCAAAAAAGAACTGGGAGAGGCTGCGTTAAAAGTGTGGAAAAGCATCAGAAAGCAAGAATGTGATAGTTTAGTGATGTTTGGATATGACCACAAGGTAGCAAAGATTTCAAATCTGGTCTTTGCTTCCTCTAGTTGGAATGCCTTCACGGGCTGTCGAATTCTCTTTACCAGAATCAGTTGTTTATGAGGCGCCAGTAGTCTGCCTCTTCTCCGCCTTGGAGCTGGACTTAGGTGTCAGAGGCTGATGGTGACTCATATCAGTTGAAAGACTTGAACACAGCCTTGATTTTTTTATATTTCTTTTTTGCATCTGTTGGAGTTGGTCAAAAAGTTATTTCGGTTATTAAGATGAAAATTTACTTATTCAACCGGACTTTTTGGCTAAAACCCAATATAATACCCAGGTTGTGTGTGTGTCTCTGTGTGTGTATGTTTATGTGTGTGTGTTTATGTATGTGTGTGTGTGCAATTCGTATACTCATTTCCTTATACATACACAACAGTACTCTATTTTGTATAATTCTAAAAGAGTTTTTTAATAAAAATAAAATGTTTTATTTATTTGCCCATAAACAGCCTGTTTCACGCTCAGCGAGTTTTTTTTTTTTTTTTTTTTTTTTTTTAATGGGTGCCTTTTTCTTTTGGGGTCATTTCTTTTCTCATTTTGCAAAAGAATTTGCCAGCGTACCGACAGTTCGAAATAATTTGATTCCTTTTGATATTTGAATTATTAATGTCCTTAAATTCTATAATTTTTCTATAAGTTTTTCTACGTGCAATTTTGTTTACTATTTCAGTAAATAAATGTAAATTAAAAATAAAATAGGCAACCCCATTCTCAGTGTATTATATAATAACAAAACATAAGGGACAGAAATTGCAATCTATGTATGGAGGTGAAAACTGGCATCAAACAATTTGTCGGGGCGCTTTCGGCTAGCACTTTTTATTTTCCAGGGTAACGCGTAACGTGGTAATGAGGATTGTGAGTATATTTTAATACATATTACTACTACTACTAATAATAATATATTAAAAAATGCTCTTTCACATAATAACTAATCCCACACATAAAAATGGCCAAAGTATAAGCCGAAATTCCTAGGGCAAAATAAACATTACGAGAAAATTCTCCACTCACTTATGTGCTCAAAAATTAAATGTTGTAAGAAAAACGGAACAAAAAATATATACAAGATATATGCATTTAACCAAATGTGCGTAACAGTTTGATTTCTGCCTATACATACATACATATATATGTGTGTATGTGTCTGTCTGTCTGTCTGTCTATAGAAGGTGCAAAAATAGTTATAGAAAAATGAAAATGAAAACGTGTACATAAAACATAGTGTATTCATTATACAAACATTTCATTACTATTTACATTGTTTGTTCACATCTTTATTGTGATGTTCTTGACTTTTCGCTCCGGCCTTCTTCAGGTGATTGGAATTTCAAACTGGATACTTTATTTTGTCCACCGGTGTAGATTGTTCTAGTTCCACGAATCATGCCTTAACCGGTTATCTCCCTTTAACTCACCTATCCAGGTTTTGTATTCACCACTGCCGTAGTATTGAACTCCTGGTATTAAACTCACAACTGTTTGGGTCAAGACACTGGATCCAACCAACGCTTTATCCAGTGGGCCGTATGTTCTTGAGGACATCAATGTATACATTTTTGGGACTTAGAAACCTAATGTCTCGTAACCATTTTTTACCAGAGTTCATATTGCAACTTTGTTGTTACTATTGCTTTTATTTAGCATTCCGTATTATTATATATTAGCAGTCCTTAGTCCCCATATTGTATTCATTTCTATGTTTGACCGGTTTAGATTTTTTGTGATCTAGCATATGTGCTGATTTCTTAAGTTTTCGTATGTTTCAGTGATGTTCTATGTCTATTATTTCAACCTCACCCACAGGAGGAGGGGCAGTGATCTCTTTTTTCTCTCCATATGTGGTCATATATGCCTGATTTTTTCTATTTCCCCTCGTGTTACGGCTTTACGATGTAGTCTTACGTGGGAGGCCTGTTTCTCCTTTATATTTCTTACCACAGTCTCACGTGATTGCGTACACATTAGTCATGTTCTCCTCTATGAGAAGTCTTACTCGGAAAAAGTGTCTGCGGAATGTTAAACCACTTTTGAAGGTCGTCTTGATGTTCTATGGACCAAATAACTTTGTATTTTGTCCGATAATCCCTTCACGTAGGGTAGGCAGACCGAAGCTGTTTTTTGTGTGTTGTTATCCTCTTGTACACTTCTATCCCAGTTTGTTGGAGATGCCGCCACGTATCCAGGGTATTTCTTGTAGTTGTAGGGTACTGTTATACTAACCATTTCTTGTTCATTTGACTCTGGATCGGCACTTATGATTTTTTTCAATGTTGTATGCAGCGGATGGACCCTTTCTTTACAATGTATGGATGGTAGGAGTAGAATTTGAAGTATTACCCGGTGAATCTTGGCTTTCGGTATACGGACGTCTTGATATTATGCTCTGTTCGAGATATGACTGCATCCAGGAAGGCGAATTTGTTGTCGTTTCCTGAATATAACAATAAAGATGAGGACAAAAGGCCGAACAATATAAACAATGTGAAATGAGAAATATAGACAGATAACATTACTAGTATAATATTTACTGAATACCGATTTTTACAGATCCTGTAATATATATATATATATATATATATATATATATATTAGGTTGGTGCAAAAATATTTATATTTATATACACACATTTTTCACATATATATATTGGGTTTTTGACGTTAAAATTATATCAAAAAATGACATTATTTTTGCACCAACCTAATATATATATATGCGAAAAGTGTGTGTATATATATATATATATATATATATATATTATATAGGCGGTACTTATTAGAAAGCGCTCAATATCACAGATAGAGCTAATATATTTGATTGGATAGATGTGAGTTTGTGACCCTGGGTTTCACGCTTTTGCGATCGTCAGACTGACGATCGCAAAAGCGTGAAACGCAGGGACACAAACTCACATCTATCCAACCAAATATATATATATATTTTCGAGACGAGTCTAGTTATCTATATTTGTATGTATATATATATATATATATATATATATATATATATATATATATATATATATATATATATGTGTGTGTGTGTGTGTGTGTGTGTGTGCATAAAAGCAATGGGGAGTAGTTAAATGAAAGAATAGAAAAAATCTATGTAAGGCATTTCTTGCTTCAAATAGATTATATCAAAGTACATTAAGGATCTTTATTGATGGAATTATATATGTAGAATGAAGAGGTGTAATATAATTAACTAAGGCTAAAATGTATAGAAAGTGTCCAAATTTCCGTTCATATTCATACTACATTTCACCTTTCTTTACAAATCTGCTCTCACTTTGTGGAATATAGAGAGGACTAAAATAACACAGCGATAAAAATAAAAAATAAAAACCATAAAACAAGCACTGGTGATCAGAATGAAATCGGCTAGGTTTTACGTCTTGACGCATCAAACGCCAGAAATTTAAATTTAATATTTAGCGTCTCTATATCTTCACAGTTCCTCTCGTTATATAATTATTACTGAAGTTATGTTCATATTTGCCCCTCTCACCGACACACACACACATATATAAATATATATATATATATATATATATATATATATATATATATATATATATATATATATATGTAAATCCATCAAGAAGATCGTTATTTTAATCTGATGTGGTCTTTCAGAAGGATGAAACGCGTTACATAGATTTTTTCCGATAAATAAAAACAGGCTCACATAGATAGATAGATAGATAGATAGATAGATAAAAACATGAGTTAAATAAAGAGATATGAGCAACCAGACATTCGTGCCTTTACGTTCATATACAGATTTGCAAATAAATATTTGTTTAATTATTGGTGTAATCAAAACAGTACTCAATATAATGGAACAGAGCTATAAAGTATATATTAATAACTATACACATTACCTCCGTCAATTGTACAATTCAGAGTTTCATGTGTGTACAATCGTCAGGTACTAATATTTATGAACTTTTCAGTACGGTTGTTTTCAAAAACTTTGCGTCTCATGGCTGTAACGCTATATAGTATATTGATTCAACATTTAAAATTATAATTTAATTCTAGGGTATAAATGCAAATATAGTGTGTGGCTATGGAAATAACGGTAAATAAAAGAAAATAAAAAATAGAACTACAATAAAAGTAAAAATCCGTTAAATTTAAATAAAATATGAGGTTGGTGCAAAAATAATGTCGTTTTTTGACGATTTTTTTGATTATCGTTCACCCATTTATCCAACTTTTTTGACTTCCCTATTTGCTTTAAATGGCGAACGAGTGTTGAGTGGTCGACCTCGAGTTCAACAGCAACTTCTCGTGTGGTTTTGCGAGGATCGGCTTCAATTAAGGCTTTCAAATGTTCGTTATCAACCGCAGTCGGCCGGCCGCGACCGTCTTCATCTTCGAGGCTCTCGTCACCATTGCGAAATTTCTTGAACCACCGTTGTGCCACACGTTCGTTAGTGGTTCCTGGGCCAAACGCATCATTGATATCACGAGCTGTCTCGGCAACTTTTCGGCCTAGTTTGAACTGGAACAAGAAAATCGTGCGGATTTGAATTTTGTCCATGCTGTCGAAAACCTGCAAAAAAATGTATGAAGAGATTGAGAACGGTAAGGAATAACACGATTCGATAGAACGAAAAACGCGCTTCAAAATGATATATAACACGGCTATATATATCAATGAATTAATTCAGAAAACATATATAAAAGTAACATATGTGAGAAAACGACATTATTTTTGCACCAACCTAATAATTAAGTCCAATGGAAGCAACTTTACGCATCAGAAAGAAGAAGAAATAAGGGGAAGAAAAGAAAAAGAAGGCCGGAGCGTACAACTACCGAAACCTCGTGAATATGACAATAAAGATGTGGGCAACAGCACTTTTGTTTATATATGCCGGAAATGTGTGTGCTTGCGTATCTGTGTATGTGTCTATATGAACGTAATTGTTTTTGTATGAGTTTATGTCATCTTGAATTTCATTAACATTTTTATGATATCGCTAAGACTAGGAATCCTCAATAGTAATTTTTGACTTCCAAAACCTGATTACTAGCAAACATACTAAGCGGTACTAATTATGCTGTGTACTGTGCCCATTATATATATATATATATATATATATATATATATATATATATATATATATATATGTTAATGACGTAAATAAAAGTGGCACGACCCAACCGCAGACGGTGAGACTTCCGGGCCAATGCCCTCGGGCGTTTATTTATTCAGTAGTAGACACCATGCAATCTTGTGCCGATCGAGGCAAGCTGACTTTCATGGACAGGTGGTGAGGTAAGGTCCCCTGGCCTCTAATTTCATCCTCAAAGACTTCTTAAAATGTCGACCACTCATCAATAGGAAGCAATTGCATTTCGATGTCACACACTTGAATCGGATAAGCGGAAAAAGGAGTGGAAACAAGTAAGCAACGCTCCGTGTCGGAAACCCTGAACGGTGGTGATGGCGGTAGGGAAGTGCGGGAAAGAAATGGCGGGAAATGGGAATTTGAAGGAGAAAAAAATAAGGGTAAGTGCATGGGTGGTGTAAGTGAAAGGACAAAAGAGGAAAGTGACATGCTTGAAAAAAAAAATGGTGCGCCAAAAGAAAGAAAGAAATCACGTCTTAGCAACGTTTTGTGTTTTCTTTTTTTTTATTAATTTTTATTTCTATTTATTTATTTATTTGTTGGATGTGGATGCGAGAAATTCAGGAGTTTTTATTTTTTTTTTTTTTTCATTCAATTTTTTTGTTTATGCTTATTTTCTTTTTCTTTTAATTTCTTCTTTTATAATGCATTTTTTTTTTTTTTTTTTGCCTTTGGATATCTTCCCATATTTGGTTATTTCTCTATTTCCACTCTTTTCTTTTCGATGTTTGTTTTCATCATTTCTTTCTGTATCAACCAGAGTCATTTCTTTCTTTTCCATTCATTCATTCTTATCTTGGTCTTTTTTCCGTTTTTGTTTTAAGACATAAATTTCTTTCTTTCTTTCTTTCTTTCTTTCTTCTGTCTTTTTCTCTTTTTTTCTTTCTTTTCGTCACTTCTTTCTCTATTAACCATAATCATTTCTTTCTTGTTCATTGATTCTTTCTTTCTTTGTCTTTCTTTTTGTTACTATTTTTTCTGTCTTAAACCAATCATGACTTTCATTCTTTTTTCTTTGTCATTTTCTTTCTTTCTTTCTTTTTCTTTCTCACTTTATTTTATTCTTTCTTTTCATCATTTCTTTCTGTATTACCCGTAGCCGTTTCTTTCTTTTTCATTGATTCTTTCTTTGCTGTTTTTTTGCCTGTTTTTTCTGTCTTATACCATAGTCATTTCATTTATTTCATACTATCACATTTTCTCTCTCTTTTTCTTTCTTTCTTTCTTTCTTTCTTTCTTTCTTTCTTTCTTTCATTCATTTTATTTATTTGTTTCATTCTTTCTTTCTCTTAATTAACTTATTCCTTGTATCTTTCTTCTTTATTTCTTTATCTTTCGCAACAATCATTTTCGTTTTTTTTCTTTTCTTTTGCAACATTTTCTTCATTCTTTCGTTTTAATTTCTCAAATTTCCACTTATTTCTCTTTTCTGTATAAGCATTCTCTGTCTTTTTTTTTCGTTCTTTCTTTCATATAGTTATAACTTTTCCTTTTTTTCTCATTCAACATTTATTACTTTCTTTCTCTTTCTTTTTCTTTTTCTTTCTAATATTGGTTTTCTTACTCTCTTTATTCATTTGGCAACTCTCTTGTATTTCTTTTTCTTTTTCCCCATTAATTTCTATATTTTTCTTTCTTTTTATTAACTTTCCCTTATTTCTTTCTTAAAACTCTCTTTTTCTTTTCTTTTTTCTTCCAAGCCTTCATTACATTTCTTTCTTCTTTCTTTCTTTCTTTCTTTCTTTCTTTCTTTCTTTCTTTCTTTCTTTCTTTTACAACAAACTCTTTTTTATTTATCTCTGTTTTTCTTACTTTCTCACTTTAGACATTTTTTCAGTTATATATTTATCACCATTATCTCTTCGTTTCTTTCTTTTTCAACGTCCACTTTTATTCTTCACTCTTAGCCACAAGAAGAAGGAACTGGAAACGTGGACCAAAAGATTATGTTTCACAAGTCTTCCATGCAGAGGAGCTTCCGAAATCCCGCCTTTCTCTCTGCTTGCTTCAATCTACCCCTTTCATCTCCTTCCTTGTTCTTTATTTTATTTCCTTACATCGTTCGAAGCGTTCTCGTTTTCATTTTCTTTTTCTTTTCTCACAAACTTTTTCAACACTTAAGTGCATATAATGTTAATAAAACAAAAACGACTGGAAAAAAAAGTCTGTATTAAGCCAAAACCTAAACGACATAAAAGGCCTTTGCCATGTAAGACCGGAAGTGACGTCCACGTTACAACAGCACTTTCGTTTTTTTCCCCTTGTTCGAGACATCACTACAGCGCCCCCTTTCTCTATCATCGACCATTCATCACACCATCTGTCCGCAACCAATGGTGACAGGCCTCTTTTAAGGGATTTCATTTCTTCATGGTCGACAATGCAAAAAAGTGGGAACAGGAGTAAGAACCAGTCTTTTTATTTCGCTTGAGTGAATTCAGTAACGTGAAAGCAATGATTTTTTTTTCACTTGAAAAAAAAATACGTTCAAAATGGACCCATGTTTTAGAAACCATTAGATTAAGTGATCTCTTGAATTAATATGGGGTTAAGGAAAGAATCGGATTTATAAATTAAAATGTTAGAAGGCAAAGGATAGTGAATCATACAAGGTATTGGTGAAATTTATTCATTTTATTGGTACTTTCTTTACTCTCAATGCTCATTAAGTGGCAGTACAGTTGTCAACAAGCTTATTTGAACACTTCGTCTATGTATGCGTTTCTTTAAGGACATTGGCGATTATAGCTCTCTACAGTTTTCTGTCCTTTAGATCTTTTAGTGAGGTTTTTATTTTCTGCTCTCCCTCTCTCATTGTTCTGCCAAACATTTACATGATTTTGTTAGGTAGGTTATTCGCTGTTTTTTTCTCTGTCTCACTTGACTTTAATGTGTTTTGTATGCATCAAATTCTCCAAGCATTTTTTCCTCATCGTTTTCCCTGGAAATTTCAATTATGTCTTTCTGATTCTGAATATAAATGCCATTTTTGTTTCCATATTCATTAAAATGACCTCGTTTTACACATGGCATTCTCAGCATCCTTCTGTAGATTCGCGTTTCTACGTTTCTGCTGTCTCAAATCTTTTATCCGTCTGTGGTGAGATTGTCCGGCATTCGCTGCTATATAGGAGGACCGATATAATGTAACAACCCATCGCTGTTTTTTTTGTTTCTAACAAAGAAAACAGCGATGGGTTAATAATACAGGTTGATGGGTTAATAATATCAATACATCCATGTGCATTTTTAAAAGCATAATTTGCCATTTCAATACACTTTCGGGTTTTGGTGTTGCATTTTCCGTCTTCTGTGAAAACACATTCCTAGATATTTAAATTGTTGTATCAACTTGATTTTGGTATCTCCAATTCGTAGTTCGCATCTTGGGCTCTTTATCTTTCTGACAACCAACTATTCTGTCTTCTTAGTCATTTTCTCGCACTTTCCTTTACTATGTTGCCTAGGAATTCCTACTATTTTATTTCTGTGTCTTTTCTCAACATTATGACATCTACTAACGATATACTAGGCTGGTCAGAAAGTCCTGGCTCATTTAAGAAGCGGAAAAAAAATAATAAATCTTGATTTCTGTCTGGTGGAATTTCCAAGGACTACTGCATTTTGAGCTTATTTCCCACCAACGCTAAATTATATTGACAGCAGCTAGACCGCGTGTACATGAAACTAAAGAAAGAGTATCCTGCTTTGGTCAGTCGAAGTCGGGTTTTGTTTCTGCGCAACAATGCGAGGCCACACAATTACAGGTTGAGTTCAAACAGATGGACGGTATTAAGATACTTCCACACCCATCATTCAGTTCCAATCCTGCCCCGAATAACAATGCGACCAGCGATTCAACACTTTTGATGATTGTTTACGGTTTTTTCATTCAAATCCAGTGGACTGGTATTTTGGGCAGATTCGGATGCTAGTTGATCGCTGGCAGAAGATCATCGATAATGATGGACTTTATTTTGAAGAATAAATGTTGGTGTTGCTCCATAAAATTGTGTTGCTTTCTTTCCGCTTCTTAAGTGAGTCAGGACTCCCTGGATAACCTAATATTACAAAGTGAGCAGTTCTTTGAGGACACGTCTTTTAATATCTCTAATATTATTCTAACTTGTTTTGATTATCATTTCCATTCAGATGAATGAAGAGAGACATTAAGGTAACTCATAAAATGAAAACATACGTTATAATCGTTGGCTTAAAGGCGGAGCATAGTGATTTAAGGATTGCTCCATACTTAAAGTTGCACGGTCTTTTATTGTTAAAAGGTGCAAAGAGCTGGAGTCACTAACGGGTATTCTACAGTTGTAGGTAAATGTAAAACGCCTGCTAAGGATTCTAATACCATCGGAACACACGAATTCGTACGAGAGGTGTTGAGAATTATTGATAAGAACACAAATTCAATGCTAATGCTAATTCGTTTAATATCTCCAGGCACTCTATCGAAAGAGTTGTGCATATGGAACATCGATACATTCTCCATATGTGATGCAGAGAGAGACCAATTTATGTCTGCAATGACAAAAGATAACCGTCTGATCCACGCAAAGACCTTGCTGAGTAAATTGAATCATCGAAGGCCAGGAAAGTTTTGGTTTTCCTCTCAAGAGAAAAAAAAATGATCAGCACCAAAAGTTCAACAGGAGAAATGACTGATAGTCATGCAGAGACCCTAATGACGTTTGAACGGCTCATGCACACAAAGTTTCCGCTAAATGTGATGGTTTTGGGTGTTGTGAGCAACGAAGAAGATAAGCATGCCTTTTCACTTCTTTCTGATGGGTCAATAATCCTGACTAAAAGGAGGTGTTGGAGTGGTTTCTGAGAATTTGGATGAAGAACGTGAACAAACGAAAACCGTAAACCAACAAGTTTATGTGTCATCACATAAGGCTAAGGCGACCCAAGAGTGGGTGAGTTACATTTTCCGCAACTACATTCCCTGGTCCCGCCATGTGAAACCATCACAGCGAGAACACGCCATACCACTTAGATAGTAACACTCCCGACATTCCCTCCGTAGTTAAGAAGTAAATTCCACTCGAACAGCTTCTTCCCGCTGACCACTGTTATGTGGAACCGACTCCCAACAGGATGTCCTCCGATCACTACACTCTTAATGTATTCAAGGGTAAGCCATACTGGAAAAAAGGGTGAACCATACTGTAAAAAAAATCACGTCATCACAGCTCTCAAAAGTTGAATCTCTTGGACTACTACGTATGGGACGTAGCAGTGAGGAAAGTCAATCAACGCCACCATAGCACTTCAAAAACCAAAGTCCCCCATAACGAGCAGAACATTGTTCAAAATAATTATTCACTTATTCTGGTATGTTAACGTTTCAGACCGTCTATTGAAGCAGTTATCGATGCTAACGGCAGATTCGTTAAGGAGATACGTCAGGTAGAGTCTTAAGATTGTTATAGCAATTTGTCCTCAAATAAAACTCTTCTTTCATGTATTATGAGTCTTTTAATAAATTCATGCAAATGTCCGCAAAGAATGGAGGTACTTCGTACAACCTCTGGACAAATTGACAACACCGACTATTTTACACCAAACTTCTAAGTGGGAATGCCAGCTTCGTCTAGAATATAAAAATTCGACCACCTATTATCAAATTTCGAAAACTGACGTCTACGACTGGTAGTCACTATGTACCTATGAATTTTTTTCTTTTTTTTTTACTGGATTCATCAAATACAAGGTCGAGACTTATTCAACATCAAGAGATTATTGTTAAAATACTAATATTAGAAGAGGTGTGGGATATGATACGAGGATACTTAATGACTGACTCTTGAATAGCTCATGATTGAGGTATTCAGTATAAGCACCCACGCAGGAGTCCATTCCACTAATATGTCATTGATGGGGAAAAATTATAATTAGAATATAGGGAAAATGGGAGTTTTTCGGCACTGTCGAAGTTACACATGTCCTAGCTGTAAACTAGCAACACTAATAGAAACAAGAAAATTCCGTTAGAAACAAAGAAAAGTGAAAAACTATTCTAATAATTTCTTCTCTCAAAGTTCTTGCTTGTGGAACTGTCCTCCATGCAATCACTGTATTCTAAACTTCCTACCAAGAACAGAGTAGTATATGTTTACATATATTTATAAGTTCAATTGCAGATATATGCAGGTAATATGATCTAATTATACTTAATTATGTATATGGGATTTCCTCATATTCTAAAATTAAGGCCAAACTTCAAGGGGGTATTTCTCCAGGTTTTACTTCTACGTCAAGAGAGGGCAGAATTTATTGCCGGGCGCCTAAGGCGTCCCCAAAATGGAAAGTTGCTAGGGGAATGGGAAATTTTCCACAGTACTGCCTATAAACCCACTTTACAAAGCTATGACCATGTGTCACATCTGGTTACGTGTTAGGCGCGCTGGTAAATACCAATATGGTTTAATTATGAATGCACTTCTACAAACAATTCACTTTGTAAAATATCCGCCATCATAAAATTAATAAGATCCCCGTAGGTGGTGCCAAAATTAGTTTACTAGTTTGGTCGAGTTTTCTCCAAGAAATGTAAATTTTTTAACACACTACTGTTTGTCATCTTTGCTTATTTGCATTGTAATAAGCATATCTTATGTTAATGCTAAGATTTATGAAGTAATTAGGCGTTTACATAGAGAAAAATCCCATTTGTAGTAAAAAAAAAAAAAAAAAAAAAAAAAAAAAAAACGCAGTTTCCTTGAATTATAAGTAATTTCCCTTTGGCAAAATAAATTGTAAAGACAAAGGTACCATCCTAAGTATCCTTTGGGTAAATACACTGGCGTTCAAAAGGTTTGGGTTGACTATATAAAATGAATATATTCATTGATTTTATTAAGAAGTTAAGATAGTTTATCCGGATGCTTTTATCAGTAGTGAATGTGGACCTTGAACATTGGAAAGAATTGGGTGCCTTATCGTAGATACTGTTTAACTGAAGTTACACAGCTTTAAGCTCTAAGGCCAGTAAAATATATTCTGAGCGAATAAAGGGATATAAAATGAAAATTTCTAAGCAGGAACTCTTCCATCTTATCAACCAAAGACTAATGTGCCTTGACAAGTCATTGTAGTTGAACACAGACTTGCTTTTTATATTAAAATCATGGCAAAAGTTTTAGCTGAAATAAATATGAATGTTCTGGCGTAGAAGGGGAAGATAATTCAACGAGAGATAGCCAGGTGGCTGCGAATTTCCAGAAACATTGTTCAAAACACACATAAATGTTTTTATGAGTGTTTTAAGTGCAAAAATAAAGGCGGGACATAACAGTTAGATAAAAGTGATGGAAGAAAGATTGTATGAGTCTTGGTAAGCAATCTCACATTAACATCTAAAGAAGTGAGAAATGAATGAAGTTTAACAGTGAAGTTTCAGGTGATACTGTACACAGTGTATTACGAAAAACATCTTGACTGGGTGTATATTAGCAAAAAGATCATCAAACAAAAATCATCGGAATAGAAGTTTGAAGTGGGAAAAAAAACATCTAACATGGGGAGTCTCGAAATTGGCAAAGAGTTTGTTTTTTTTCTTTTTTTGTGATTAATGCAAAATATTTAAAGTTTAATGAAATAGAATATGTAGGTTGGAGAAAGAAACATGTAACATACAGCACAAAATTTACCACAGCCTAATCTTCTAGCATACTACAAAGATGGAGAAATTTTTCGTCAAGATGGTATTCCTTGCTACACATCACGTGCAACAAAATGTTCAACATTTAAAAAACTGTCCAGCACAATGAATTGATGTCAATATATTTGAACCATTGTAATGCGAACGGAAGAAACAAAGACTCAAGCGAAAAGTACGGATCTCCAAGAGTTATGGGATTACTGCCAAGTTGAAGGAAGATAAATTACCAATGAGACAATCTGGACCGTTCTCCACTTAATGCCACATCAATTTGAACCAATTATTCGAGACAAATCAATAACATTAATAAAATCCCTTTTCTAACTTAAGTAAAAAGGTAAAAGATGAATATTTCGCTGGCTATACAGTATTTTTGTCTGACCTTTTCTCCGAATCACTATTCTTAAGAAGTTATATTATATAGAGCATTAACTAAAATGCAGATATTTGCTTTAATACCTTCAAAGATCATCAAATGTACAGACTTATTCACATATTTTATTAAAATATCTTGGTAATTTGTTTTTATATGTGTTCCACCTTACTTAATTTTATGAAAAAAGGAGAAATTCAACGTGATAATTTTTTAGTAACTATATTAGTTAAAAGTAGAATTCTTTGAAGAATTTAATTCACTGATTTTTTTTCGAAATCGGACCCAGTCTTACAGAAAATCTGCTCTGAATCGAAAATAAAAAAACTCAATAAAACTAGGACATTGTTTAAGTAGAGAAGCGTTTAATTGCTATTATAAATAATATGTATTAAAGACAATATTGATGGAAAATGAATTTTTACAAGATTTATTTTCATTTTTTTACAATTTTAAATTGAATAATTTATAAAGATTTAAATCTTTTAGAATTCAGTTTCAACATGAAAGCGCATAGGAAATTTGTTATTAATTAAAACTATATTTACTAATAATATATTTTAAAGCTTATTACAATATGACGAACACGAATATTTTTAAAAGAATTTCGATTTCTTTTGTACTTGCAGAATTTCTAAGTATGGATGTACAAAGTTGACATTATATTTAAGAAGGTCACGTGTTTTAAGTGTTGTCCCTCACCTTACGGAAAAAAACATCATAAAAACTGCTCCACTATACTTAACTATGAAGACGTTTGGCGGTCATTCGGCTGTCAAGAAATCAATTAACACATCAGAAAAACAAAACACCGTGGTTAAGAAATACTTGTATATAACAGTAATATTTGTTTCACATATAATAAATCTAACTTTACACTTTATAATTTTCCTAAAATAACGTTTCAGAAATTGATATTTTATTTTTGAAAGATTTTTAATACCGACAATGAATGTTTGTTTATAAAAAAATGACCGCTTACTGAAAAAAAAATCGATTCCGAATAAAATAATTTCTTTTTGAGATACACCAAACAGTATTTTGTTTACTGGAAATGGCAAATTTTAAATCCGTTAGCTTTCAATTAAAGCTGAAATGAAAGCTTCAAGAAAGCTTTTCCATTTTTTTTTTTTTTAATTCATTTTAAACCTTACCTATACCGAAAAAGTGGAGGTACCCTAAACAAAAGTAAATAATTTAGCAAGTTGTTCCAATGTTTTTGCACGCCAAGATATATTATAACAGGCGAGGAAAATGCGTTGCATAAAACGTTCAATCCAAAATGCAATGGCTTGACAAGGTTAACAATAGATTGTCTTGGATAAATCTCTACAATCGACGACCAAAAGATGAGATCCTTGGAAGAAAATATAACCCTACCCTAATCTTTGCGTGTGGTTGGACCGTCGTGGTATTATTCAGATTTTCTTAAGCGCAATGAAACAGTAAATTCATATTTATATCTCCAACAGCTGCCACGTGTCTAAAAAGGTGTGGTCGAAATGTGCACTGTGCACATCAGTAAGGAAAAATGTTGTTCTCCTCCATGACAAAGCAAAGCCGAAGAAAGTTTAGAAGTCGGTTGGTTCCTTCTGCCTCAAGCGCCCTATTCACTTGACCCTGCACCAACCGATTACCTTTTTAGATCGCTGCAAAACTCTTTGATGGGGAAAAGTTCTATTCTAATGGCTTCTTTTCTCACACTTCTCGCCTGTGGAACTCTCTTCCAGTTTTTCGATTTCCTGTCAACTACAATCATCAAAAATTAAAATGTAACGTCAATATAGACAGATACGTAACGTCAATCCTCATATTCTGGGGGTTTTTTATGCTTTTTTTTCACCAGTAACGTTTTCCCAATTTCCTTTATTTTGAATAACCAATTGCTTTTTGGTCGTTTTGTTACCTTACTTGGACTTAAGTGATTGCAAATATCTCTAAACTAGTAGAACTAAATAATGGCTGTCATCTGAATATTGTCATGGAAATATTGACACGTTTGCAATGGTATGTTTGTAAGAAATAAGCTACAGTTTGGATAAAAAAAAGGCTTTCACTAGACTACGATAGGCAATAAAGTATTTACTAGACTTACCTAACATAACGAGATATCTATTACACTCCATACGGATGGACGATGGAGATAACTACAATAATAAAGATCAACGGGTTTAACTTTCAAATCACATCCTTATGATGACGTTCTGTTTTTCACTTTCTCTGAAGCCATATTAATGCAGTGCCCAATGAGGATTTAACCTAATATACGAGCTTATTAATCTACGAAACAAATTTATTTTATATCCTTTCTTCAAAAGAAATAAGTTGTATATCCCAAGTTACAAGAATCGACATTCGAAGGTTCAGCTCAAAATAGCAGACTGCGTTGCCTGTGCCAAGCCCAGTGTGACAAACTACCGCGTGGCAACAGTGTCTTCCGTCTTGAGAAAGAAATGATACGTGATCAAGTCGTTTTCATCTCAAGTGCATAAAATAACACGTGCATTTATTTCCGCGTGACAAATCCCTCGATCACACTCAGACAAGCGGTTTTAATAGTATTAAAAAAAAGACCAATAGAAGAAGAAAAAACAGTCAACTTAAAATGCTAATTAAAGAAACTGAGGAAAAAGCAAAACTGCGAAGAAAGCTTAAACACAGGTTAGGAAATGAATAAAAAGGCGACAAAAGCGTCAATCTCTTTATCAAATTCAAATACAATGTCTTCAGTCTGATCATAAATAAAATCCCTAAATTAAAGAATGCAACTATAAAGTGACATCGGTTATAACATATTAGGGTCCATGCGTTTAATTAAAATATTTTCAGCATTTGACCCATTGTCTATGAGAAAGTCTCCTTAAAACATGGACTACTACCATAGGTCTATATTTTATTAGGTTGGTGCAAAAATAATGACGTAATAATACGTCAAAAAACGACATTATTACGTCATTATTTTTGCACCAACCTAATACAAGCTCATCTCGTACATCGTAGGGTAGTTTGCTCATATAGTAAATGCTTTGTGTGAAATCTGCCACTGAGCGATTTTGCGTAAGATAGTCTGTGGGATTACCGCTCCTGGCTTAGAGGCGGCGCTTTTTTTTTTTTTTTTTTTTTTTTTGAAACACAAGTTCCGTTTCAACGTCGACCACCAGGAAAAGGAATGCTCATTTCACAACGCATTAAGGTATATTCACTCCAAGGGCCATAACAATTTAGAGTCTCTTGAGTGAACATTCAATGACTTCAGAAGAGAAAACTGCTTTCTTTTTTGTATAGCAACAAAAATTAATAATTCTAAAAACACCTTTCTTTTTTTTTTAAATCCATTTCATAATTATTTGTTTTGAAACTGCAGGTTATCCACACATAGCTTCTCCGATTTCGATAGGAAGTCGTTAGAAGGCGCTGTTAAGTGCCTTTAAAAACGGAACATTTCTTGTTCTCTCTCATTTATCACTTTGTCCCCCAGTTTGTTTTAATGAAAACACCACCAGGAACTTGTTCCTGAGCATGGGGATACTCCTCCCTTTTGTGAATGAATTTTCAAACACACACATGCATAAACACACATGTCTCGAATACGTAATTCCTAAGTTGTAATGTCTTCTTATTCTGCATGCATAATAATGTTTTTTTTTATTCTTTTTACTTATGTTCTGAGTATGACGATAGACTACATCCGGCAGCAAGGTCTCTGATCGGGAGATAGGATGTTTTCAGAAGCATGAAAACATCTCTTAACTTCTGTTGTTTCTAGGTCAACCTCGGCTCAAGTTGGTAGCAACTGTTAGGTCCCCAGCTATAGGCAAATAGTAACCCCTACCCAAACTATAAAAGCATAAAAATACATTTTTATAGTAAAAAATACAACATTTTTATATAAAAAAATTACCAACGATACATATTTATAGCGGAATTACAAACAATAAATTTTATATCACAACGACCAACAATACAATTTATCTGTAGTGGGAGTCACAAAACTATGTTCAAAATATTCAGATTCCGGCATTAAATAACTCATAGATGTTGATATGCCGCTAAACAAAACAAAACAACGAAAATGAAAGAACTCTTTCACGACATTAATTCATATGATATCCTACAATTTCTTAAAGAAATCAAACTGTATTCCGAAACATAAGTTCAACAAAACTACAGCATAAATAACAGATATCACTACCTCTAGTAATTATGTCCACATAAACATGTATATGCACAAAAGCTGAATATCATCTACCATGTATTCAATTGTGGAAGTAGAATAACATATATTTTTATTACTTCAAAAAATTAAATTTCAAGAAATTTCGGCCCATCAGAAGTTGATATGACATGAAACAATTCAATCAATTCTCTTGTTACTCCCTTATATAAAAACAAAAATATATAAAATATCGCCCTGTTAAAATTCATTTATTTCCTTACACTCATAATTTACTTGTGCAAAATATGGTTGCCACTTCTTTTAATCAAACTAAGAGCAGTGCTACAACAAATTATCCCCCTTTTTTTTCTTTTTTTTTTTGCTTTTTGGTGTTAACTACAACTGAAAACTTTAAATTAAATTTAAACTCAGCCACAGGGCTATCCTGTCCCCTAGTCAGGTCTGATGTAACTGTCTCCCGTATCTTAAATTCTAGACGCTGTTGGGGAAAGTAGGTTTAAAGATAAAGAGAAGGAAAAACCATTTATGCTATCCGGAATACAACCAGTCAATAAATTGGAACCGTTATTTTTACGTTAAACAGGAAACAATTTAATAAAAATCAGAAAACGAGAAAGAAACTTATTAAAATGTTTCTGCAACAAATGTCCGACTCTAAAATTATACAATAGTGTGTGTCGCTTTTCAAAGCAAATAAAATCGGTCCGAAATTGTACAATAGTGTGTGTCTTTTTCCAGGACAGTAAATTGGTTCGAAATTGTACAGTAGCGTGGGTCCTCTACTATAATGTTGACTTTTTCTATGAAATACTGTCAACGTTATCCATTTCATTACAGTCTGTGTCATTTTTAACTTCATTTCTTTTTTATTCATTTTATATTATTTATATTAGGAGAGCTTTTGTCAAGTTTTTCAACATAATAACGATGAAATTTGGTTAATAATTAATTTAATCAGGGATATTTAACGAGGAAAGATGTTTTGGAGAATTTAACACTCACAAGACACATTGAAGACATTTGAAGTTCAAATGTCATTCAGCAAAATCAGTGGTCAATGTCCTTTCGAAGAAATACGTCTTTGCTTTTTCAAAGTGATATTCGATTCTGTCAGTTGTTCACACTCCTCTTGTGGAGTAACAGTCTGTCCAGGTTCCAACAATCTAACATAAAGAATTCTCGGCAAATATGGTTAAATGAACTCTTAGTAAGACGTACTGGCAAAAGGACGGTTTTTCCTGCCTTCACTCTTCGACAATATTTATTGCTTTAAATAGCGATGATTATAATTGTAATGCAATCTAAACATATAAAATTGTTTTTTTTCTTTGTTGAAATTTGAGAATTGACAAGAAAAATAATAAACACCATTTATCTATTAGATTGCTTATTTACAATATTATGTTATTTATTGGAATGGTTGGCAAAACATCGGCCAATTGCCAATTGATTCAAACTTTATAAAATGGTAAATAAAAAAAGATTCCTTTATAGTTGGTTCACATATTTCAATAATTTAGTAAATGTTTACAAATTTATGAATAAAAACTCTTTTCACATTCATTTCTTTATGAATTGGTAAATGAAAAATATTGTATTGCATTAGTTTTAATTGTATTACTTTATAGAATTTTGTAAATATTTTGTAAATAACAGTAATAAATAACTAGGTTTTTGTATTTTTGTTGTAAATTCCCAAGAACAAAAAATGTATAAAATAAGGTTCTATAAATTTAGGCTTCATTCCAGTTCTAATAATGGATTTTAAAACAATAAAGATTGCTGAGGAGTGATGGTACTTAAAAAAAAAAATTGGTTTCATGGGAAAAAACAGTCCTTTTGACTCTACCTCTTTCTACGGACACGTTTTTTCATGTTTGCCAAATTCTCTTTGCATCTTACCGGACACTGAGAAGAACTTCTTTTCCCAAGTAGATTCCATTTAAGCTGAAACTATTTAAAAAGATTTTTCAATTTTCTACAATAAACAGTTCAAAATTGCATTATTGTGTGCTTCTTGGTCTTTCTGGAGAAACGCAATACTTCATTCGTTTAAACTCATGCAAAATTCATCTTTAAAACATTTCCTTTTTCTCTGGTTTTTAATTAGGTAGTTCAAAGGGTTTAGTCCTTGTACAACTCTGACACAGCATCATGATTCGCTTAATAGTTCATTGACCAGATAGGATTTTCGCAGCTGCTAGACGTAGAGTTTTTTTTTTTATTTAATCGGAGCCATCTGTACCATCTTCACTCTTCCTTCCTGAGGATTTAGTTTTCCGAGTGATTTGTTTCTCTCTCTCTCTCTCTCTCTCTCTCTCTCTCTCTCTCTCTCTCTCTCTCTCTCTCTCTCTCTCTCTCGCAAAGATTCGTCAATAAGTTTTTACTTTTCATTACTTTAAGCCAAATTTCTATTGGATTATCCATTATAACTCCCATTAATATTATTGGTAAAATAATAGCTACATTTAAAGTATTTAAAGATTCTCGACATGTTCTATCTTACATATTTATAAGTCTTACCATTCGTCCTTGCTTTAAATATTGCTGGCTGTCACATCTGGTCTGGTGATCCTGCTATATATAGAGATATTCTTTATAAAATCCAAAGAAGAATCTGCAATGTAATTGGTCCTGACCTGACATTTTGGTTTCGGTTAAATTTCCCCGTCCGTATCGTAGCTTTTCTGTCTCTTTTCTATAAAGACTTTCATGGTAATAGTTTTAATATACTTCCCTGTATGTTATTTTTATACCATCCCAATAGACAAATTGTACATATAGGAGGATTGATATTAAATAAAATTTCAGTACTATTTTTCTTAGTTTATTTTTGTTTGTTAATACTTTGCCTAGCTTTTGAAAGTCATATTTCGTTATCCAAATCCAATCCTTCTTCGGATTTCAGTGTCACATTTTCTGTCCTCCGTGAAAACACTTATTTTATTTTGGTATCTCCGATGTGTAATTTGTTTAAGTCTATTCCTTTTAATGACAAACATGCCTTCTATCTTCTTGCAATTGATGTTTCCTCTCGCTTTCCTTCATTTCCATAAATCAGGAATTTTTCGTACGTTAAGTATTTTGTTGTAGTGTTCACCGAACTTTGTCTAAATGTGGTCCTATGATAGTCATGACACTAGGTGTGGTCTTAGTTCCGTTACAGCCCCAAGCGTTTTCCGACTAGTTCTTCTGTCAGCTCCTGTGCCGACGCTGTGTTTTTGAAAGATCCACAGAAGGGAGATGACACAATTTGGTCGGAACTTCTTCTGACGGTCAGGATAACTGGTACAAGTTACTCGAAGGGTCAGCAACTTAAAGAATCAAGCAACTTTTCGTTAACAAATAACAAACATTTATTGTAACATGATTGTGAAACAATACATAAAGAATAAAAAATTCTGCCAGTTGGTTATTGAAAGAAGACAGTTCTTTTCAAAAGGCGTTAATGGCACCAAGTTGGGTGAGGAAAAAAAAGAAACGGTGTGAAATTTTGTCAGCACTACACAGCATGTAATTAACGCAATTTAGATCGTTGGCTCAGAGTCTGGGATTTTCTTCAATGAGCCGGGTTTTCACAGTATCTTCTAGTGGCAGGAGAAAATCTGGTGTCACTGGGAGGAAGATATGTTTCTTGTTTTTTCGTCTCCGGTCAACTTGTAGAATTCAGTGCTTCAGCCTTTATGGAAGAAATTTTCGGACCAAAAATGATTCTGATTGAAGAAAAATCATTTCGTGTCATATTCTCATTGGTCATTCAACTATAGTTTGGGTTATAATTTACGGAAGTGGGAAAAATCCTTCTAAATCCCTGGTTTGGAATTGCTTTTATTTATTGCATTCTTATTGGCCTACCAATCGTTATTTAGATCTGAGGACGATGTACAAAAACATCACCTGTTTGATTGCGCCTGGCTTTTGAACTTTAAGTCTGAATGCAGCAAGGATGCTGCAAGTAGGTCAAATGCAACTTATGCAGGGGCTGTGAATTTTGACAGTCTTTGAACCAAGCAGTGACCTTTTAAAATGGTGACCGAGTAGGTAGCAAAAAATAGACAACAGTTATCTTGAATTTTGTCAGACTTGAACTTATTAAATTCAGTTACATTTAAAATAACTAAATCATAGGAAAATGCTTTGTTTTCAACAAAATCTCGTTCTTGATAGAATTTATTTAAAAAAAACAAAAACATTTTCGTCTTAATTTTTAAGTGCCAATTAACAATCTCATCGTATCAAACAAATGCAATCTTAAACATGTATTAAAGATAGAAGTGTCTCATCTCAAATATTCCTTTTCTCCATAGTATCTTTGTGGGTAAGATAGGTAGAGACGGTATTGGCCGATTATCTTTTGAGTTAGTAACGCAGATTGAGAAATTGTCTTATTAATGCTTCACAAAATTGTGTCCAACCACCGATTGCCTGTAGGTGGATCATCGCACGAGTAATTCATAAATGTTCAATAGTATACTTGGATTATCCTAATGCTAGTAGTTGTTGATTTCCCTTTAAATTCCTGTGATAAATCTAATTCTTCTTAAGTCTATGTGTGGGTGGTGTAATGGATATCGGCTCGGAGCATGAATTCATCATTCTTAGTTCAAATTCTGGCTAAAGTTGTTCCATCTACCTTACGCTAAAGACCTCTATAAAGGCATGAACAATTCATTTTCCGCCTACCTATGATTAACTAGTAGTGTAGTCGATACTCTTTGAAACTGGTGCGACAACAACTCGGAATTCAAACCCGTGAAGGTAGCGGAAAACTACTCCAATATTTTTCATAAGAATTCATACCGATTTAGAAGCTTTAAAGAAATGAAAATCTATGATCCGCTACATCCTGAAGAGATTTCATTTTTTTTTAAATCACTCATATTTCTTTTGGTAACAGTTTTTGATAATGTTAAATAAAATTTCCAGGTGACTGATTCTAACAATTGTAAGTTAAGAAAATCGGCAATAGCAGTAAGAAAAGTTGGAACTGAACTAAAAATTAGATTGCTCCCCTGTTCGTCACTTTTCTATTGACGACTATTGTTAAAACCTCATGAGTCCCACTTAACCAGGCACTCAGATATTTTATCTATCACCAGAATCAAAGTTTAATGTACTTTATGGAAATGTAACAGAGGAAGAAATGGAAACCGGTAAGGAGAAAAACTTGTTTCGGGGAAAATAATCAGGAATTATTAGACTTGGCGGAAAGAGGTAGGATCATGATAAATAGGGTAGAACAAGTTTGGAATCGCAAGAATATTTAATTGACCGGTTAAGATGATCAAAACTATGATATGGGAAGTAAGTAATGCATTAAGGGTAGTAATAGCCATGGTTCAATAATTGGGAGATTGTTTAAAAAATCCTGGATGCTGCAGAAATACATCCTACATTTTAAAATGTCACTTATGTGGTGTTAGTGAACTGAGGCAAGTGGTTATGGCGTCTTCATCAAGTTAATATCTGACTTTGTTTTTAGATTCTATCAGTTACCATCATGGCTTAAACTGGTGCTTACCGTGCGTTTGGTCTTGAAACTTTAAAAAAAAAAGATGGGTTAATCTGTAATTGGAACACACGGAGAATTTCGTACTCATTTCACGTCAAAATGATGCTGTTCCGGATAGAAAATCGATATTGCTATGGTTTGGAAATTTCAAGGTCACAGTTAGAGCGCTTAAAAGAAAGCCACCAGGAAGACCTCGAAGCTATCGATCTTCCGCGTGATGAAAAACTTTAGAAATGGTTTACAACAGTGTAGGGTAAATAAAGGTCACCAGAGGTCATGTCATTTTTAAACGAAATAAATACAAACTGGATTACATTGATTAAACGATAATGAAATACATTTGTTAATAGATGTTACCTTGGTCTTTTTCTAAATCTTTAGAATGTGGGAGGTACTTCTGCTGCACCCTGCATTTTTTAAACAATTCTATCGCCTTGGCCATTATTACACTTAATGCGTTTTTCGTTAAAGTCCGTTAATCTTCTGGATATGCCTGTGGCGTAGGGTGTTATTCCAAATGAGAAATCGGAGAGCCTAGTTCGAATTCAAACCGAGCATGTTACATTCACTTACGCGCAAATGCCCTTGAGTAAGGTATTAATCTATCTCTTCTCCCCCAGCTATGGATTAAATAGCAAGACGGATTGATATCTATAGCCTCGGTTGGCAACCATCCTAGAGACTATTCCGCGCAAATATCATTCAGAAAGGTATGAATCTATTTCTTTTCTCCTTGCTATGTGTTAAATATCAGAACAGGCTGATTTCTATAGCCTTGATTGGCCAAATTTTTTGAGATGATGACACTTAAATTACTCATCTCTCAGCAATTCTGTGTCACTTGAGAGGATCCATTAAGATATTGATTTTCAAACACTTGGGAAATACTTTTCCGTTGAAATATTCAATTTATTCTCTACGATGACAACAAAAGCGTCTTCGTCCGATGAAATCCTAAAGAACGATTTTTTTTCCACTCAGTCATTGATTTTTCTTACAGTTTTTGATTCATTATTTATTTATTTAATTTCCAAATTATATTTTATCGGCGTTTATCTTATATACTATAACATAGTAAAAAAACATATCGTAATTATTTGTACTGGACTTTTTACCTCCCCTTAAAAAAATTTTCTTAATTAAAGTTTTGATCGACTGCCTCTATTTAACTCATATACATACCGACCATATAATTAATTATAAAAATCAAACCGCTGGATTAATTATAACTTTGTGAAAGAGCATTATTAAATATTATTATTATAAAGATTTGGTAGTTCTATCTCCGGATTAGATCGTGACAGACTAGAAAATTAAAACTAAAGTATGACATAGTCAAAAAAAAAAAATTGTCAAGTACATAGTCTCCATTGTTTTTTAACAACTGTCTCCTGCCCTAAGAATCATGTGAGGTCATTTCAATAGAAACGACGTGTTTGTTTTTGGAAAGAAGGGTGTTAAGTAGTTTTTAACTAACTGTACAGAGTATAATAAGGAACAGATCAAATTCTATTAGGTTGGTGCATAATTATCAGTCGTTTTTGTAGGTAAGTTATTTGTGAATAAAAATTATTGTTTTGTTTCCTTTTTTTTTAATAAAAATATTATTTTATTTTCAGGTTATAAAATTTCGTGTCGATAATCATACTGATTTAAAATTGAATTTTTTTTCATAATAGATATTGTTTAAATACGCCTGATAATTAAGCACCAACCCAATAAATACCAATACAGAAGGCTAATAAACAGAGTGGCCCACGATGGGGCTAAGTGAAAATACAAAGAATGCAAATAAACGGCATATATATATATATATATATATATATATATATATATATATATATATATATATATATATATATAATTTAAATAAAAACAACTTTAAAGTTCAATGTAATAAATTATTTCACCACAGCCCTTTTAAAGGACTGCGGATCATCAAACTTTACTTCCGAACAAAAAATGAAAAGAAAAGAGAGAGAGAAAGAGAGTGTGTGTGTGTTTGTGTGTGTGTGTGTGTGTGTGTGTGTGTGTGAGAGAGAGAGAGAGAGCGTGTGTGTATGTCGGGAGAATATCTTGGTGCTGGTTCTATTTTAAATCTTTAGGGTTCTTGGGTCTGTATTGCATTGCCATGTTGGAAAATAACACAATACATATATATTTTTAATTTTTGATTACAGTTTTTTTTTTATCCCAATGCATTTATATTTTGAATTTTTAGTTGCTATTACTAAAAAAAATCATTTTTTTTTTCGCATTGCGTTTATATTTTTGGGGATTTTAGTTGCTATTTTTCATTGTAACGCGTTTTTATTTTGCACTTCATGCTCCTATTTTTCAGTGGAGCGTGTTCTTATTTTTCGTTTCTAGTTGTCATTTTTTTTATCTTAACGCATTTGTTTTTTTGCATTACATGTTGCTAATTTTTAGATCAATATGTTTATATTTTTCATTTATTGTTGCCAATTTTCATCGCAACGCGTGTGTATTTTATTTTTGTTGCTATGTTTATCGCAACGTTTTTATATCTTAAATTGTATTTTAATTGCAGTTCTATGGCAAAGTGTTTATATTTTGCTTTCTTAAAACTTTCCCGCTATTTTTATGTTTCGTAGGATTAATCTGAAGAGAAACATTTCGGTGACCTCGAGTCTCTTCTTTAACTTTGATATTGTCCAGCAAACAATACAATTGTTGTGTTAATCCATTCCAAAATCAGTCCACAACGTTTAATTAATGAGCTGTTTTAGACAAAACCTAACAGAAACTTATCGGTTTTGAAATTAGAGTTTTTCTTCTCCTAGACTGGTTGCCAACCACGGCTAAAGAGATTAGTCTACCCTTCTATTTAGCCCACAGAAGAGGTGGATTCATACGTTTCCTAGAGGTATTTTCGTGTAATTGAATGTAATGAACTCGGGGTGAATTCGAACTCGGATCTCCTATTTCGCCTTCGAAGCCGCTATCCGTTACAGCACTTGCGCATCCATTTAATTATCTAGCATTCACTGCCGTACAGAAGGTTGTGTAGTCTTTTCTTTGTTTCTAATTGAATATTCTCATTTCTTATTACTACCGCCCACATTCTGAATAGACATATTTAGACCGAGCAGGGGGTGGAGGTAATGACATTTTTGCAATCTTTGACGTGAAGAATGCCTGAACAAATACAGTGAATATTAAGTCGGTCGTAACAGAACAAGTATAATGTGAGATAGCTAAAGAAGAAAGCATAAATAAAAGTGATAAAATGTTGAATGACATTAAGTTGAACATCTTGTGGCGACGATGGAGAAAACCAAGTCTTATCACGAAAAGAAAAAGTCGAGTTGCCTGACTTGTCAATCCAAAAAAGAAAATCAAGATCAAGTCTTTAGTAAGGCCTCGAAATTTTGTAATTCTTGTGCTTACTTCCCAGTCTCGACCAATCACTGCCCTTCTTACCCTAATAAACGAACGCTGCTTTAGACTTCAGGGACATTATTGGTTCTTTGTGGGTGAAGAAAGTACTTGTGGGAACCGATTTTTATTTTTACAGCTTTTGATTTACGAACTAGACATTCTTGACTTTGATCTTGGGAGTTTGATTTATGGCCTTCTTCTGTGAGCCTTGTCCCTTCAGGACGTAAGTAATAATGGTTCTCCACAATTTTCTATCCTTTGTAGTTCTTAGTAAATTTTGTATTTCGAGATCTCTACTAATCTCTGTTCTGCCATCTATTTGCACAAGCACGTTAGGCAGCTTATGCGTTACGCTCCTCTGTCCCTCTTGCCTTCAAAATGTCCTGTGAGTGTTAATTTTTCTAAACCTTTTTTCCTCATTTATGTGCCGTATAAATTTCAGCTGTCTCTTTTTGATTGTGAGTATCAATGTACTTTTTGTTTCCATTTTCTCTAAAATTTCATTTTTGATTACATGTTTTGTCCATGGTATTCTCTTCTATAGAACCACATTTCTGTTGCTTAATGTTTTTCCTTCATCTATGAAGAAGTTATCCAGCATTCACTACCATATAGTTAAGCATTTATTTTTTTGTTTCTTAGAAAATTTTACTTTTTGGAATTTGTTTAGCTTCTGGAAGACATATTTCGCTATCTAAATTTTAGAATCTCCAATTTGGCATTCACATGTTTGGCCCTTCATTTTTCAAAGCTTTTTTTTAATTTGAACCTCCCTATTCTTATCTTCTCACACATCAGCTGAAATTAAACTTAAATATTAAAAGTCTTTATATCTAAAACGTTTTGATAGCAAACTATAACGGCCGTATTGAGGAAGCAAATATTCTTTAAACCAAATATTATTAAAAACAAGACATTTTCTGTTAATTAATCTTACTGATCGACAGATTCAAATTACGAATAATAAAGGCAAAATATCTTAAATAGTATATACTACAATCACACTCTGACAGACCAGAGTGGCATCATACAACACATTAATGAGTACATTATATATGATAGACATATGTATCAAAGTAACAGATAGCTACTCAAAAACAATGTCAAAATACAAGAAAAATCAAACAGTAAGAAAAGACTTATTATCCTTGAAGCAATACTCATACAACAAAGACATCTATCAATAAGTACACGCCATTATAACTTAATAGAATGTATCTTTAAATGTACATAAAGAAATAACACATCACACCCATCTTACGTCACAACACACTTTGCCTACGTCACAACACGCATTAGTATCAAATTTTTCCAGAACTTTTTCCTTTTTCTTACGTCACAACACACTTTGCCTACGTCACAACACGCATTAGTATCAAATTTTTCCAGAACTTTTTCCTCATTATATGCCCTATAAACAACGCCCGTCTCTTTCCGATATCAAGTATAAGTGTCCTTTTTGTTTCCATTTTCTAGTTTCATCATTTCTCACTTGATATAGTCCATGGTATTCTCAGCATTCTTCTGTGACTTCAAGTCTTTTCATCTTTGAGAAAATTGTTCAACATCCAATGCCATGCAGGAGGACTGATAACGTTTCAGTACACTTTTTCCTTGTTTCAAACAAAATTTTCCTGTTTCTTATTACATACCTTAGCTTTTGGAAGGCTCCTTTCAATGCAAGTTCGGTGTCACGCTTTCTGTCCGCTGTAAAAACTTTTGTACTTGTCTGATTTTGGTATTTCCAATTTGTAATTTGCATGGTCGGCTGTTCTTTTTATTGAAAACTATGCATTCTATTTTATTGCAATTAAGGTTTAATCCTTTCTTCTCGGTTTCCACTTTGTAAATTCCACTGTCTGTAAATCTACATGATTTTTTTGTCTCTCTGTTAGACTTGGCGGTTTTATATCCGTTTTGTTACCAGACATACATACAATTCCTATTAATTGAAATCATTTATATTCCATCTTGCCGATTTTTCTATCCTCGAACACGTTAATAAAAGAAAATATAGGTATATGTACATACCCATAGAGTATGAGAGGTCTTTGTTTGCGAAACAAAAATATGATGTTTAGTATCCTCGTTTTTATGTGGCTTTATGAGGTGGATGATCATGACTCTCTACACCTTCCTATCTTTTGTTTCCCCCAGCTATGTTCGAATATTTAACATCCATATTTTTTTTACACCGCCTCTTCCATACATTTGCCCAAACTTCATAGGTTTATTACAAACAGTTTCCGTCTACTTCTTTTGTCTTTAAGATGTCCTCCTAGTTCCCATCTTGTTGAAAATTTCCAAGTTGTTAAACTTCTTCACTCCATGCTATGCTCAGCATCCTTCTGTAAAACCTAAATCTTTTTCGCATCGTCTCTTTTCTTTATCGATGAGAAAATTATCCAGCATTATTATCTATATAGATAGATAAATATGAAATACCCCGAATTTACCAATAGATAATAACAATACTGCTTTCCCTCCCGAGGCCAATGTGCTGACGATGAAGGCGATGCAGATGATATAGATATTCGTATGTTGGATAATAATGGTCTTGAACAGAAAATCAACATCCTAGTCTTCCAAGAAATAGGACTCAAGATTTCCAAAACAGAAACAATGATCTGGAATTGAATTGAAAGCAGTGATGGCGCCTACCTTGAATCCATCAGAAAACTTCAGAATATGGAATTAGAAAATACTGAACACTTCAGATACCTCGGCATATGCATCAGTTATAACAAATTTAGTAGAGGAGAAAATGAGACTGAACCTAGAATAGACTGTGCTAGAGGCAGATTCACCCAACACCGCAAATTGATAAAAAAAAAAAAAAAAACAAAGTATCAACCTTAAAACACTAGTCATGTTCTTAAATAGCCTCGTCAGCTCGAGACTTTCATATGGTGCCAAAATCTCACCAATCGGCTGTATACAACCTGTTTCTCAGATCAATGATTAAAATGGCTTCGAGGGTCTTGGCAAAGATCATTCTTATTTGTACCTTGTGTACTGGCGCTACATAATCACAAAGAACTGTGCTATACAACAGAAACCACATCACACGAAGACATTCAACATGTAAGGCGAAGAGAAAATAATAGCATAATCAAAATATTGATATTCCACACCAATTCATATAAAAGGTTAGAAATTCCCATCCATACTAGAAAGAGCGATAACAGCTACTGGACACCTTTCTTTGTTTTTAACGAAACTTTCTTTTTTATTAATAGTTTTGTTCAGATTTTAGAAAAAGGCTTTCGCTATTTATATCCGCCATCGGATTTCTGTGCCACGTTTTCCGTTGTTTGCTAAAACACTTCCCAGATAATTACATTTATGTACCTACTTGGTTTTAACTTCTCCCATTCGAGGCTCACACTTTTGGCTGCCTCACTTGCTAAGGAATGTTAATGCTTCCGCCTACAGCTGAATATCTGCGTTCAAAACCCTGCAAAACTTTGAAAGATTAAAAAGTACAAATTATATATTTCATCCTCTGCATCATATGCTCTTCTAGACTTAAAAGCCGAATAATAGTACATGTGTCTAGTTTCCCGTTCATTCTCATATAAAAATTTCAAGCAACATGAACACTTGAACAAGCGTTCCATTCAAGAAAACATATGAACCGTTTATAAATGTTATTAAAACCCATGAATATCAATTAAGATGTAATAGAGATAAGCCATATATTTATTCTTATAAGAAATGGTTGACAGCCTGTTTCCTATTTTGAGAATTTGGATTAAAAAAATCCATGTTTCAGACCCCAACTCAGGCATACCAATGTTACTTCAACACTGTCAGAGACAAAATATTGTGGTTCATACTGCAACTATACCAACCTTGTACGCGTAATGGATAAAGAGTTTTAGATGTAATGGATGAGGGTTTGAAATGAGAAATCGAACAGCCGATTTTGAATTCCAGTCGGGTTTGTTATATTTACTTAAGCGCCATAACGTATGACTCGATCTCTTTTCCCTGCATTGAATAACATGACAGACTGGATCCAATAGCCTTGTTTGCAACCAATCTAACTCAGAAGAAACGGACTGCCCCAAAATCTTCTGCCTTTCCAGTCATGAAAGAGGTGTGATATCCTAAACATCTGTAGAGTATGACACTTAACTGATATGTAGATTATTGACACTTAACTGATATGTATGTACGTTAGTTACAGTTTTCGAGAGAGGGAACACAATATAGCGAGATCAGTAATTCTTTTATGTATGTATCTAGAGTTATAGGAATGTCTTATTTTTCAATCACGGTCGACACATTATGTCCGAGTTCTTTTTTATTAATAATGTTCCCGTTGTTTTTATCCTTTTATTTTACTGTTGGAAGAGGCTATTGTATTTGAAGTATGTTCAGAAAGAGTTCATACATTCAGTTAAAGTTAAAAAATAAAATCCTTGATAATGGTTAAAAGTGTAGCCTAAAGCGCTTGGACATACAAAACATTTGGACAATTTCTACATAATTCATGCCCAGAAAAGAAAAAAATTACAATACAAAACTTAAATACAGTACCTTGTCAGTCACATTTAATTAAACTTATATATATATATATATATATATATATATATATATATATCGTTATATATATATATATATATATCGTTATATATATATCGTTATATATATATATATCGTTATATATATATATATATATATATATATATATATATATATATATATATATATATCGTTATATATATATATATATATATATATATATATATATATATCGTTATATATATATATATATATATATATATATATATCGTTATATATATATATATATATATATATATATATATATATATATATATATATATCGTTATACATATATATATATATATATATATATATATATATATATATATATATATATATATATATATGAATGGCTATCCATTTGCAAGTTCAACTGTCGGCTACGTTGGCTAAATAAACAGATCATATTCAGGCACATTTGCGTTGTGTTTCTTCAACACCTAGCGAGCCAATCTGTTGTTTGAACCACAACTTTGCAGAGCATATCTTATTTACAGTTTCTGTGTTTGTTACTTTTCGTCACGACGATCGCCTCTGGCTTCGTGTTAGTACAAGTATCAACTGTTTCCGGAAAGCCCGCGCTACAATTTCAGTGACAAGGCTCAGATTAAATCGTCCTATGGTTCCATGGGCTGATATTATGAAAATGTCACTTATCTGAGTTATGATTCGAACCTTGGTCTCCAAAAACTCAAAAACTTTCTAGTGTGTCTGGGTGTATTTTAATAAACTCATTTTTTTTTAAAATATAGGCACTTTCCATCTTGCTCGACACACAGAAATAATCATCCGTTTCTTCAAATCCAATAAAATAAAATATTTATGTTTAAGTAATGCTAACCTGTGCACATTTCACGGCGCAGACATCAGGAAACACCGATATCATATCCTCTAGTTTCAATAACGATGCGTTCACTCAAGAACAGTATAGACGGCTATCACGTTGAAATACCGTGTCACGTACGATCACTAAACTTAAGCAGCGTCGAGCGTAGTCAGTATCTAGACGGTCGACTGTCTGGGGATACCAGGTGCTGTAAGCTTGCATATGAGGGTGGGGTAATAGATAATGGCTCGGAATTATTAATCGGAAAGATGATTTTCCAATTCTAATTGCGCTCGTTATATCTATTTACCCGGAAATACACTTGGAAAAGGTATAAATCATCTCCCCAGCTATGGGTTAATTAGTAATGTTTAGGAGAGGAAGGACAGTCTTGAAGGTGACTTAAGGTCTGGACGTTCTGTAACTGCCACCACAAGGAAAATATTGATCGTGTTCACCACATAGCGATGGATGACAAACGATTGACTATAAATCAAATAGCCAATACTATTAGCATATCCAGGGAGAGAATTGAGAATATTATACACAATGAGCTCGACATGACGAAGGTTGCTTTTCGGTGGATGCCACATTTTCTGTCACCTGATCAATAGCGAACCGGATTGATCGCATCACGGCAAAATCTGGAATTGTTTAAGGCAGATCCAGCTGGTTTCCTTGAATGTTTCCTAACCCAGGATGAGTGTTGGATTCATCATTTTGAATCCAAAGAAAACCAATGTTGTTTCATCTACAGAGAAGTTGATTACTTCAGCTTTTGGGGAATGCTAAAATATTGTGCTTATTAAATAATCTTCAAAAGGCCAAACTATCAATGTAGTGTACTATACCACCTTGTCAGTTCCGAAAGTATATCAAGACCTTCGCCCAAGGAAAACTGACCTGGAAACGGGTCTTGTTTTATCCGCACAATGCTCCAGCGCACAAGTTCTTTGTTTCAATAGCTGTTGAACTGGTTAATAACACTCTCACTATTCTTCTGATCTGGCCCGATGTGACTATCATCTGTTGCGCAACATAAAAAACCCAACTTGCCTGCCAACCAGTATCGCAGTGATGACGACGTAAAATCTGTTATTGAAGACATTTTTGACCAACAGAAGGAATGCTTTTTCATATATGGAGTCCGCGCACTGCAATGCCGATGGAAGAATTGGTTTGATTCCATGAGATTATCATGATCAGCCTATGAACTTTTTAGTCGACCCTTGCAAATTAACAGTTAACCGCAACGATTGCATTTAAAAGCTATAATTATATACGTAGTAAGTACTGCATTGTCCCCAATATAAAAAAAAGTTTAATGATGATGTCCCTGATCAGATCATATGGTGTCTAAAAAAAAAGAAGAAGATTGAATTTTTTTTAATTATCTATATGTATAAGAATAACATTTCACATGGACACGTTAAACAAGCTATTTAAAACGAGCTGAAGCTACTAAACTGAGTCTCTTCAACTACTAGAAAAAGATGAAAAAATATACGGTATATATGCATATGGATTCACATGGTTGGTGTAAAATGACCCACAGAGTTGGTACTATAAAAATCTGGAAGGAGGCTTTGTCGTGTCAATAAAGAAATACATAAATAAAAAAAATAAGTTATACTGTCACTGTGTCATGTTAATAAAAAGATAAATAAAAATTAATCATAGCTTCAAAAATAATTATAATAAAATAATTATAACAATTATAATGAGAATCGACTCCACTTTTCTCCTTTACACACACAAACACGTGACATTCTCACTATCGGAGAAGCAGTTTACACGGACAGCTCCTTAACACATGCGTTAATGAAAATTTCGTCTCCTTTACCTTTTTTAGGTCATAATAGTAACTTTTAGCACTCATCAAAAATCCGAGGTAAGAAAACCCCAAACATTTCTTGTATTTTCCATCTAAATTATCTGGACACTCATTACACATATCTATAAAAAAAATTTTTTTTTTAAATGACTGTATACACTTTGCTTATTCTTTATCTTAATCTTCTGGCGAATCCGCATCCATATTTGATATTCATTTGACCCAAATTCATAATCTTACTCAATATTACTGTCTCTCGTGTCTCCAACACCACATAACAACCAGATAATAAATAATACTCGTTTAGTTAATTCCACGTCTTGCTGTTTCTCATTTCTACGAGTATTTTTGTGTATATATAAATGTTAGGAGTTTTATCATATTTTATTCAGAGTTATATCTCCCCTAAAACTGAGAGCAAACCTCCTGCATATGGATAGAAAATAAATTGAGTAGCTAGACAAAAATAGAAAGAGACGTGAGACAAAGATGCATCTTCTCTCCAGACATATTCAACCTCTACAGCTCTTAAAAGAACTACAAAAGAGTATTGATTACCACTGGGTGTAATCTCAACGATATATAATACGCAGATGACACTGTATTGATAGTCGACTCGAAAAAGAAATGGTAGTATCTCCTAGAAAGAGTGGGGGAAGAAAGAAAACACTAACCATCAACTGCAAGAAGATAGAAAGTATGATTATCAACAAGACAAAATAATGAAAATATGAGTCGACCAAAATTTCTCTCATCTCCCAATGCTTAAACTTATGCCCGGTATAAATACATTTTTATGATCCTTAGGCTAATATTTACTCAGAGAATGATGGTTGAGTTATGGGCACACCTCTCGGTTCTATTTAATTAATTATTAATTATTTCTAAAATAATTCAACGATAATTCTACGCCACACATATTAAATGAACCTTTATAATGAAATAGCTTTCCTTGACATTTTTACAGAGGCTAATAATTATACAATTTTGTTATTCTGTCTAAAGAGCCCTCAATTAAAAAAAAATGTTTTATTAAAAATACAAAAGTGAATGAGATTAAGAAAATGTTTAACCAAACAAAAATAATTTTTTCGCACTCATTATTTTGTAAAGAATTTATAAATATAAAACAAAAATATCAACAAGAATTTCCCCAACCATATCCACGACGAGCAAATGAAATTAACTTTGAAAGATTTTAGGAAAAATAAAACAAAGCAACCATCCTAATGTAAAAATAATATGAAAATAGCATGAATTTATTCTACCGTAACTCGATTCAACCGGGACCCAAGATAAAAGAAAGACTCTTAATACTGAAGCTATTAAAATATAAATGAAACAATGCGCAAAATGAGCAAAATAGTTTTCACAACAGTAGAGGACATTTAAAAATGTGTGTAATATATTAAACGTATCAAATATGTAATATGTTAGTTTTGTGCTGCTATCAAACTCTGTGAAAGTGTTTTATACAGGATGGTGCTGATGCTATACATGTATACTTAAATTTAAAATATAATTTTTCCCAAAATACCATATAAAAAATTTGTCTACGATACTGGCAATAATTAGTAACTAATAATTATCAAGACGGTCGAATGCATGATTTCTAGCAAAAGAATGAACCTAAAGAGCTCCCAAAATGAAACAAGTAGAAAAATTAAATTATCTGGGAAATATTTTAAGAGAGGACGGAAAGTGTGACACTGAAATCCGATGGCGTATTGGGATAGCCAAAGATGCATATCAAAAGCTAAACTGAGTACTATGAAAAAACTTCGCTAAAAACAAGAAAATTATTACTAAACTATTGCGTGATATCTATCCCCTTGTATGGCAGGGATTGCTGGACAACCTCAACAGAGATGAAGAAAAGATTTGAAGCAATGTGGTTCTACAGAAGGATGCTGAGGATACCATGGGACGAGAATGTGAGCAACGACAAGATTTTAGTGAAAACAAAAACAAAAAGGAAACTTATATTAGTATCAGACAGAGACAGTTGAGGTTTCTAGTTCTGAGGAAAAAGTGCTTGGAAAATGTATAACTCACAGGACAGTTTGAAAGAGGGATAGAAGAAAACAACGCATAACCTATTTGCTTGGGTTGCTGAAAACGATTTAGGATAGATAACAGAAATAACAAAATGTCAAATTTTATTAATAGCTTCAAAAAATAGGAAATTGAGGAGAATCATGATCACCTACATCCTGAAGAGACACGGCACATAAAGAAGTAAATAATTAAACAGAGAAACTTCTTTGTCGGATGAATTTAATACAACTTGTGAGGCACCTTTGGTCCGAAGTCATTCCTCCTCCTGCTTGGGGCTGGACCTATTTTCAGAGGCTATTTGAAACGCACGCACGAACATTTTAATATATAGACAATACTCAAATTACGTATTTTATTACTCTCCCCAAATTACCAGTTTATATATATATATATATATATATATATATATATATATATATGTTGATAATATTAGTGGTTAATATATATATATATATATATATATATATATATATATATATATATATACACAGACACACACAGACACACACACACACACACACACACATATATATATAATTTATAAATTTATGAATAATATATATAAATTTCCGAGAGGATAGAATCCAAGTAGAACTCAATGTCCACGACAGAGTAACAATATATCTGGTGGATAAGGGACTAACCCCGCATTTCGGGTGGAGATTCTTATCAAGAGCAAGAACCCCTAATAACTTCTGCGATCAGGGTGATCTATGCATTGTGGAAAAATTTTTTTATTAAAGATAAAAATCAGGTTGAGTTGCAGAATCTTCGCAGTGAGATCATTACCAAATGTAGACATAAAAAACGAGTCAAAACATAAACACGGTTTTATAACGTTTTGTTACCTATAACAGTTTTATCTTGGATCACTAACATCGGACATGACATTTAAATGGAATGACTCTTATGATTATCTATGTGTATCATTGTGTATGTTTATGTGATGCTCTCTCTATATTTTTGATCATCTAATTTGTGTTAGCAAACTTTATTCATGTGTTGGTATATGTGTATGTGAGTAAAAAGTTTTCCTAACTAACTGATATACTAAATCTGATAGTTTTCTGATATTTTCACATAGATAGGTATATATGTAGACTTAAGAAATATATACGCGTTAATCACTCCGTGGGATTTTAATATTGTTAACGTTTTCTTCCTCAGTGGTTATTTAAGTACAAATTAGTTTAATTATACCCATCTATTTTTATATGTTAAATGTATATATGGATGGGTGTGTGTTTTTTACCTTTTAATATATATATATATATATATATATATATATATATATGTCATTCGCAGACAGTACTGTTTGGTTGTATCACAGCTCCACAGTGCGAATAGGCGACCGAATGCACCAAGCTCGGATCGAAACCCAACTGATTTGGTGTAAGTCATAGCTTCTACCACTGCACCGACTTCACTCGACAGAACAAATCAACCAAATCTAGTGTATTGCTTTTACAAACGTAAGCAAACGCAAAGCAGCCATAGTGCTCCATTCATTCTACAAAGAGCTTCGCATTTACACAGTTGACCGTTGTTTTTAGAATTAGCTTGTCGTGCTCAACTGAAAATATATTTTCCAGAGCTAAATATATATGTGTGTGTGTGTGTGTGTGCTGGTGCATGTGTGTGTATGTATGTTTATATATATATATATATATATATATATATATATATATATATATATATATATATAGATAGATAGATAGATAACTATACTCTTTTCGAAAAACCCTCGAATTTTTGATTTGCCAATAATCAAATCAATATCGAGGGAAAAAAAGGTTTTAAAAAAAGAAAGAGCTACAAACATGGAAGTCTGTCGAAAAAAAATCGCACAGATGCAGGTTTGAAGCCCAAAGAAAAAAACCCGATACGAGTAAACAACTAACAAAAGAGCTCAATACAACCGTAGAGCAAACCTAGATACACCTAGTGAGCCAGACAAACCTACCTAGGTTTCACCTAAACGGATCGTCAGTTATCATTTAAAGGTAGAGTCAAGCGCCATGAAAGCAAGTTTGTGGTGTGATCAACATAAACATTATTTAACCTTTTGAAGGTACAATCTCCCAAAGGGCACTTGAATTTGTAAACTATGTTGGTTTTCTGCAAATCGCTAACGGAGAGGGGGGAGAATCATTGCGAATAGTTAAGTTGGATATACTAGATTTAGTGTAGTATGCGATTAACCTAATTTTTTGAGAGCGATTTGCTGCCTAAATATACACAATATAAATATATATATATATATATATATATATATATATATATATATATATATATATATATATGTATGTATATATGATTTTATTTCACAATTAATAAGGATAATTCCAAATATGATATAAAACCAAAGAGAACTCAATGCACGAACAGAACAAATATAATAAGGACCCCGCTTACATCATTATATATATATATATATATATATATATATATATATATATATATGTATATATGTATATACATAAAACCTATATCTCTGTAAAACCGACTCCCAAGAAGATGTTTTCTCAATTACTACTACCTTAACCTGTTAATGTCTAGTGTTAATAGTTATCTTCCCCATTTTTTTGCATAAACCGTGCCTCTTATACTGTGTCTTCTACCTTGAATGGCTTCTACGCCTGGTAGAGGGTGAACTTCAAAATAAACATGAGCACACAGTTTAAGGAATGCTATATAAGCCTAGAAGATATTATTTTAGAAAATAAACTACCTACATTAAATAAAATATCTTTCACAGGAGGAGACGGTGTTTCTATGTGTTTATGTATGTTATGGGATCTTACCCATAATAATAATAATGGACTATTCCATACTTAATAAATACAGCTCCTCAGGAGTAGACAAGGAGTCAGTCGCTCAACTTTTGAACGACTGCACGGTTATACTCTCATCCTACGGACGGGAGGAACCCGAAAGAGGCTACGCCGAAGGGCGGAGTCTCCTTCGGGGAGGTAGACCGGCCCTGAACCCGTTTATACGGGTTCAATGGGCTATTTTTTGGCCGAGCCTACGGGCTCGGAATACCCACGTTAAAAAGGCCTTGTGCCACATGACACCCTCGTGGGGGGGTGACTGAATATCGTCAGTCGCTCAACTTTTGGACGACTGCACGGTTGTACTCTCTTCCTACGGACGGGAGGAACCCGAAGGAGGCTACGCCGAAGGGCGGTGTCTCCTTCGGGGAGGTAGACCGGCCCTGAACCCGTTTATATGGGTTCAATGGGCTATTTTTTGGCCGAGCCTACGGGCTCGGAATACCCACGTTAAAAAGGCCTTGTGCCACATGACACCCTCGTGGGTGGGGGTGACTGAATATCGTCAGTCGCTCAAGTTTTAACTTGAACAACAGTTCGGTTGTACTCTCTTCCTACGGACAGGAGGAACCCGAAGGAGGCTTCGCCGAAGGGCGGAGTCTCCTTCGGGGAGGTAGACCGGCCCTGAACCCGTTTACGCGGGTTCAATGGGCATATTTTTGGCCGAGCCCACGGGCTCGGAATGTCCACGTTAAAAAGGCCTTGTGCCACATGACACCCTCGTGGGGGGGTGACTGAATATTGTCAGTCGCTCAAGTTTTACTTGAACAACTGTTCGGTTTTACTCTCTTCCTACGGACGGAAGGAACCCGAAGGATGCTACGCCGAAGGGCGGAGTCTCCTTCGGGGAGGTAGACCGGCCCTGAACCCGTTTACGCGGGTTCAATGGGCATATTTTTGGCCGAGCCCACGGGCTCGGAATGTCCACGTTAAAAAGGCCTTGTGCCACATGACACCCTCGTGGGGGGGTGACTGAATATTGTCAGTCGCTCAAGTTTTGACTTGAACAACTGTTCGGTTGTACTCTCTTCCTACGGACGGGAAAAACCCGAAGGAGGCTACGCCGAAGGGCGGAGTCTCCTTCGGGGAGGTAGACCGGCCCTGAACCCGTTTATACGGGTTCAATGGGCATGTTGTTGGCCGAGCTTACGGGCTCGGAGTGCCCACGTTAAAAAGGCCTTGTGCCACATGACACCCACGTCGGTGCTGACTGAATATTGTCAGTCGTTCAAGATTTGACCGACTGTTCGGTTGTAGTCTCTTCCTACGCACAGGAGGAATCCGTAGGACGCTACGCCGAAGGGCGGAGTCTCCTTCGGGGAGGTAGACCGGCCCTGAACCCGTTTATACGGGTTCAATGGGCATATTTTTGGCAGAGCGCACGGGCTCGGAGTGCCCACGTAAAAAAGGCCTTGTGCCACATGACACCCTCGTGGTGGGGTGACTGAATATCGTCAGTCGTTCAAGTTTTAAACAACTGTTCGGTCGTACTCTCTTCCTACGGACGGGAGGAACCCGATAGGGGCTACGCCGAAGGGCGGATTCTCTTTCAGAGACGTAATCCGGCCCTGAACCCGTTTATACCGGTTCAATGGGCATATTTTTGGAGGAGCCAACGGGCTCGGTGATCCCACGTTAAAAAGACCTTGTGCCACATGATGCTCTCGTGGCGGTGTGACTGAATATCGTCAGTCGCTCACTTTCTGACCGACTGTTCGGTTGAACTCTCTGACTTCGGGCGGTGAGGTAAACCGGCCCTGAGTCCGTTTATACGGGTTCAATCGGCCTATTTTTAGGCCGAGACCACGGGCTCGGAGAACCCATAATAAATAACCGACCTTGTGTCACATGATGCCCCAGTGGGTTGGGGGGTGACTGAATTTCGTCAGTCACTCAAGTCCTGACCGGCTGTTTGGTTGAACTCTCTGCCTTCGGGCGGGGAGGAACCCTAAGGAGGCTACGCCGAAGAGCGGACTCTTTTTCGGGGAGCTCAACCGGCCCTGAATCCGTTTATACGGTGTTCAATGGGCATATTTTGGGGCCGACCTACGGGCTCGGAAATCCCACGTTAAAAACGGCCTTGTGCAACATGATGCCCCAGTGGCAGGGTGACTGAATATCGTCAGTCACTCAAGACTCGACCGGCTGTTCGGTTGAACTCTCTGCCTTCGGGCGGGAAAAACCCGAAGGAGGCTATGCCGAAGGGCGGAGTCTTCTTCGGGGAGGTAGACCGGCCCTGAACCTGTTTATGCGGTTCAATGGGCTATTTTGGGGCCGATCCCACGGGCTCGGAGATCCCATATTAAATAACCGGCCTTGTGCCTACATGATGCCCCAGTTGGGTGGTGGGGTGACAGAATATCGTCAGTAGTTCAGCTCGAGTCAAGAGTCGAGTCAGAGGCAGTCCGAAACAGAGTCGCATTCAGACAATTACTTCAAGACATTGGAATAGTGATACTGGTCGAGACTACATTGTTCTCTCTACTAAACCTGAGTGTTCATACTAACACTTCTACTTCTCTGTATATATTTGTAATATATCTGTGTTATTACATACCTGTGTTCGAGTTCTTCTTTATTGGTTCTACCTTGGACTATCACCGTGGTACAACGAACCGGACCGTAACAATGTAATATTTAATATGCATATAAATAAATACATCATTTTTCCTGTTGTCTCGTTCCCTTTAACCGACACATGTGCCATCATTTTGGACTATTTTAAACTTTCAACTTTCTAAAGAATAGGAATAGACAGCCGAATTTTGCGTATCACCCATACACAACATCATTCTTGAAACTGGCTGAGAAGGTTAAATATTCCCTGAAGAAAGCAGCACAACAAACATAGACAGTTTATCCACAATTTGGAACCCAATCCACCACATCCTATTCGAAAAACCTTTTATAAGCTACTTATAAACCTTTTATAGGCTAATTAAAAACTTTTTGGAGCTACTTAATGCCGAAAAATATTCTTGATATTCTAGATGTTTTTTTTTTTGCAACACCTTGATTCGTATTAAAATCCTCACATTATTTAGTATTGTTGAAGTTACCGCTAATATTTTTTGTCGAGATTTACAAACTCTACTCTCCGTACTGTATTTATATTTACATTACTACTACTTTGCTTTATAATTTTAACACAATGAAATATGTACAAAAATTTAAAGAAAAGATATGCAAAAAACAATATTGTATTTTTATTAAATGATTAAATTGTTGTTAAAATAGTGGGAGTATTTTGATTGTTAAAAGTAAAAGTTATTATTTATTGTAGTAAGTTATGCAGCCTAATAAAATCAATTGTAATTTGTACCCTGTTTGCACTTTTGAAAATTGGTTTCGATCGGTGAAAATATGGCTATTTTAGAGGAGAGACCGACTAACGGAAGTTACAGAATTTTATTTATAGAATAATAATACTTTTTGCGAGTGAATATCGCATTAAATTTTTGGGGGATAATATATTGATTTTCAGAAACAATTCTTCGTATTAGGTTGGTGCAAAAATAATGACGTAATAATGTCGTTTTTTGACGTTAAAAATACGTCAAAAACGACATTATTACGTCATTATTTTTGCACCAACCCAATATTTAACCCATAACTGGAGAGAGAAGAGTTGGAGTCATATCTTTCCCATGTGTAAGTGAATGCAACAAACCCGATTTCTCATTCCTAGCCGGTGTTCATTACACTGCCCTTTCCTCAAAACTTACAACTACAGCTGCATTGAGCAAGAAAGGACAATGAATTAACTTGACACAAAAAAGACAGAAAATGTTGATTGATGCTTGCATTTACATTTTTGAAATAGTATTTCGTGGTTAACGCAAAGCAGTAAGACGGAAATCGATAATTGCGAGAGAAAAAATTGTTAGCATAGAACTTACAGTTGCGGTTAATTCTAGCCAACTCAAGCGTAAAATGATTAGACTCGGCAGTAAAACTAGTACTATGCTTAAGTTCATAAAGTTTAAGTAGCAAACAGAACAATTACCATGAAAATATTTATAGAAAAGGTACAGGGAGTTACGTTACGGCGATTAGAAAGCGTCTGAAGTCGAGATGCCAGGTCAGGACCGATAACATTGCAGATACTACTTTCGATTTTGTCAGGAACATCGAGGTATATAACAGCAGCACCAGACAAGAAGTGGCAGCAATATTCAGTATATATATATATATATATATATATATATATATATATATATATATATATATATATATATATATATAAGGGTTAAGAAACAGCAGATATTTTATATATATATTGCTATTATATATTGCTAATATTAGAAATATTAAATAATATAAAAAACAGAGCATTAATAATATTATATAAAAAGATTACATAATTTTAGATATCACCGACTATGAAATTTCATGACCTTTCTTCCAGGGATTGTGTTTCTTAAAAGTAAAACCTCTTAAAGAATGGACATTACCAAGAAACTTCGAAACCGAAGGAAACAACAAAAAATTGATAAAGTTCAGTCATCTTTTTATATAATATTTTATATATATATATATATATATATATATATATATATATGTTTCTGTATGTGTGTGTGTATGTGCGTGTTTTTATGTGTATGCGAGCTTGTGTGTGTGTATGTGGAACTAGAGACAGAGATACTGATGTTTGTATCTAAGATTGTGCGTTTATATATGGGGATATCTATATTTGTTTGCTAGATTAGATACTGGTTATTTATATCCATGGGTAAGCACCTTTTCACACACCGCCACACATAGACTCACATACAAATACACATATATATATATATATATATATATATATATATATATATATATATATATATATATATATGTGTGTGTGTGTGTGTGTGTGTGTGTGCGTGTGTGTGTAGTACTTGTGAATATATGTGAATTTGCACGTTTTATTTATTTTATCTTAATTAGATCAAATAAGTAGTTGGTCATTGGCTCGAAATATCGCTGCCTTATTGATGTTTATTTTATTTTATTTTTTTATTTTTATTTTTATTTTTTATTTTTTATTTTTTTTTTTTTTTTGTCCAGGGTCTATTACAGATGGGCACTGTCAAAATCGCAGTCAGTCTATCTATCCGGTGCGGAAATAAGAGAAAAACGAAAATGTTCTAAAACAGAAGCCTTACTTTTTTTAAGAGCTAAGTGTCAGCACGCTCCAACCAGTGTGAACAGAAAGACTCAATCGGTTTCGTTATCGCACTATTAGTCATTTAAAACATCGACTGAGTGAAGTTAGGAAGCAGCGGGTGTTGAGACATGCAAGGAAGGCAGATTGTTATCTCTCGCTGGAATTTGGTAACGAGAGATGGGAACTGAATAAGAGTATAAAAGGGAGAAATAGGAAGACAAGGAGAAGGAGATGGAATTGGGGTGAAGATTATATCAAGAAAATGAAGAAAAGTATAAACTAGGGAAATAAATATGCAAGGAGAAGTAAAAGAAGAAAAAGGCGAACATGTTAAAAATACAGAAAAATAAAAGAAATTAAGGAGAAATGGTAAGATTAATGGTAATATTAGCCATTTCCTTACAAGGAAACATTTCGCATTCAATGATCAAACAGCCAGTGCATCGGTTGAAATTTATAAAATCTTTATCTTAAAAGACTTTTTTTTAGGAAAAGAGGTTTCTCAAGTCCAGTAGCTGTTATTGCTCTTTCCAGTATTGATGGGCCGTTTCCTTCCTATCCTTTTATTTGAAGTAGTGTGGAATGTCAGCATCTTGATCATACCATTATTTTCTCTTCGATTCACATTTGCTATTCATTTTACTTGTAGCTGCTCTTGGTAGTTGTCAAGTAGTTTCTGTCATTTAATACAGTTCTTTGTTTTTTTTCTGTAGCGCTAGCTCACAATATTAAATCGGTCAAAACTATTTTAAACATTGATTTTAGAAAGAGGATGTCTGACAGTTTAGATATTTCTGAACGGATCTGGAGGCATGCATGATGGATCTCGGGGCATGCATGACGGATCTAGAGGCATAAGAGTTTCGATCTGTCGAGTAGATTTATGGAGAATGACCCTTGATTCATTTTGAAGTTTTGGTTTCGTAGCAATTTGCGGTATTGGGCGAAACTAACTCTGAACGGCGTATTCTGTATTTAATTTCCTTTTCTCCTATACTAAATTTGTTATAACTGAGCCACACACCGAATCGCCATGACATCGTGATTAGAGACCGCGAAGACAAAATGTGCCTCCCTTTTGATATAGCAGTCCCTGCAGACTGCAATGTATCTTTGAAGATCCTCAAGAAAACTATCAAAATACTTGAAATTGAAATCTCAAAAAATGTGGCGCATTAGGACATTAACAATTCCTGTTGTAATTGATTGATTGGAAAAGATTCCATTAGACTTATTGAAAAAAAAACTCTGGTAATTCATGCTTTAAAAAAATACAAAAAATTGTACTCACATGTACAGCCCACGCATCCGAAGGGCTTTATCTTTGTAAAATATGTAATTCTTTTTTTTCAAAACTGCTCAGTGAAAAATGTCATGATGCCATTTCTGACCTTAGGTCTCTGGCCGGGACTCGGAAAGAAATCAGTATATACCAGAAAAAAAAGCCAATAATAATAATAATAATAATAATAACAGAGCGCCGTATTATTAGGAGGTTGAGAATTGACCCTAGATGTAAAATCTATTCTATTTTTTCTTTGTTTCTTTTTCTTTGTTTAATGAATTTCTTAGTGACCCTTCCGCCAAGTGTAGTTTTGGGGTGCTCCACCCTATAAAGCTTGATTACTATCACTCTCATTGGCGTCATGAAGTTGAACTTTTTTTTTGACAGATGCCATCCTGTGTCCGCCTTTCAACATGTAAGCTATGCGAAATTTTATACAATCTGAAGTTAATATCATTTTAAGTCTCTTTGAGTTTATTAAACTTTAATTTTTTTCATTTTCTTTTTCTTTTATTCTGATACTTATTTTACTTTTATTTTTATCTATATTTAAAATTACTTTTCCACACTTCCAGCGTGACCTTCCGTGCTTTTTAACTCGGCATAATGTGGATGTGTGTATATGTATATATATGTACATGTATATGTACATGTATGCGCATGGGTAAAGACTGTATTGGCTGATTACCTATTTTTTTTTATTTTTTATCACGATAACGCCAATGTATTTCCACCTGAACTATCATCTGGTAGGTGGTCATTGTCACTTAAACTAATTTAAACGGTATGGTCATTTTTTAAGAGAAGGCACACTCAGCTCAAGGTGTTAATCGTACTGAGGAGTGAATGGCTGCTGCGTTATGAGGTCGCGAACGACTCCCTGCAGGCTTTGGAATCCTGTTTGTAAAAGACCGTTATCCACGTTAAGGTGGACTTTTCGATCTGTGCGTCACTCGTGGAAACAATATGAGAAGTAAAAGTCAAACCAAAAAATCCCAGTATGGCTCTTCCAGCGGATAAACAGGGAGCACGTCCCTCAGGAGGTAACCTACCCGAGGAACAAACTCCTACACAAATAATGAATCTTCAGGTTACCACAACCGGAATAATCCCAATGGTAGACCTGCGAATTCTCCAACTAGACCCACAACCATTTATTTAAAGAAAGAAAAGGTAAAATAGTTTCGTGAGGAGTACAAACGCGTTATGACTGCATTCTATGAAGCGTTACAAAAAAAAGCATCATCGCTAAACATATGGCATTTGGCGAGAAAAGCAATTAGAAAGTACATTGACGAAAATAAACTAGCCAATGTAAGAAAGTAGACCATGAGAAATAAGCGATTGACAGATGCTTAAAGAAATCAAAAGAACTGCAACCAGAATTGGTGAATCCCCAGAACATGAAAGAGAATCAGAAATGGACATAAAAAAAGTACTAACATCAAAACAAATGACGGATCATAATGAAGAAACTGGGAAACACACCAATCACTGTGAAGATAATTCTGTAAGTTTAGAAGAAGAGGAAAGGCGTGATCTTAGTCGATCACAAGCCTGCAATAAAACGAGCCCAAAACACAATGAACAAATTATTTTACGTCAAACAAGGATAGTATACAAGAAGCCATGGAAGGCATCATGAGACAGTCAGGAACAAAATAATGAAATGGAGGATCGATAAAGACTCCCAAAATTAAATCCAGCAGAAAAAAATCTCAAAAATATTAAACTCTACAATGCAGTACTCAAATTAATTCTGGGTGAAGTAGAGCCACATATAAATCTCAACGAAGCAATTTATGCATCAGCAATAGCGGTAACTAAAAAATTAAACATCAAAGTAAAAAAAAAGTCAGTCTCACAGACTTAAAGATCCAACTTGAAAAAGAAAAATAGGAAAAGAAATTGAACAACTTAGAAGTGAATTATTAGTACTCGAAGAACAGACAAGAGGAACTATGGTAAGGACTAAAAAAGGCAGAAAATTAAAGAAAATACAAAATTAGGAATAAAAATGAAGTCCTATCAGTTAAAGAAAAAATAAAGCAAACAATAGAACTGAAGGCTCAAAGAATCAGACGCTATGAAAAAAGACCAAGATTCTACAGACAGAACAAAATCTTTCAACTCGATTGGAAGAAATTGTACAGCGAAATAAGCAAAAAAAAAAAAAAAAAGATTGAAACGAGCTCCCCACCTCACCCAAATGGAGGAGGTTATACAATTCTGGGGAAATATGGGCTTGTCCTAAAGAACATAACGAAGAAACAGACTGGATTACACAAGAGGTAGAACGGATGAAAAATAAACCAGAATACACATGGCCGAAAATCAGAGAAGAGGATGTTGAATGTGCACTGAAAAAAGGCACACAAATGGAAATTTTCAGGAATAGATAACATTTCTAACTTTTGGTTTTATTATCTAAATACAGACCACAAAAACTAACCAATTTCAAGCAATGGTGAATGATCCTACTAAAATTCCGGCATGGGTAACCAAATGAATTACCTTCCTTCTACCCAAGAATGGTGACACATATGTCCCCCAAAACTACAGACCAATTATATGTCTTCCCACTACTTACAAACTGATGTCATCTATTTTGACAAAACAGATATACTCCTTCTTAGAAAAGAAAATGACATACTACCGCTTGAGCAAAAAGAATGCAAACGTGGCTCTTACGGATGTAATGACCAATTACTAATAAATAGGATGATCTTCGAAAACTGTTTCAGTAAAAAGAGATATCTCAGTAATACCTGGATAGATTATCATAAGGCATTCGATAGTGTACCCTATTCCTGGGTCTGAAAGTCTTTAAATATATACAAGTTATCACCCGTCGTCAAAGATTTCATCAAACGATGTCGATATGGAAAACAACACTTCTACTCAATCATATAAAGGGAGTCTATAAGTCTGATGAAATAAACATCAACAGAGGAATATTTCACTGTGACTCTTTGTCTTCCTTAATATTTTGTATTACTATTACTCCTTAATAGTATTAACCAGTAGAATATGTCTAGAAGATACCCCCCCCAAAAAAAAAGCCAACTATTTTTATGGATAACTACTACAAAGTTATATGCTAGGAGTGACAATGAGTTGGAAAATCCTCTGAAAATATTTCAGTGGTGACATTGGAAATGGAATTCGGTTTGGATAAATTTGCTAACATCACTATTTTATGAGGATCACTGCAACAAACCTCCTTTATTAGCTTAGACCCTGAGGTAACAATCAAAGATTTAGAGCAAAAAGAAGCTTATAAGTAACTCGGTGTAAATGTGAGTAAAGAAATTCACCACAAAACTCAAAGAAATAATACAAAAAGAGTACTATAAAAGAGTGAGACTGATATTAAGAACTGAACTGAATTCCCACAACAAAATTATGGCCATTAATAGCCTTGCCATTCCAGTGATTCAATATAGTTTCACTGGACTCTAAATGATATCAGACGAGTAGATTCTAAGATAAGCTTCTTTCTGAGCACAACATGCATTTTCCAAAGGCTGATGCAGACCGTCTATACATAGCCCGTCTTATTCAGCTAGAATTCTCAGACAAGACAACAATTCGCTTAGAAATATACATGGAAATAACAAACAACTGAATGATACAATTGGTCAAACAGCACGAAAACAGAAAGGAAATATTCAATCATGGAAGACGGTTGTAAATACCAATGAGATTTACATCTAGCAGATTCTGTAGAAAACCAAAGCAGAACCCAAGGACCAATTGTTGCTGCAAAAATAATGAAAAAGAAATCCAGACTTAAAACGCTTGAACAGATGAAACAACGCTGGCAAGACAAAGCTCTCCATGACCAATATCCAGAACGAGGCTAATAAAGCCGATGTTCATAAAATTAACACTCAACGATGGTTATGAGAATCTAGATTAAAGACTGAAACGGAAGGCTTAATACTTGCAGCGCAAGACCAGAATGTTTTCACTAGGAACTTTCAGGCAAATTTCATACATAATAATGTGCCCTCAGAATGCTGGTTCTGTCACAAACATCAGGAAGCCATAGACCATCTAATCTTGGAATGTTCTGTACTTGGGCCAAATGAATATAAAAATCGTCCCGTTAAAGTGGGACAATATTATATTGGGCAATGTGCAAATACTTTGGAAAAGATGTCAATCAACTCTAGTCTGAACATCACACAGCACCGGTTACAGAAACAGAAGACATCACAATTCTATGGGATTGCACCATCTTTAGAGGCAGAAGGAATGAAGCAAATAGGCCGGGCATAATTGTCAAAAAAAGAAAAATACTTGTCTACTATTATATATGGTTTTCCCAGCGGACTGTAACATAGCGACCAAGGAATTTGAAAAACTATCAAAGACCCGGAAATCGAAATGGAAAAAATGTGGAATTTGAAAACAAGAATAGTACCAATCATAGTTGGTGCGCTTGGAATGATAAAAAAGGAACACAACAACACATTGAAAAAAAATCCCTGGAAATCCCAGCTTAAGAGAAATAAAAAAAAAATGACTTGATAAGTACGTCCCACATACTTTGTCCATGTAAAGCTAATAATGTTATGTGAGTTAGAAAAAGAAGACATGAAATGTAGCCATAACAATACACAACTACCTGCCTTAATAATAATAATAATAATAATAATAATAATAATAATAATAATAATAATAATAATAATAATAATGCAATAAAAGAAAAGGTTAGAGGAGGACCTTTTTTCTTCGAAGACTGAAAATAAAATAAATAAAAATGCCAAAATAAATGATGAAAGATAACCAAAGAAGAGAGAGAGAGAGATTGAAAGAAATAAAAAAAATCATTAAGAAGGGAGAAAAAGTAATTGTGGAATTATAAAGAGAGAAAGAAATAAAGAAGAGGAGAAGCAAAAGAAAAAGGGGAAAGAAAGGAAGAAGAATATAATGAAAAGAAGGAATGAAAAATGACAAGGAGGCTGAAGTAAAGACAAGATAACGGCGGGTGGAATAAAAGAAGAACGGAAGAGAAAGGAAGAAAATAATGAAAGGAAGTTGGAAATAAAAGAAGGAAAGTAAAAATTGGAAAGAAAGGAAGAAAAATAGAATGAAATGAGAGAAGAAAAGAACAAAAATGACAACAAGAAAAGAAGTAAAGTCAAGATAATGGAAGGAAGTAATAAAGAAGAAAATAAAAGAAACAATATTGACAAAATAATGGAAGGAAGGAGGAAAAAATTGCAAATAAAGAATGAATAAAGAAGGGAGGAAAAAAAGAGAAAAAATGAAAAATGCTAAAGGAAGAAAAATATATAACGGAAGGAAGGGGAGAAAAAGAGAAAATTGAGGGAAAGAAGAAGAAAACGAAACCTGGTACATAAAAAGAGAGGGAAATGGTGGGAAGATGTAAATAAATTATTGGCGTTAGCAGTGTGGACCAATGAGGAACACTGTTTTAGGTTCAATGTACGGGTCAGAAGTTGTAAGCGTTGGAAGTAATTGGATATCATTATGTATTGTATTTCTTTTTCTCTTCTTCACTTCTTCCTTCTGTTATCTTACCTTTCTTGCCGTCTGTTCCCATAAAAATTAAGATGGCAAGAGATTTTACTAGTCAATGTCCTCTCAGATATAAAATATGTATTATTAAACATTTCCGAGAATTCATCCTCCAGTACACTTTTCTTTAAAGAGATTAATAATGTGAAACAAAAACTTGTTAATAACGGTTTTGCAAACCATCTTATAAATTACCATATTAGACTTTTCTTTCTAAGATAACCAATAGCAACACTGAACCCAGAGAAAAGTAATAACATTAAGATTTTCTAGAAACATCATATGCATAGATACTACAAACAAGACTAATCTTCACTTAGAAACATCATAAATAAATACGCAACTCTAGTTGACAAAAATAAGAAGATTACATTAATTATTTATTATAAAAAATTTTAAACCGCTAACCTCGTCGTCAAAAATAAAAATTAATCTGCAAGATCTAAATTACAGACAACTAATGTTATTTACGAATTTACATGTCCTTTAAGGATCTTATGTCCTAACCAATCCAAATTTGTAAATAATTATATTGGATATACTGCAACATGTTTAACAAGACTCACGTAAAATCTCTCTGATCATAGCTCAATTAAGCCTCATTTAAATAGACATAGAAACCTACCAAACTCAGTCCGTAATATACTCGTTGATAATTCAATAATAACATAGTTCACATGTACAAAAGGCTAAAAATAATGGAAGCATTATTAATAGAAAAAAAAAGCCAACACTCAATAATATCAACTATGAATACGGTCAGAATGTGCTGACCATGTTTGGAAAATAAAATATTCCTATAAGTCTAGTAACATACATAAAACAACCCATATGTTCAGTTTAAAGGGGAATAAAATTCATCCTTGATAATATCTAAAAGTATAGTCGAAAGGATTTTTAAAATCCTCGGAAAATTTTTATATAATTTATGTCCTGAAAAGAAAATGTACTAATGGCTGAGAAATTATATAAACTCAACCACTGCACCTCGTCAGTCATTTTCAGTGAAATTTGAATGTATGTATATATATATATATATATATATATATATATATATATATATACATATATATATATATATATATATATACATATATATATATATATATATATATATATATATATATATATATATATATGGACAAAAAACTTTCTTCCGTTAAATATAGCAGACAAGGAAAATTTAATTTTTTTTTCCTGCGTCCATACGTCCAACAAACGGAAAAACGCTGGAAAAAAAAAGACAAATAAAAAATTAATTACATCTTCCTTGTCTGGTATATTCAACGAAAGAAACACACACACACACACACACATATATATATATATATATATATATATATATATATATATATATATATATATTGCATAAACGTAATATAATAACATTAATATAATTCGTAATTAGTATTTCTTTTATTTCATGTATTTAATATATTTTGATTATTATATTTATTGGAAGTTTTATATGCAGTGTTTATTATTATTTCAGCCAATGTTTTCCGCTGTTACCAGTTTTTTTTTCTTTCCCAAAGAGTGTTTGTCTTCTTTCTACGATGTGTTTTTGTTACCAAAAATTATATTCATGTCAACTTTGCCTTTTCTACTTTTCATATGTTATCAATTGACATTTTAAGTATTAATACCGCCAGAAAGACATGATAGGTTTATTTTAATGTATTCTATTATTAATGACTTCCTAAACTCAGTGTATTTTTATGCTTAAATCCTTATATATATATATATATATATATATATATATATATATATATATATATATATATATATATATATATATATATTTCTTCTTCCTGCTATCTTTTTCCAAAGTTATGAAACATTTCAATACTTCTGTTTAGAGAGAGTATTTGAGCAGCAAACCCTCATTTATATTGTAGATTACAAAAAAAGGCCCTGCAATGAAGTGTCTCTATTATATTTTTCTTGCATACATACAAGAGATTTTTGTTTTGGACATAGAGTGTCTAAGAAATGTCAAAATGATCTTTTGGTCCGAGTGCATTCAGTTATTTTTTGCCATTATTAAAGATGTTTTTGTTTGTCTTCCTATGTAGATTTTTTTAACCATTAGAAATGTTTCCTGAACTCATTCAGCACATTGATTATATTTAATATTATTAAAAGTAGGTTTCTTGTTTTTTTATTAATAAGGCTTCCATAATTTTTAATCGTTTTCTGCAGTTAACTGAGTGTAGGATGTTGGTGTTTTCTACGAGTATGTCGTGGACAGATATAACTAGGTCTCGGTGGATGTCGCGTTGAAAGACGCCGGACCTTCTCCACACTACTTGTTGAACAGAGACTTGTCCATTCACTATGAATAGGATGTCTGCTTATAGAAACAGAGTCAAAATATGGTTTGCAAGTTGTTGCGTCATACGCATTGTCGAACTGTACTCCCGTTATTCACTATTTTTGTATTATTAATGTTACTAAGACTTTTTTTTCACTAATCCTTTGCTTCGGTGTTTTCATTACAATATTATTAACCAGAAACTACGAGCGAATTATAAACTATGCATTTAAATGTGTCCTGATGGAGCTATGATCTGTTGGGTACAAAGTAAGTCTGGTTGATTGGCATGACGATTTACTTTGAATTTAATTTGATATTTGCAATATATTTTTAGTACAATTTTCTTTTTCTTTTTTTTTTCTTTTTTTTTTTTTTTGACATGCCCGAGAACATATACAGATAGTTTTCTGAACATTTTTGATAGGGTACTTTTAGCAATACTTGTTGTTATCCTCAAAACCCGGTTTTTCTTTCCCATATACAAATATTTTTAAAATGTACGTTGGCCGCTATAGTTCATGGTAACATCTATCTATCTATCTATCTATCTATCTATCTATCTATCTATCTATCTGTGTTTCTCATACTGTTCATATCTATCTACTTAATTTCAGAATATGCTTGTCTGCTAGCCGGGTAACAATTTATGTTGCAGATGCTTGTTTAGGCACACAGGGCTCAACTGTGGTTTATACTGAGCAAACCCTTGATATAGTTTCTGGGAAAAGGCACATTTTTTACAGGGATAAATACACTTGAATAAGGCCAGTATCGTCAAATTGACGGTTACGTTGACTTGGGATTTCGTGATAACACAATCATCGAGAGACAGTTCCGTCTCCCGAATTTCACTCAAAGAGCGTGGATCAAGCACTTGGTATGGTTTTTCTGGCACTTTCCAATTGTATCGCACGCTGAAATCACCTCCTAACTTCAAGAAGTCACTTTCTTGATAAAGTCACTATGGTGCGACTCGAACCTGGTTTTCAGATTCAAAAAGCGAACCTGCCACGTGCTCATAAATATTTACATACAAGATATGCGGGTAGTGTAACTATTAAAGTACGTGGTAAGTGGAAATGTCAAGTTGAGTTCAAATCAGCGGAGTTCAAGCTATGGCCTAGTTTGTTGAGTTTACTTTTGAAGCCGTATCTTCTTCCTCCATAATTGTACTAAATAGAATAAGAGACTATATCCGTTAGCCTTTGCTGGCTGTCAATCTAAGAAAAAGAAAACTCTTAATTCTACACGATGTTTAAGACAACATAAAACGACTCCACTACCTTTCTTAAATAATGATGTCAATTTAAGGATAATAAAGAAATGTAATCTGGGGATAGCCATGACGTCTGCATCCTGAAGAGACATGGCAGTTCACAGAAAATAAAAAGGTATCTCTGGAGAGTCATGATTTAAAAAAAACGCACATATACGCACAAATTTTTGCAAACGCCAAATCTACTGTGGTCGTGAGACAGAAAAGAACTAATACATCTGACCGTGTTCCTTAGATGTCAATTCATACCAGATCATCTATTTTAACAAAAAGCTAATATGTGTTTTACAAGTTGGGTTTAAATCGACTGAGAAAATTAGTAGGCTGACATTGAAAACTGGTTTGCTCACCATCATGTCACCGTAAGAAAAAACTTTTTTGTAGATTAGGAGAGGATCTCATGGTGTCTTCTCAGTCTAAAACTTTCCACTGACATGAATTGGAATGACAATATTGTATCAATTTCTAGATGTACTGCTAGGAAACTTAGTTCACTGTGTCATGTCAGACAACTTTCGCCGTCAGAATCAATCTGAAACAAGTATTGGTTTGTTGATGTTGTTTAGCGGCATATCAACCTCTTGAGGTTATTTAATGCTGAAATCTAATCATTTTGAACACAATTACAGTATATACTCGCGTATCATACAACTTTTGAAGACCTAATTTTGAAGCTAATTTTTAGGGGTCGCATCACACACGAGATATAAAATTAGTGTATGTACTGCGAGCCCTGGCTACACTATTGACCAAACTATATATTCAATCAAAAATAAACATGATTTTCATAAAACTGATGTTTTACTTAATTGTATCCCATAATAATACATGGAGTGTTCACATATTAGTATCGTATTATTAAATAAAAATATAGTGAATATGCAGCTTTTCCATGTTTATAAGATGCTTAGCAATTTCTCGCTCGATTGTTTATGGCGGTACGCATTTACTCAATGAGTATAGCGTTACTAACGATACGTTCATCATTCTCTTTTAGTTTTGTAACCTTGCCCGTTATACGCGTATATATGGTATAGGAATTCAATTAAATATATTATGAACGCAATTGTATGCCTTGAACTACAGATAAAATCAATTGTTGCTAACCTTACAATAAAATGCTTTGTCATTTTGCTTTAAAACTGTATGGTTGGTATTTGTATATATTAATGTATTGTTAGTATTTTTATTATCAAGGTGTATTTTTATACTTTCATAATGTTTTGTTTGGGGTTCATTACTTGCCCATAGCTGAGACCTGAACCAGTGCTACAACCTCGGGTCAGGGTACATGTGAGAACAACAGTATTTAAGAGGTGGTTCCATGCTCCTAAAAACATTCAATTTTTTTTGACTGCCGGATGTAGTTTATCGTTACACCCAGGACTATATTCATTTATAAATCTACCATCTGTCCGAGCATTGAATATTGCCGCCATATCTGGCCGGGTGCTTCTACAATATACCTCGATAATCTCGACAAAAGGGTTTGTAATTTAATCGGGTCCTGTCCTCTGTCCTCACGACTTTCTCACCGATGTCACGTGGCCTCTCTCTTTCTCTGTCATTTCTATAAATATTTTCAGGGCAACTGTTCTAATGAGTTTCCCTCCTCAGTACGTCGACCGCATGTATTTAAGCGTACTTGGTTGGCAATTAGGTCTCATCTGTCAAAATTAACTAGATGTAACCGTGAGTTCTATTCTAATAATTTCTTCTCTCGCGCTTCCCGCTTGTGGAGCTCTTTTCTGTTTTCTTGCTTCTCCGTCACTTACAATCTTCAGAGATACAAATACAACGTCAACAGAAATTTTCTATCTTCCGGAATACTGTTCTTTTATTGTCCTTTCTCCTAACTAATGTCTTTGCTTTCTCTTTCATTACCAGTAAGCACTTGCGTCTTAGTGGCATTATCACCTTACTCGTGGCGATTATGATTTAAAAAAGAAAAAAATCTGTTAAGATTAAAATAAATGCGATCAAAATCTTCTTGGTTAAATAATTTATAATTTAATTGTTAAGCTCTTCATCTTATTTTAGCGTCAGTTTCCTTCTTTTTTTTTTTTTTTTTTTTTCGAGGTTCATCTTTCCCATTCCGGTTTTTTACTTTTTTTCCATTACTCTTATCCCGTCATCTTAAAAATGCCGGACACAGAAGAAAACCTAGAAAAGCCCCAAGACAAGTTAGTAAAGGAAAATGAAAAGAAAAGACTAACCATTATTTGTAAGAAAACAGAAAATATCTCGTTGTCAACAGGAGAAAAAAAGATTCAAGAAACGAATTGGAAATGTCAAAATCAAACAAGTACAGAAGTTTCAATATCTTCGAAGTGTTTTAACAGTGGATGGAAAATGTGACACCGATTAGAATAACAAATATACCCCCTGAAAAAACTTCCAAAAACGAAACAAATATTAAGAAGCAGGAAAATTACGTTAGAAATAAGTAAATGAGTGCTGAATTGCTATACAATATCAATCCTCTTGTGTGGCAGTAAATTCCGGATAATTTCCTCACAGACGAAAAGAAAAAAGACTTGTGGTAACAGAGATGTCGTTCTACAGAAGGATACTCAGAATATCATGGGCGGAACATGTAAGCAACGGGGACGTTTTAAGGAAAATGGAAGAAAGGGAAAGTAAGAAAAAGAGAGTTCAGCTTTCTTGGACAAATACAGAGAAAAAAAGGTTTAGAAAATTTGACACTCACAAGACAATTGGAACAAAGGAAAGCAATAAATAACCTATTTAATGGTCATGCATCTACGGACGACAGGGGAGTGGGCGATAGTGTGAGGTACAAAGAATAAGATTATGGGGAAAACCATTATTGCTCACGTCCTAAACGAACACGGCACATAGAAGGAGAAGATCACACCTTCCATTAAATGTATATTCAGTTTGCGTCTCTATGTAGAGATACATAGATAGTGAGAGAGAGAGAGCGAGAAGTAGAGGTAAAGAGAAGAGAATATATATGAGTGCTGAATCTCCCTCTCTACATATATATATATATATATATATATATATATATATATGTATGTATGTATGTATGTATGTATGCTAATGCTGCGAAAACTATTCGCTATCCATTAATACTCAGTCAGTAAATAATTACTAAATCTCTCTTTCTCTCTCTCCATATATATATATATATATATATATATATATATATATATATAGAGAGAGAGAGAGAGAGAGAGAGAGAGAGATTCTGCACACACACACACGCACACACACACACACACACACACACACACACACATATATATATATATATATATATATATATATATATATATATATATATATATATATATATATATATATATTCTTTTAGTTAAATCATTGTGGAGCAGCAGCTGGCGTTATACTTAAATTATAAGTTTATCTCAAATGACCAAAAAAATTCTAATTTTTTTCAACTGTTTGCTAAGAAAACATCATTAAAAATAAATATTCGTGAAGACTTCAAATAACTTGTTTTAAAAGAGCAACTTGTTTTTCTTGGAGCTTCAAGTGTTAATTTAAGGGGCGAGTCTTGTAATATTTCGAAACATGAGCTGAACATTTCTCAAATGACTAGGCTGTTCGGAGAAAATGGACGGCCGATTTGCTCTCTCCTCTGCTAACGCTGCAAAACCTATTCGCTATCCATTAATACTCAGTCAGTAAATAATTACTGCATCTCACGACAGAGTTTTTCTAATGTTAATTTGTTCTTTTTCTATAATCGTAACCACTCGAGCATGGAGTGAAGCAGCCAAGCATGGGCCTTCGTTTCGTTCAACATATTTTCAGTGTCTGACGTTCTTTGCAAATATCAGGATTATTACTTGCTTTTTATTGGTTACTTTGTAGTTAACATAATTTTCTGGTTCTTGCTACTCATAACAGTAAAAAATAAGAAGATAATACTGCTGATAGTCATAAAGTTATAATACAAATAAGAGCAATAATATCAAACAAAACCAGTTGATGGGTGAGGCGAAAAATAATTTTAATATAATATCAATAACAATAAAATATGAGGTTGTATCAAAAGAATTTTTTTTTCACGGACCTTTACTCTAAAGTTTATTTCATGTAAACCTCTAAAGTTAATCTAGGAGTCATCATCATCATCATCATTATTATTATTATTATTATTATTATTATTATTATTATTATTATTTAGTGTCTACAAAAAATTAATTTTTCATAGAACATTATTTTGGGGCTTATTTTATGTACACATCTAAAGTCATTTTCTCAGTAGTATTATAATTAGAATTTTTGTTGTTACATGCCTTTACACCAAATCTAATTTCATGTCAGCATTCAATGACAATGACTTATTAATAATAATATTATCATTAGGTCACAACAAATACATTGGAGAGACTTCGAGAAATTTAAACTGAGGATTGTATGAATGCAGAAGACGTTTATACAAAACAACAAAATTAATGCATTAGTCATTCATTGTAATAATTCGACCATAAGAATGCGACCATAATTCCAATGTAAAGAAAACTGTTGTAACTAAAAGATAAAGTAACATACTACGACAAATAGTAAAGAACGGTGGGCCTCAAACCTTTTTTTTTTTACCCATGGACCACCTTTATTCTTATTTTTTTGGGGGTCGACCCTCATAATAATTCGATGAAAAAAAAGGCTTATTTTATGTTTTTACTAATAAATTTTGGAATTGTATTATAGAAATAGCAAACGTATATGCTTTATTTTGAAGTAAAACTAATTTCATGAAAATAAACTTGTATTTTACAACTACATTCTATGGAAAATTTATGTGCATTAGTCAAATAACTCATGATAAACAATTTTAAAATATGTGACTAATTAATAAACTAAAAAGTGAAGATTTATTCAACGTGATCCCTGTGGTTGATGCTACTCTGGTTGTTTTTTTTTTTATATTCGGCTCCATCAATATGAATGATCGTCGAAGATCACAACTTTTCCCAATGTGGGTCCTATTACGATATTATTTATAATATTATATTAATATTTTAGTTTAGTTTATTAATATTTAAAATTAATATTATTATTTATTATTAATATATTAAATTACTTAATTATTAATTTATGATAAATTATAATCTTTATATAATTCTCTCTTTATATATCCTTCTAAGTTTTTATTTAACCTTTTACAATCAATATATATGGTAGAGTAAAAGGGGCGCTAACTTACATTGCTTGATCTCATTTTCTGCTTGTTTTAGAGTTGTTTTTTTTTCTATTTTTAGTACTTTAATATGGCGTAGATAACTATAGAAATTCCAATGTGCTATTTTTTATTGTGGACCCCCAGTAATATTACATAGATCCAGGATCCATATCGAGTCCACTGTTAAGAACCACTGTTATAGAAAATGCGCTGATATTTTTAATCTTTCGCGGTAATTTAAGATCCAGGTTCTTACATTTCAATTTTCTCAATAAATCAATTTTCTCAATATTTTTTTTTCTACAATATGTGATATATAAAATCATCATCGTCATTAAGGACGCTTCATCTCGAAAGCACACTTCAAATCTGTGTGGTTTTCTATCTTCAGGATCTTTGTAAATATCTCTTATCTGTCAAAACCTTCCTGTCCCTTGCTAACTCTCGTAAGTGCTGCAGGTCTACAAAAATCATCAATGATTTTTTTTTATGGGGAATAATGGAATTTTATTGATAGCACATTTGATGTCGTTTTTCAATGTTTATAATATAGTCATTCGTCTAACGTCTATGGATATTATTCTTCCATTTGGAATTAATGACAAAACCATTTCCATAATATTTACTCTGTGTTTCCAAAGCTATTAAATTCTGTTCCGATATTAATATCAAGTCCTTGTTTGATTTTGTTTTCTTAGAGACGACATACATCAATGTTATAACTATCATTATGACGAATAGATACTTTCTGCTTTTCTTTTTTCACAAGAGACCATTAATGTCTCGATGGAGATATATTGATAGGCAACTGAAGGCATTTACATTGTTTTAAATAAGATGTTGCAAAAGATGCATTCCAGAAGCTGAGCAGAGTATTAAGAGACAGAAAAAATTCGTCATAAACAACAAAAAAGAAAAAAAGTTTACTGAACTGTTACGTGATATCTGTCCTCCAGAAAATGTTGGACAATCTCCTCAAAGATGAAGAAGACATTTGAAGCAACAGAAATGTGGTTCTACAGAAGAATGCTGAGAATACCATGGGCCGAACATATGAGCAACGACGAGGCTTTAAAGAAAATGGAAACAAAAAGGAAACTTATACTTAACATCAGGAAGAGACAGTTGAAATTTTAGGGGCTGATAATGGAGAAAGAGGGCTTGGAAAACCTGATAATCACAGGGCAGATTGAAGGAAAAAGGGACAGAGGAAAGCAGCGTGTAAGATAATTGATGAGCTTAAATGATGGTAGGGAAAAATGTTTGGAAAAAATAAGAGTCAAAATATATTAAGAGCTACAAGGAACAGGAAGATGTGGAAGGCCAGGGTCGTCTACGTGCTGAAGGGAGACGTCATATAAAGAAAGACAGAAATTGCCAAGATTTAACGATTGAAAACCGGAGAAATCATTATGTTGTCCGCGAAATATTTCTCCCTTAATAAACAACAGCGATTAAAACAAAAGCCAAATCGTTTAAGACAAACGAGATTAGGAGCCAGAATTTTTAAAATTTTAAATTTAGCGTTCTTAAATCTTCAGCGTTTCCTCTTAGTACAGAATTATACCCGGAATTTAAGTCTATATCTCCGACTCCTCGTGCATATAAATATTTCGATCAATACGAATGGTCACTCTAAAACTTCCCACTTTTACCCCCGGTGAAGTCATTTGTTGTGTTAATAGTATGTGTTGGTTCCTGCTGAATGATAAACATCCTACGATTAAATTAACAAGACCAAATGTTTCTGTAGACTCCTGAAATTATTATGCTACTACTACCATGGGTAACATCATCAATAAATATGAATCTGGCTGTTCCAAAAGCAGTCACACAAGCCCAAGCGAAGACACCGCCTAAATGTCTGCAAGGAACAACAAAAACAAAGGAATTGGCCTATAAGGAATATAGGGTACTATATATATATATATATATATATATATATATATATATATATATATATATATATATATATATATATACATATATATATATATACATATATATATATGTGTGTGTGTGTGTGTAGATATATATATATATATATATATATATATATATATATATATATATATATATATACACATACACACACACACGTACAGATATTGTGATGGATAGATTGTCGTTTAAATTACGCAAAAATGAAACACTGACATCTCATTTTAACAGATATATTTACCAAAATTACACAAAAATATCTTGAAATAGTAAAGATTACATTTATTCAATAAAATTGCCATTGGCTTCAACCTCGGCCTCCAGACGAATTCGGATTCTCCTGCAATTCTTTTGGGCTGTCTCTTTGTTAAGTTGGTCTATGCTGCCATAACCTTCGCTTTCAGTTCATCTTTGGTATTACTAGAGTTTTTTTGGTCTCTCGTTCGAATGCGCCCCACACATAATAATCAAGGGCGTTGCAGTCTGAGTTGTAAAGTGGACAGATGTAAGTGGTAATGTGGTACAAGAAATTGTCTGACTGTCATGTCTGGTTATCCTGCTTGTGTGGCGTGTTGCAGAATCCTGTTGTCAGATATAAGGTCTTCCAGTAGGCACCCTCTTGTCCCAGGTCAGTACTACTGATGTAAGCCACCGTGTTGAGTCTGATACCCTGTGGGAAGATCAGTGGAAGAATAGCGACGACATCACTAGGGATCCCTCCAAACACCTTCATAATCACCATTAGACTCGTCCAGCCTTTTCCAAATCCTTTGCACTGCCCTCAGATTGACACCCAAACACACTGAATTGATCATATCGGAACTTGCGGCGCGAATGCCTAGCAGTATACCATGCTGTTTCAAAATTTCTGGCAGTGTGGATTGCGTCATGGTGCTCTTTTTTCTCAACTGACCCTACTATATTGTGAAGTAGACAAAATGGAAAAAAAAAACACGCATGCGCGAAATTAAAAAATTTAGAAAAAATTACATTAGGGACAATTTACCCATCGTACACTGTACATTACAGAAGTGTGAGGTGAAACATGCTAGTTTTTTAAAAAAATTGCCTTAAAAGTAATTGTTTTGTACTTTAAATAAGAGAAAATTATACATGTTTAAAAAAAGTGAGGCGGGATGTTTTATTAGGAATTTTGACAAATTTTGAATTATGACAAAAAGAAAAAATAATTTTATGATTAGATTTTTTCCTCGTCAAAATATTCACCTTTAGCCTTGATTACTGCAGCACAAATTTTTGACATTGGCTACAAAAGCTTCTCAAAGTATATTTTTGATTCCATTCTTTTTTCAATGATTCTAAGAGCTCTGTTTCATTTTTTTTCACTCTTCTGACAAGTTCATCCGAGGCTAATTTGGGGGTTTGAAACTTTTGAACAATAGAGTACTTATATATATATATATATATATATATATATATATATATATATATATATATATATATATATATATATAGATAGATATATATACACAGACATTTGCAAATAAATATTTTGTTAATTTTTGATGTAATCAAAACAGTGCTCAATGTAGTTAAAAGACTTACATGTATATTATAGATGTATAAAATTGCCACTAGGATTTTTCTAATATCTCCATTACTACTTTCCCAAGTCAAAATGAATATAAAAATTTTAAAAAATTAAAAGAATATGGTTAATTACACACTCAACATTAATTTAAATATTAATTTGACCAAAATTTGTAAGAAAAAAATTTAAAAATTAGAAAACATCACTTACTCACTTTAAAAACTCACCTCTAGACTTTATGAATTTAAGCGCAGTACTAGATTGACGGCAAGATCTCATCAATTTGCAGTTGAATTGGCTAGAGGAACAGCATGTTGTATGCTAACAGTTTCTTCTATCACACTTTGCGTTTGTGGAACTCTCTTATGGCTTCTTGCTTCGAAGTCAAATTTGATACTCAAAACTTAAATATATCAATCTTTATCTTCTGTCTTCTTAATTCTTGTTCTTTTATTTTTTCACCTTTTAATAGTCTTTTTTATCATATTCTTTCCTATTATGTAACTCCTTGCGTCTTAGTCGCTTTATTGTCTTACATGGGATGAAATGATAAAAACATATTCATATAATATACACTTCTTATTTCCTACTTTAGATACTTACCACTATCTCAGTCAGCAACCCTCTACATTGAGTTACTCTTGGGCCTTATATTGGATAACCTAAAGTAACTCGTGGTTTACAGGATTGCCCATGTGTGAACATATCTTCTCAATAATCCAGATATTTAGTACCTATTCGATATTTAGTACCTATTCTATTTTATCCGAATAATTCTGTCGTGTGTATGGTCTCACTGCCCTGTAGCTTTTTTTCTCGGTTTTCCAAAACTCGTAACATGGCTTCAATAAGAATTGACTACATTAATATTTTTACGTTTTATAGATTTCTCTGTTCACAAAGTTGAGATATTTATCTAGCTTTGTATTCTCCTTTAAGTTTTTATTTTTATTTTTTTGTAGTCTGCTAAAATGTCTAAATTAATTCTCCGACACTAGATCTATTCTTAAAAGTCTAATTGGATAATCTTTTGATTCTCCAGGTTTCAGATTTGATGTATTTAATTTATTTTCAAGAAAGTTTTCCAGTCTGTACATATTGCATGGGTTTGTATATTCAAATAACATTCACTCGCATAGTCCCCAGTGAATCACCTTTCCCTCCAATCATGTATATTATTGCCTTCTTTCTGGGATACTTTTCATGATTATGTGGTTTACTGTCTAATCCTCATTAATGTTTTATGTCGCTATAAATTGTGATTCAGTTTCTCGATTTAGGTTGCCTATGCCTAACCATATTCATGTCAATTTCTCAGTTATTCACTCGATTTGTCTTCTGGGGTGTCTCTGCAATGTTATTTCCTCCCAGTTTCGTCTTCAAAATTTCTTTATCCATCTGTTCGTATTCGTGCCATATATATATATATATATATATATATATATATATATATTCATCCATAATGCTAAGTGAAAGGCATACAAAATATACAACCACAAAAAAGATAATAGCATTATTACCAACAATAACAATGACAATAAACATAATACTACCTACCAACTCCTTTACATACACACTCCAAAACAGTTTATCCAATATTAACAAAATCAAAATAAATACAACCACATCTAAAACGATTATGGATATGATCAGAACTAAAAGTATACATTAGAATCATAATTCTGAAGCATGAATATATAAACTAAACAGTCACAACTGCTCTTCACAATATATTTAAAAAGCTTGCAGAAATCAAAAAATAATCTATGAACACAAAATAGATGTTATGCACAACAATTTATTAAATCCGTTAATCATACATAGAAGTTCAACGGCAATAATGCCACACTTATTAAAAAATAAAATTCTCGAGACTACCTCTATCGAATCTTATCAAAATATAAAATCTGCACCTCGGATTTTTTCAAAGTTCTCTATTCCTGAAAGAATTACTACTTTTCCAATTCAACATACATGACTATAAAAATATTTTTAAAAATTCAAGTATAACGGGTTTTTTAATAAGTGTCATTGAATATAATATAATACCTATTTCTTATGGCTTAAAAATTTCCCTGTAACTTATCAAATTTCCAAATTTTACTGTTCGCTTGCAGCGCCCAAACTCCCAACTGTATGAGCTCGTTAAGCTTGCCAGAATCTATTCATAGCTTAGGTTTAGGCAGCTGGATTCTCGAATCTATTGTTGATGGTTGCGAAAGGGACTCCCATATCGGTTTAAACTTCAGGACCCGAAAATGTAGGTCCACCACTACCTAAACGTCGTCCTTGTAGTTTTTTCAATTTTCAATTTTTCTTTTCTCTTTAAATGTCTTATATGTGCAAACTTTTACTTTCAGTCATCAATTGTTATATGCGACGAGGTGCTGAAATTTCCGAGTCTCTAGCTACATCCCAAAATCTGATCAAATAACTAAAGAGAATTTTAAAAACAAATTCCTTTCTTGGTCTGTCTGAGAATTTATCTCCAACCAAAAGTTGCAATTTCTACCTGAGTGACGTTGTAACAAAATGGGGGATATACTAAAAATGTCAAACGAGCTTTTGAAAATGTTATTTCCTTTCAGAGTGCAGATGATCATGGCTCTCTATAGATTCTTTATCTTAATTGTCTCTGCGTTACCATGAGAAAGATAGCGGAGTGGTTTTCCCATGCCTTTTCCATGGTTTTGAATTTAGATTTGTATGTGGTTCCACAGAAGTTTTCTGAGGATAAGATTGACCGAAAATGTGAGGAACGCCGAAGTTTTAGAAAAAGTAGCAATTTATACTTAACATCAAAAAGACACAGTTGAAATTTCTAGTGCACATAATGAGGAAAGAGTGACAGAGGAAAAACGACGGATAGCTTACTTAGTAAGCGTGATTATATGGGGGGGGGCGGAACAAGAATTAGGAGAAAAAACGGAAATACAAAAATTATTAAGCATTGTGAAGGACAGGAAATTGTGGGGAGCCATGATTGCTTACGTCATGAAAAGAAGAAGAAGAAGAAAAAGAGCTTCTTGGGTGGCTGGCAACCAAAGCACCCATGTCTATCCTGCTATTTAATCTATAATGGTGGGAGAAAAGATTGATTCAAGTCTTTCTCAAGGGCATCGCTATGATGTGAACGGAACAGTTTAGGATATCGTTTCAATTTAGTAATCCTGTTCTCTTTTTTGCGTTGATAACCGATTTTTTTTCTCATACAAAAAGAATATCCTTCATCGCAGGATAACAAAAGAACATTATATAATTCTCAATACATAAGAGGTTCAAAATCAGTATTACCTGTTCAGTGCGCACAGTCTCCCGGAAGATCGCTGACTGATCCAGTTCTTTTAAACCGAATGATTACGTTCCGAATCATGTTATCGCTTGGAGAAACTCTGACCTGAAAATGAGGCCGGTATTTTCTCTGAGTTTGAATAATTGATCTTTCACTGGAATCGAACAACTCAGTGAGATTTAATGGTTGCTGGACATCATACGTAACTATTGTGAGACCGGAAACTACCTACACAATAGACTCTCCAGGCCTATATTAAGTAGGCGACATAGCACTCTACGGAGAGTGGTAGAGAGTGACACAGAGAGTCTAGTACGACTACCAGTGTTGGACACTAACTTATAGTAAGCTCTGCTTACACTATCTCTGTAACCTGTTGTTAATATATCTTTCTTACTTCTAATCCGTGTTTTACTTCTGTGGGCCCAACTTTGGCACCCACATCAGTGGCGACGAGGATTCTAGAAACGCACTCACGGCGAAACCTAAATACCTTATCAATCCCACATCTCGGTCGAATTCACGTCGAAAAACCGCAATACCTTGCCAGTTCCACAACAATGGCGACAGAGAAGATTCGAGAATTTCGTTCTCACCGTATCAATAACGACAGTACTCGAAAAATACACAAACTCCACGCGTTCCCACAGCAGTGTTGAACGTGAAATTAAGCTGGTATTAGTACATTAGCGATTTAAAGGCTAAACCCCCGCGTCTACATATATTCCAATACCAAACGCCATTGACAATCTATCGATTCGATATCTACGGAATATTAAAGTCTGTCCAATACGAGAACGATTTCTACACACCCACATACACAGAAAAAAAATGTTGTTCGTAAAAAATCTGACAATACAAGAGCAAGTACTACAATTGGACTCAAGTTTTCGGAAAAAACTATCGAAAATTTTTTATGTAACTGAGTTGAACACGGGCAGAAAATTATTCTCCCCTCAAATTCACTGAGGTGAGTTTTCTTCTTTTTGTACCTCGATAAAAAAAAATAAATAGATAAGTGTGGTGAAATTAACAGAAACAACTTAAAGAATTACTCGTAAATGCATTAAAAGGCTCAAACTCTGAAAAAGATACAGTATTCTCCAAGAGTATAATCTACAATTCAATGGAAACCTTTGAATAGGTACCAGAGGAAGACAAAACGTTCCAGGCTTTTTACAGGCGCTACGAAGATATTTTCAACGTAGACTGTGAACAATGGCCCAGTAAAAAAAAAGGTACGTCTACTATTGAGAAAACTGGGAACTACAGAACATAGTAGGTTCGTAGACTTCATACTACCCAAGAAAACGACTGAATTGAATTTTTCAGAGACGATTAAGCTCCTATCGGAATTATTCGGGCCTAACACAACCTTGTTCCACAAACGTTGGAAATGCCTGAACACAGTCAAAGACAACCAGCAAGATTTTCTAACGTTTGCAGCATCGGTGAATAAGCTATGTAATGATTTTAAACTAGCCGAACTGACTGCCGATGATTTTAAGTGCTTAGTTTTCACACAAGGTCTAGTATCTGCAGAAGACGCCGAAGTCAGACGACGGGTACTGACTAAGCTTGAGAGCGAACAAGGGTTGACTCTCCAAAAACTGGCAGAGGACTGTCAAAGAGTAATATCTGTAAAGTGTGACTCAAACACTATCGAGGAATCAGGTGTGACTCAGATCAATAAAATCAGAAGCAAGTCTACCTCCTATTCCCCACAAAAAGACAAAAGGCAAATCTCATGTTCTAAATTCCGCAGTAACCAAAACCCAAATAAGTTAAAGAAACCGCCCGGACCATGTTATCATTGTGGTAAATGTCATTGGATGAAATTCTGTCTAGTTAAGAACAAAAAATATTGCAAAAATTGCAATAAAAGTGGTCATACGTTAACTTCGTGCTGGTACGCCAACAGAACGATAAAACCCCAAAATAAAATCAGGCAATCTCAATCTGACAATATTGTTGATAGGAATTTAAGAAAATATGTAACAGTGGATATTTTCAATAAGTCCATTAAATTCCAGCTTGACTCGGGTTCTGATATTTCAACCATTAACTGGCGTACTTGGCGAAAATTGAACAAGCCGACCTTATTAAAAATGGATAAAACCGCAAAATCCGTAACTGGCGAAAATATTAACATTATAGGCGAGGTAATACTTACAGTAACACTAAATGAAGTTACCAAAAAGCTCAAAGCCTACGTATTAAAAACTTCAGACAACTTATTTGGAACTGATTGGATAGAAAAATTTAATTTTGGGGATTGCCCAATGAGTACATTTTGTCGCAAGATACAAAGTACAACGTCCAATTTGGTAAATCTAAAAAAGGAACAACAATTTCCCCAGGTTTTTTCTGGCGGCCTTAGGAAATGTACTAAAATGAAAGCTAAGTTCAAGGTGAAGGACGGTGCACAACCGGTATTCAAAAAGAAACGGAATGTCCCTTTCGCTGCTCTAGAGCAAATCAATAAAGAGTTAGATAGACTCGAACAAGCAGGTATTCTGTCAAAAACAGATTTCAGCGAGTGGGCAGCGCCTACGGTCTACGTAAAAAAGAAGTCCAATCAAATACGAGTATGCGCAGATTTTTCCACAGGGTTAAACGATGCCTTGCAAGATCACCACTATCTTCTCCCAAGCCCTGAAGAAATTTTCAATAAACTCAATAGTGGAATTTTTTTTCTAAAATTGACCTCTCGGACGCATACCTTCCGGTAGAGGTGGAAGAAGAAAGTTCCAAATTGCTCTGCATGGAGCTTATCATAGAGGGTTGTACAAATACAACAGACTGGCTTTTGGAGTAAAGGTTGCGCCTGCAATTTTCCAGCAGGTCATGGACGCCATGCTGGGCGATCTTGACTACGTAACAGCCTATTTGGATGATATACTAGTTACTAGCAAAACTACGGCAGAGCACCGGAACCATATAATAAACGTATTCGAAAAGATACAAGAATACGGATTTAGGCTTAAGGAGGCAAAGTGTGACTTTTTCTTACCAGAGATTAAATACTTAGGTCACATTATAAATAAAGATGGTCGTCGGCCGGATCCAGCAAGAGCCAACGCGATCAGAAACATGCCGGCCCCAGATAACGTTCAAGCGTTAAAGCTTCCTCGGCCTAGCTGACCTTTACCAAGGGTTCATTAAGAACATGCAAAATTTGAGAGGACCTCTAAACCAACTTTTAAAAAAGGACAAACCATGGTCATGGACCCTGGAATGCCAAGACGCATTCGAGAAGATCAAGAAAACTCTTACTTCAGACCTCTCTCTCACATATTTCGACCCTAGTTTCGACATCATAGTCGCAAGTGATGCAAGCTCGTACGGCATAGGCGCTTGCATATTACATAAACTGCCAGACGGTTCACGAAAAGCTGTGGCTCACGCATCAAAATCTCTACTTCCAGCTGAGAAACAATAAATCCCAAGAGGAAAAAGTATTAACAGTTTTTTTCTCTCCTTTTCAAAAAGAAAACTCTTTGGAAGGGGGGTATTGTGAGACCAGAAACTACCTACACAATAGACTCTTCCAGGCCTATATTAAGTAGGCGACATAGCACTCTACGGAGAGTGATAGAGCGTGACAGAGAGTGATAGAGAGTGATACAGAGAGTGACACAGAGTGACACAGAGAGTCTCGTACGACTACCAGTGTTGGACACTAACTTATAGTAAGCTCTGCTTACACTATCTCTGTAACCTGTTGTTAATATATCTTTCTTACTTCTAATCCGTGTTCCGTGTTTTACTTCTGTGGGCACAACTTTGGCACCCACATCAGTAACCATTTTAATCTCCAAGGGACACTCTCTAACTCAGGTTAAAAATAAAATAAAAAAGATTGAAAACGAACAAGTTTTACCTTATACAATTCCCCTGCCTGGAAAAATCTATAACATTTTCAGTTTCTACTGCGTTACTATTCCTAGCCAATGAGGTATATGCTATACTAATTTTTATACAATTAATGTATTTTTAATTTGCAATTATGTATTTACTATAAACATTATATAGAGTAAGTGCCCGAGAAAGATGCAAATATCAGTACTGTCTTTTAACACAACATCTCAGTACTGTCAGCAAATATTAATTTAACTGCTTAAAATATATCAGTCAGTTATGTGCCATGCGTGATACACGCTTAGGTGATCATGTATCTTTCGACAAGGCAGTAGGGTGCCATTTCTTTCTACAGTAGACCAGTTGCTATCCAAGGCAAACCAGGTCTTTCCTGCTATTTACTCACAGCATGATGGGGTGGGGGGAGAAGAAATGTACTCATACCTTCCCCAAGGATATTATTCGACTAGAATTCGAACTCGGCTCTCCGATTCTTCAATCCGAGCCGCTATTCACTGCACCACCGTGCCTGCCTAAAATGCATACATGTCTATTGAAACAAGTGTAACTTGTTGCATTTTGTGTTACCTCATGCTTCAAACTCCAATACCACTTCATAGACTGTATCAGCGAAAAACGATTTCATTTCCTCATTCGTCTTATAGGCGACGGAAAAACGTACTAGTATCGATTCTAGCAGGTAGCGGGGAGAAGATGCTCAGTGGGGAAGCATGCCCACGCGTTGGTGTAGAGTTCCTACAAGTGCGGGCTAGCCTCTCTAAGTAATCCGAGTGCAAAAACCATGCTGAAGCTTGAAAATTATTCTGGTCCTTCACGCTGTTTTGGTATTATACCCTAAAATGTAGACAAAAGCAAACACTTCCAGACCTTCATGCCTAAAAGTTATTCTGACCAATCGTTGAACATCCAGACCCAGGTTTAGCATTCTGTAACAAACCACTAAATATATCGTCTACTAGCAGCATGGCCCGGCGTTGCCCGTGCTTGATTCAAAAATCGTACGACTCATACAGCAATCGCTATCACTTTACTTAAAACAGTTTTGCCCTTCCTTGCCTTTAAAGGAGTGCCCTTTTCCGTGCTGATGGTGCTACATGCCTTACTTCTTGCCTATCTCACACTGCGACTTTTTTCTAAGCTCTATACTAAATATTAAATCTGTTACGAAGAAAGAACTAAACAAAATGAACACAAAAGTATCAGCTTTAAAAAGAATGAAAAATAATGTTAACAACAAATACTTTTTCACACACAACCCAGTTAGAATCAACGTTGAGTTTAAGCAAGCGAATGAGCCAATTGGAGTAAAGTGCCATGCAGATTTAAATTTTCCCCACTTGTGACGAATGCAGCTATCGATGAGAGTTGGGAAATGCAAAGTCGGTCTTGGCCTTCCCACTAACTTGGAGCATGTGCATGTAAATTGTGTGCAAATCCGTCGAAAATTGGGGCCGTAAATTCGTCACACACACACACACACACACACACACACACACACACACACGCACACACACACAGACACACACACACATCCTGCCTTTTATAGCTAGAGATACTAATTCTAAACATTGTTCTTTAAACCAATACTAATAATACAATATTATAACTAAAAACTTATCATCAAAATATTTCATCGTCCCTTCCTTAATTATAAAAATCAGTTAATTTTTTTGTTTTCAAATATAATTTTTCCTCTCGAGTATATTCCATTTATTTCACCGTTTATTTGTTTGTCCAATTTTTCTTGACACATATTAAGAAGTAATTTCTGTTTGAACAGCTTCTTATCAAAAATTGCTGCTTTGTGGGACAGGCGCCAGGAAAGAGGTTTTCCCAGTCACTATAATCTTGATGTCTTCAAATCTAGGGTTAACTGTTAACTTTCCTGCATACCTCCATGAACTTCACCAGCCCTGACCTTTACTGTTGGGACCTGCCATGCCATATACACAAACAGGAATTATCCCCATTCCCGTCGCATTCCTATAGTAAGAAGTAAGTTACATTCAGACAGCTTCTTCCCAATAAGTGCTCCTTTGTGGAACAGACTTCCGGGATGATGTTTTCATAGTCACTGCATTTCTGACCAATTCAAATCTAACTTCATCCTTTCCCGGATGAACTTCACTTCTTGCATATTATGCGCACATATAACCCGCACAGAAGCCCTCTATATTAAGTGGCTCTTGTACCTTGAATTAGGGGAACATTAGTATAAAATATATCGGTATTTACGCTAATTTATTAATTTTACATCACTCTTTCCATTTTCGGGCAAAGTTTTGTCGACAGGACGTTGGACAGATAGATGTGCAAGGGTTAGCCCAAGCTTTGGTATGGTACCTCACACAACCATAGAGTTCAATGGTTTCACGATCTGCTAGCGGGCCACAAACTTTCTATTTATCTTTGTTGTTGCTGTTTTTGTTCTTTTTTCTATTTTTGTTTTACCTATTATTTATTTTTTCCTTGATTTTTGCGTAAGGAACAGATGGAGCATTGTTGATTTATTTTCGTTCCCAATCTATTATGAGACCCAACAGGGCACTTTTAAATGATTAGACAATTACTCGAAAAATCAGCAGTTCTAACTGCAAGTTTGCTAGACGTTGTGGTGGGGTGCGGTATAGTTAATTCTGACTTTCTCTCTTTTTATTTTATTTTATTTTCTTTAATCTGCGTAGAAGTCTTTTTCTTTCTTTCTTTTTTCTTTCTTTCTTTTTTCTTTCTTTCTTTCTTTATTTCGTCTCCTTTTTTAATAGTCATATTCCTTATTTTATTTCCTGGTAACAGTTAACAGTCTTCTCTTGTAATGAGTTCGGTCATTATGGGTGACTATTCGGAAAAGAATAAATTCGTCTCCTCCTAGCCAGCTATGGGTTAAATAGCAGAGTAGAATCTCTGTACATAGGTGGCAGCCAGCATAGAATAACGGTGAAAAAAACAGTGCAAATCCCTTCCGAATGTAAATGATTGTATGTAGAGCCATGATCGACCAAGTCCTGAAGAGACATGGCACATAGAATAAGAAGGAACATTAAGAAGAAATGATTGAAAGACTAATTTACTAGTATAAATTTTGATTCTTTCCTCCTAGTCAGCCTCCCTGCATCAGTAAAAATAAAGCTAGAGATCACCGAGTGCTCATTCATAACGGCCTTGTGTCAGTGTGAGCTTAGTATATATTTTCGTTTTTTTCTTTGTCTTAGTTATTTTCTTATTTCTTCATTAATTTTCTTTTTTCTTCTTTATTAATTTTTCTTCCATTCAATTTTCTTTCTTTTTTTCTTCGCTTCATTTGAGCATTTCTTTCTTTCTTTCTTTCTTTCTTTCTTTCTTTCTTTCTTTCTTTCTTTCTTCAACCAACAACATTTGTTCCGCGTTGGTTGAATCAAGTCACCAAAAGAGTTGTGAGTTCAATACCTGGTTACAGATGAGGTGAAGAAAAACTTGAAAAATTGAGTTAAAGGGAAATAACTGATACTGAGGCATCCGGAAGAGGCATGATACGAGGAACTAGAACAGTCAGCTCCAGTGGACAAAATAAAGGGTTCAGTTCGAAATTCTAATCACATGAAGATGGATGGGGTGTACAATGGCCGAAACGTCGGGACTATTGTAATAAAGATGAGGACAACAGTAAATGTAAATAGTGTAAATAATTACAATATTCAAATCAGAAATATAAGCAATATTTCTTTCTTTTTTTCTTTCTAACCAACAATAATTCTTTCTTTTTCTTTCTTTTTTCTTTCTAAGTAACACTATTTATTTATTTATTTCTAACAACAATATTTCTTTCTTTCTTTCTTTCTTTCTTTCTTTCTAACCGACAATATTTTTCTTTCTAACAATGTTTCTTTCTTTCCAACGATATCTCTCTCTTTCTCTTCTTCTCTCTCTCTCACTCTCTCTGTTACTTCATTATTACTTAATTTCTTATTTCACTATCTTTATTTTCCCCTCACTCTTTCTATCCTTTACTCTCTATTTTTCCACTGTTATTTTATTTCTTACTCTCGCTCTCTCTCCCTCACTCTCTGTTAATTCACTATTACCTACTCTCACTTTTTTTCTCTCTCACAGTCTAAGTTACTTCACTATCACTTTTTTTTCATTCACTCCTTCTCTCACTTCCCTGTTAATTTCTTTCTGCCTCTCTCTTTCTCACTTTCGATCTGACCTTCACTCTCTGTTTCTTTCTCACTCTTTCTTTCTCATTTTCTTTCCCTCTGTAACTCTCTCTTAATTCACTATCCCTTTCTCTCTCACTCTCTAGCCCTAACTATCTGTTATTTCACTATCACTGCTTTTCTCACTATCATTCTCTGGTACTTCTCTATTTTTTCTTTATCACCCTTTCTCTCTTTCTCTCTCTTTCTCTCTCTCTCTCTTGCTCTCTATCTTCACTTTTTTATTTCTTATTCACTCTATTTATTTCTATTAACTTTCTTTTCACACTCTCCCTAGCTCTCTCTAAATTTTCTATCATTTGCTTTTTTTTTCTTTTTTCTTTTTCTTCGTTTCTATTTTTTTTCTTTTCCTCCATTTTCTGTCTATACTTTTTTCTTCTGATTATTTTCTTCAGTTTCCTTTTCTTTTGCCCGACCTCCCCACTTACTATTTTATTATTATTATTATTATTATTATTATTATTATTATTATTATTATTATTATTATTATTCTCTTTCTTCCATTATCTGATTTTAGTATTAACCTTCCGGAGTTTCCTTTTTTATTATTTTTTCTTTCTTTTACTTTCGTTTTTGCCCTTCTTATACTCAACACTTCCTCTTTTCTGTCTTTGTTAGTTTCCTTTATCCACTCATATCCTCTTCTTCTTTTCCCTTTTCTCCTCAATAACGACTTTTATTTCCTGCTGAACGCGCGAAAATATATTGTTTGTTTATCATTACTCGGCGACTGTGAAAAACGCCAATTAGAATAAAGTTCCTTACCAAAACTTTCGTCCGTATATCCCCACCCGTTTCATACCAATTGCGAAACTGCCAATGTATTCAGCATTCTTCTCTGCCAAAATCTCTTCTTCATTTATCTGCAAATGTCTTATACTGAGGAAGTAGAATATATATATATATATATATATATATATATATATATATATATATATATATCCTACCCAAGTGTCTGCGGAGCTCTGGATTTATTCTCTAAAAAAAGAAATATATTCTCCAGCACTTTTATAATTCTAAGTTCAGATTTTTCACGACCTTGGCATTGGTGAAGACATCGATATCAAATTTCCCTCTGCTCAATGTATTTGTTTGAACTCAATTCAGATTCTGGTGTGTGTTTCTTTCTGTGTGTCTTCTGTATGAACAAAACAGAAGCTTTTGTTCAAAGCTATCGATAGATCTATTGGAAGGTGTTTTCTATTCAAGATACGTATGAAATCTATGCTCCATTTCTTTTCAGCCCAAATTCCCTTTTTAAAGAGTCACATTTTCCCGACCACCAAGGAGACTAACACAACAGAATGTTTCCAAAAATGATGAACCGAAATTAACTTAAATCAGATTTGTTAGAGTGCTTATCGTAACACTAGGGTTAGTAAGCTTCTCTCGCTAAACAATTTGGTAGTCGAAGTTCAATTCCACTTTTGAAATTAAAAAAATATTTATATGCTAAATTCTAATATAATTTTAGTCATATATAATTGAGCTAAATAACAGATTTTAATTAACAAGATCTAAATAATATTTGGCATTGTCAAGGTTGAAAATGAGTGTAACAGTATTCGAAAGTTATCCCAAACTGACTAGGCACTAAAATCAAAAGTCACTTCATATTTTCTCCTTAGCGGATTTCATTTGACTGTATTTAACATCATATTTACGGAGTATATCATCATCATCATCATCATCATCATGTGCATGACCAGGTGTTTCCCGTACAATCACCGAAGTAAAGCAACGTCGAGCCTCGTCAGTATAGTGACCCCTTGGGCTTATTTTTAAATATCTTTTGATTATAACAATATTTTTTGAGAAATCCAGCCAAAACATTAGAAAGCGTTACTTTGACAAAAATTCATGTTTATTAACATAGCCAGATCAATATATATATATATATATATATATATATATATATATATATATATATATATATATATAATAGTTGCCTGAATATTTCAAGAACTTAAAACTGAACGAGTAACTCGAGCTGTGCCTCTTTGGGGGTTGACGCCGCGAAACATTTTTGCTCAGTCTGTAGACTTTGAGCACTTTAATAAATTGTTTAGGTAGGTGTTAGCCTTTTGGTTTTTCTTTTTCTTTCTCACTTTCGAATATATATCTACATATAAAATTCTGTGCACAAGTAAGTGAACCGCTAAGAAAATATTTAAAACAATTATATCTTTTTTCCAGATAATCAACAAATCTTAATTAAACTATATCCTGATTAAGAAAAACCTTTATTAAGTGAATTACAAAAGAACTTCCTGAACCTTTAAAAAATCGCATAGTTGGAACCTATAATGATGGAGAAGGGTACGAAAAGCTATCAAAATCATTTGGAGTAGACTTCTCAATCTTGCAATAAATTATTTATAAATGAAAGGCCTTTGATAAGACTCCCTCACAATCAAGAAGTGGCTCTCCGCGAAGATAACAGCAAGAGCAAGTAGACATCTAGTTCAATAAGCCGAGGCAAATCCTGCTGTGAACTTTGGGTTTTTCAATGCTCACTGACCAATGCCAGAATCAATGTGCATACATCTACAGTGCGACAGAATCTGAACAATGCCGATCTTCATGGCAGAATGCCTAGAAAAAACCCGCTTATTAAATAGCACTAGCATGTGTGGGTTATATAGGACAAAGCTCATAAAAATCTAGAAACATTCTTGCAAAAAGTGTTACGGTCGGATGAGAATAAACTAGAGCTTTTGCAGAAGAACAATAGGTGTTATATCTGTGAGCTCCTAATACAGCTTTTGAAGAGAAGAATTTGACTCCAACCATTAAACATGGCGGTGAAATCATTATGATTTTCCTTTGCTGCAACTGTAAGTGACAAAATAGTATGTATTAACACCGCAATTTCGAACGAAAGTGTCTTATCCTCGGTTCAAAATTTGGGTCTAAGTCAGGGCTGGAAATTCAAAAGGAACAATGATCTGAAGCATCAAATTCACAAAAGAATGTGTTCGTAAAAAGAAATTTCAAGTCTTGGAATGGCCTAGTCAAAGTTTTGACCTAAACCCAATTGAAAATCAGTGATTCAAGTGAAAGAAACCCAAGTAATATCGAACAACTGTGGGATTTTTGCCAAACAGAATGGTCATAAATCGGCATTCTCTACTGACAAAAACCGTTTAAAGATTATAAAAAAAGACTGGTTCACACTTTAACATCAAAAAGAACAGTAACCAAATATTAAAACTAAGGTTTCATATATTTTTTGAGTTAATATTTATATTCCAGTTTGATGAAAAAATTTTAAATTGGTTGTAATTGATTTAATAAAGGCTTTAATGAGCATAAAGATTAAGATTTGTCGATCATCTAGAACAAAAGACATTTTTTTAAATAATTATTTTTGGAGTTCACTTACTTTTGCATAGCACTATATATATATATGCTCTCGGAATAACTTCGATAGAGCACTCTAGAGAAAAGGGTAAATTTGATATATATATATATACATATATATATATATATATATATATATATATATATATATATATATATATATATATATATATATGCTCTCGGAATAACTTCCATAGAGCTCTTTAGAGAAAAGGGTAAATTTAATATATATATATATATATATATAGATATATAGATATATATATAAAGAATTAATGGATTTATCTTTAATTCAACATTGTTATTAGTTCAAACAGTATTATAGTGTATTAATTGGAGTGGGTTGACTCATCTATCGTCCGACTCATAGGCATCCCGGGTCATTTTAACAGGAGTAAATGTTTATATTGTTCCCGAGTTGTGTTTCTATTTTCTCCTAAACTCTTCTCGTTCGCTTTCACTCCCAGTAGACCTTTGCATCTTAGTGGGATTATTGGCTGTCTTGGTGGGAAATTTATAAGAAATGGATGAACTATTCGCCCTATTTTTACTTTAAAGTATGTGTATTACGTCCATCGTTCGGCCTATTCGACAAGCCTTAATAAAGTGAATGCGCTCTCCGACATAAATCAAACCTTCCTAGAAGAATCTACCGTTTTATCCGGTGTGCTTTACCGCTCAGCCACAAAGAACGTCACTGATCAGCAAGGCTATATTTTATCTTTTCAGCAAAGCGAACTTCCGCACAAAAATGTTATATATATATATATATATATATATATATATATATATATATATATATATATGTGTGTGTGTGTGTGTGTGTGTGTGTGTGTGTGTGTGTGTGTAAGTGTGTAATTCTATATTCGACGTATTATTTTTTCAAAATATTCTCTTTAAAGTGTGAAAAGACAGTGGCGGTTGCGACATATTTTCAGTAAAAGAACACTGTGAAATCTCATAAAGTGATTTCAAGTTGACTTTCATCTTTAGGTTACACGACATGAAATATGACGTTTAGATACTTGCCAGATTACGTCAAATATTAGACTTTTTTTTTCTGAAACTGTAACGTTACATATTTGTACATGAAGCGTAGCGCAATGACTCTAATGTGAAACTTTAATGAAATGTAATTACGATTTAATTAGAAATATGGAAGACATGCTGCCCTGTCTCTGCAAGGAAGAAAAAAAACATCATTCACTCTTCTAAGAAGCATCGATGCTCAAGAATGTGCAGAAAATATTATCGCAACTTAAAACCTCATAGCATTTTCTGAAAGCAAAATAAAAACTAATTTTATGCTTCCTAGATTTGTATTTGATAAAAAAATTAATCAAAGAATACTGTTGTAATAAAAATGGTTTATATATATATATATATATATATATATATATATATATATATATATATGGGGGTATCTGCGAATGCGCTCTAACACGCGTTGTTATTTATATTTTGTCTACTTCACACTATAGTAGGGCCAGTTGGGCACCGTCTATGAGAAAAAGAGCACCTTGACGCAATTCACTCTACCAGAAGTTTGGAAACACCATGCTGTACTGCTTGGTATTCGCGCAGGAAGCTCAAATACTGACATTTCAGAGTCTTTGAGTGTCAATCTGAGGGGACGGTGCAGAGGAATTGGAAAGAGTTGGATTAGTCTAATGGTGATTACGAAGGTACAGCAACTTGGAAAACTCACTCTGGTCGTTCTGATAAGAATAGAACTACCGAATTTGTTACTGGGGGACTCACATTTAATACAGAGACCCACATGAAATGCCTTGACGAGGTAATCCTGCCTTGGGTTAAGAGGGTGGTTGTTGGATGACCCTATGTTATGCAACAAGACACTGTACCATGCAACACAAAGAGAAGAACCCAATAATGACTGTCAGACAATTTCTCAAACCACATTACCCCTAACTTCTGGCCAACTAACTCCCCAGACTGCAACCCCTTGAATATCATGTGTGATGCGCAGTTGAGGGAGAGGCCCAAAAAAGTCTTTGTAACCCCAAAGAAGATGAACTGAAGACAAGGATTATGGCAGTATTCACCAACTTAAACATGGAGACCGTCCAGAAGAGCGGCAAGAGATTCCGAAGTCGTCTGGAGGACGTGGTTTAAGCCAATTGCGATTTTAGTGAATAAATTTACTCTTTAGTATTTAAAGATGTTTTTTCTTAATTTCGATAAATGCATCTGTTAAAATTATATGTCCGTGTTATTCTCAACGACAGTTTATCTATTGCACCCCGTTTATATATATATATATATATATATATATATATATATATATATATATATATATATATATATATATATATATATATTGTGTGGTGGGGTCCTTTATATACAGAATTATGAGTAACACAGCTCAGAAAATAATTACTTTAAAGAATTACTTCTATAGTGGGCGAAGGTGACCCACAAAATGATTCTTTGAGAAATTTCTAATGACATCCGTGCAGCAGACTCATCTGTGAGTCATCACATATTGTCTTGTGTTCGATGAAAATTATTGTTTAAATCATTTGACCACAAGTAAGTCAATAAAGCCACTAACATGCAAGGTGTTATTCACTGTGAAAGAATATGAGAAAAAGAAAACATTATTAACAAAAGAGTACAATAAAAGAACAAGTATTAAGAAGATAGAGTTTAGCGGTTTATGTTTTTACATTTTTGAAAATCGAAGATCACTTTAATGTAAAAGGACAGAAGAAAGTTCCACAAGCGTCAAATACCAAAGAAGAATCTGTTAGCATAGAACTTACGGTTGCATCTAGATATTTCAACATTAAAAGGATGATAACTTGCCGTCAATTTGGTACTGTATCACAAAGTCTAACTAAAATAAATTGTTTAGTTCGTTGTTTTTTTTTGTTTATTTTTTTGTTTTTTTTAGCGTCATATCAACATCTAGGGGTTATCTAAAGTCGAAATCTAAATATTTTTTACGCAAATATTTGTTTTATTTTATTTATTTATTTTTTTTTATGTTTTAGTGATAAAGTCTTAATAATTACCCAATAGCTAGGATTAGAAGAACTTGATTCATACCTTTTCCAAGTGAAATTGAAACTCCGATTAACAATTCCAAGCCATTATCCATTACACCGTACTCCACCTGGTATTCATAAGCCGTCACCCATGTACTGACCAGGGTCGAAGTTCTTAACTTCGGTGATCGTACGGGAACCGCTGTTTCGCCGGGATATGTCTGTAAAACAGGTAACATAGAGGAACTCATCAGAACTTTTCCCATGAATACGAGACACTATGGTGCATTGTATGTGGCATAAACTTTCTAGGAAACGAGACACGTCATGTCACTACGACATCTTATGATTGAAGTAGAAAGAGGGTTAATTCCTTTTACTTATATACTCGTCACATAGCGAGCATTTAGCGAAGTCTTCTGGCAAACAAACGAGAAATTGTAAGCAAAGAACCACATTCTGTACGACATTGCGACAACAAAACTGCATTACTCAAAATTTAAAATAAACATTTCCAATTTTGATTTTTCTTCTGCTTCATCTGATTTCTTTCTTGGAGACAAGACAGTCTCGAAATTCAAAATTTATAATCCCAGTACGAGCACTTATCCGCGGGAGACTGCTTCGCAAACGACCTCCCAGCAAGAGACGTGTTCTTGAATTTTTATCGAGCATTTTCCATCTTTTTTCCCCACTCCCCAGCCGGTAACTACCAGTGAAAGAGTAAGGGATTTAGGATGATTCCAGACCCCATCGTACAAAAAATAAACAAGAATGAATGGGAAAAAACACAGGGGAATCTAATAAATAACATTTAAAATTCATATCAGGGGAGGAAATTTGTAAAATATACATATATCTTGGGAAATAAAAATTAATTTTATAAAGGAAAGTTTATATCTGGCGCCTACGTGTTAGTAATGAGACATGATTATTTGTAACATTCATATTTGCAATTGTTTTGAAGATTCTTGCTTGCGATAAATGTACTTTTATCAACAGATATAAACCAAACGAGAAGTGTTTAAGGAAAAAATAACGTGTGCGCGTGCGTGCGTGTATGTATTGCCTTAAATATACAAAAATGCATTATTTAAATGATCCTTTTTTCGACCAACATGTCAGCAGAAGAATACATTGGTAGTCTTAGATAAACAGAATGAAACAAATTCACACAGTGAAATCCAAATATATACAGGTGCGTTAAATGAAGGACCACAACTAAAACTGAATCTTATTACTAAAAGGAGGAAATAAAGGAATATGGCAACACACCAAATTACCTAGTTTCCTAGTGAGTATAAAATTTAAAACTTTAATTTCTCATCCTGAATTTTCAAGCAAGTCACAGTAGACTCAGTCAGCTTCTTAACCCATTTTGTCTACGAGCCTTCATGCACACGATCTGCTTCGATTTCTGCTTAATTGGTCTGATGGATGCAGAACGAAGACAAAGTAAGTAAATATCTATCTATCTATCTATCTATCTCTCTCTCTCTCTATATATATATATATATATATATATATTGCCGTAAATCTACAAAACGCATTCTTTAATGGATCCTTTTTTTCAATGCAAACTTCTTCAGAAGCAAATTCGCACAGTGAAATCTAAATATATACAGGAGAGTTAAATGAAGAATCACAACTAAAACTGAAACTTATTACTAAAAGGAGGGTTGCACCTGTAGCTTCCTCTTTTACATACCTTCTGTTCTGCTCGGTGTAAATTGTTTTATTCTCAAGGACGTTGTAAGTCGTTTATGACACATATGAGGATTGTGTACATTTGTTCGTAGGCAGGCGATGGCCCAATAGTTCATCGCGTTCTACGTCTCTTCTGGTTTTGGGAGCAGGTATATTACTACTCACCTGAACCATTTAGGGTATTTATCTGAGTTTATGATTCTATTATTGTATGCTCCTATGAGGTCTTGGTGGATCTTAGATTTTTATCCAAAAACTGGCTAATCGGTCTATTCCTGTGCTTTCCAGTTTTTGGTTTTGTAGATAGCAGCAGTTGTTTCCGTAATATTGATATCCATCCATTTTTGCTACTCTATATGTGTGCGCCATTCCTGTTTTTGCTTGATCTATGTAGCGCTTTCGTTGTGGATTTTGCATTTTTTCCGCATCTTACAACAGAACTGACATTGGCTACTTTGTTGTCATCGATGTTTAGTCTCTTTGAGGCACGCTTATCATGCCAGACATTATAGGCGGCTTTGATCGTTATTTTCGTTGTTAGATTTATCGTAGCAGTGTAAAATCCTATCATTACTTCAATATACTCTTCCCTAGACCATTTATTTATTGTTCTTTTTCTGAGATTTTCTTTTAATGAATATAGAAGGCCTCTATCAGGACTGTCCTAGGCGTGGCTTTCCTCTAGTTCTCGTTGGGTAGAGTTCGTTCCAATTGCATACTTTTCGATCCGAGTGTGGTTCTTCACTGGGGATCGCAGTCCTCGTTGGCCCGTGTGACTACCGATGCGGTGTAGCATTATTTTCTGTTGTGTCAGCATTATAGTTAGTTCGCATTTACCCATAGGTGGCGGCTGGTACGTGGGCGCCAGATCATATCCTTATCATGGTGAGACATCACGTTCAAGGGGTCAGACCTCCTCTTGATATTATTATTATTATTATTATTTACCCTACATTAGTGCTAGTTTTATAAAATTAAATTCTCGATGCATTTGTTTCTACTTACCTAATTATCTATGGTACTGGTATTGAAGAGGAAATCTAATATCATTAACGCTTATTCCACACGACAAAATAGTTGAACATAATCAAAGAAATTTAAAAAGAAACTGCTAACTCATGACAGAAAAAAATGAAAAATAAATCAATAAATAAATTCAATTCAATAGAACATCAAAATAAATAAATATAAAGATATAGAAACAATTAAATAATTTCATATATATATATATATATATATATATATATAATTTAAATAGATCAATTTAATTGACCGAACTTTTATATCAATTTGTGTCTTCCCAAGTTTTACTTTTTATGATAGCGTAAGAATTTAAAATAATTCAATGTGTTCCCTAATTAAAAATTAGAAAACAATATTTTTATCAATATTATTTCTGTCTGGTAAGCAAAATTTTTGCATTTACTTTGGAAATTTCTCCTGCTTCTCTCATTACAACAGCCTCCTGAATATTATTTAGGCTATTTGTCATATATATATATATATATATATATATATATATACACAACACACACACATACACACACACACATATATATATATATATATATATATATATATATATATATATATAATTTATCCACATATATATATATATATATATATATATATATATATATATATATATATATATATAAGATATGTTAGTATAAATGAGATTCTTTATGATTTTTTGTCATCCAGTTTGTAGTTAGCATGCATCTGGTTACAATATAGTAGTTTGATATATTTAGTGTCCTTTCTATTTGACGTGCATTGAGGGTTTTTTTTATATATCTTCCATGGATTCTAATAAAAGAATAAAATTAATCATATATTATTAAAAATACAATATAATTTAATTATTTACAATAACTCGTCCCCACTAGCTGATGTATTACGTAAAACCGACATTATATACCAATTTAAATGTCCCTTGGGAGAATGTTGCTCCGACAGAAAAACAAATATATATGTTGGGTATACGACAGATACACTAACAAGAAAGCTTACACTGCACATGTCGTTCATTGCGAGACATCTACAATATTCCTGTCCACATTCTCAATATAAAAAATACTAATCGACAACACAATTATCCTACACCATGAAAACAAAAAATTTAGATTACAGATACTAGAAGCAATTTATATTAAAAAATTAAATCCGGTATTGAACAGAACCAACTATGAATACTGCAGTAATGTTCTGAAATGCCTGTAAAGGAACAGTTTTTTTCATCCTTTAATGCGCGCATAAATATTACATTATTATTCCATAATGGATAATTTTTTCACGTTCTAATGAACGATCAGAACATTGTCAACCGTTTTGCATTTAAAAGCATAATGAAAAAATTACGATAACGGATAACAACGCCCATCTTTATATAAATACATATACTAATGAACATCATATAGTTTTATACCACTTGCACCGCTGAAGATAAACTTGGAAGAAGACCGAGGGTACTTGCGAAATGAAAATAAAAGAAATTTAAACAGCTATAGCATCCTTTAACATCAATATACGGAAGGCTATTCGTAAGTATGAACGGATTTTATTAAAAATTAGCAGACATAATGTCTGTAATTTATTCAATTAGACATATATATATTAAAAAATAAAAGTTTACTAAATCAGTAAAAATTAAGTAGCTATTTTTGCCGTCATTGTCATAAATTTTACTTAAATAATATTTAAATATTAAAAAAAAAATTGTAACCTAATAATATACATACTTATACTTGATGTGAAAATAATTCTACATGCTGTAAGGGATTCTAATACATTTACTTGTCCTTAAAAGAAATATAGTATATTATAAATTAAAAAATAAAAGTGAAAATATTTCAAATCGTAGTTAAGTAAAACGTATTCTAACCTAACCCCGCCCCCCAAAAAATCTTTAAATATACAAATAGAAAAAAATGCCGTAAGAATTTTTGCCGTTAACAATAAAATTTTTAAAAATCCAGACGACATGCATTTAAAGGATGTTAGATTTCATTGAAAAATACATCCCTACCCCTACCAAAACATAACTAATAACTGATACATCAAAATACAGACATAACGAACACGCAGACACCCCTTGTCTAGTAGAAGTGGATTTATCTGTAACCTTGGAAACGTGAATTATGATTTTAGCTGTGTCTTTAAAACCGAGTAATTTTAAAAGTTACTCCAAAATTCGCTTGAGGATGAAATGGAACTAAAGTCTTTAATTTAAATTTCAATTACAAAATTAAATTCGGAGCTTTTCGCTTCCATTTTTGAAACATGTGTAGCGAAAAAAACATATTTTAAATCAATTAATATATATATATATATATATATATATATATATATATATATATATATATATATATCGTTCCTATTAGAATTATAAATATTTAAATTTGAGATTGATTGTCTCCGAGATAAAGTAGAAACATATCAAAATCAGAATGTTGTGAATATATTAATTAATATAATTTCTTTTTAGTTATTTTTTATGAATTTTTAACAATTTGTAGCCATTGTAGAATTACCAAACCTTGCCTGCCAGAAGACTTTACCGGTGTCCGCCAACGGACGATATGTATAGCAGTTTAGAATAAATAAACGTCGCACGGATATTCACACATACACACACACACACGCATATATATATGTATATGTTATGGGTACCCTTTTTTTGGGGGGGGCAAATATTAACGTTATAAAGTAACTTGTATAAGGGTCAATAAGCTATTGTGATTCTGGTACACTTGCATGTATTTTAGTTTACCGACTTGTGTGTCAACTTCATATATATTTTAGTCAGGCTGTGAACGATTCAGTCGACCATCGTGTATAAATATGATATCTGTGAATGCATTCAATAGATAAACCTGTAGCTGATGAGAGGTCTGTCTGCGAAACTTGAAATTGGAAAGATAAGTCCTTAGCATATATATATATATATATATATATATATATATATATATATATATATATATATATATATAATTGGCCGCTCAATAAAATTTGAGGAAAAAAGGCCAACAAAATTATAATAATTTTCGTAATAAGATTGAAGATATTTATTATATATTAGCCTTTTGAATAAATTGAAGCATGATGAGAAATAATTGAAAAAGATGATCAGGGAGGAGAAAAATACGGCGCCTTTCTTGATGAATTTCAACTTAACATCAAGAAGCTAATTGAAAACTATATATATAAACTTGGATATATAAATGATTGGTATTTGTTTTCTTATATAGTTGGTATCAGTAATATATAGCAACCATATAAGAAAGCAAATACCAATATTTTATATATCCACCCAAAGTCTAATCATCTCCATCTATTATAAAACACCTACTGTCATCCATAGAGAAACGAATTACTATTAACTTTGCAAACGAAGATATATTTTATAAACTTTGCAATTTTTTTAATAAAGCTTTAAAAAATAATGGCTATAAATGCCCCAATTTTAAATACAAAAAGTATAATATCAATAACATGAGAAGAAATGGAAATAGAAAAAAATCATTTGGTACACACCAACATTTTACCAAAGGGTTAGTAGTAAGTTAGGGCAAAGGTTTCTTGCTTTGACTGAAAAACATTTTCCAAGTAATAATCCTCTTAGCAAGATTTTCAATAAAAATACGCTAAAATTAAGTTATAATTGTTCTGAAAAGTTAGAAAATATTATAAAAAGCATAATAATAAAATTTTAAATGAACACTTAAACCAATAATAGTGATTCCAGAACGAAAATCAATAATATTAATAATAAATTATGTAACTGTAGAAATCCCATAAATTTTTCATTTCAAAATAAGTGTCTTACAGAATCTATAGTTTACCAATGTACTATTTCTTCTGTTGAAAATCCAGGTATTAAAAAATTTTAAATTGGTAGCATATAAATACTTTTAAATTTCAACAACAATACTTTCTTCCTTCAACAACAATGGTTATCGTAACTAAACATCCCTTTCTAAATATTTTTGGTATTTAAAAGAAACAAATAAAACCCCCACAGTAAAATGGAAATTATAGAAAACAGACGAGAATTTATAGGTCATTAAATGACCCATGGCCATTAGGTCTACATGAAAAGCCATATATTATTAAATTTCTTTAAAATAATGATTTATTAAATCAACGAAACGAACTAACCGTTTTGGTAGACACTTACTATGTTCCATTTAGTGCTAATAAGAGTTTTGTACCAAATGTGAAGGAACAAATATACATGGTGCCCATCAAGTCGCTTTACAATTTAAAAAATTATTACAAAGTTAAATGATGCGGAACCACAATTAGGTGAATTTCAACCAAACATTATTTTCCAGCAAAATTGTCCATCACTATATTGGGGACTGCAGGTTCGTGGGTTCGTAAATCAAACTTTTCCAGACTGGTGGATTGGAAGAGATGGCATAATTCCCTGGCTATCTCTTTCACCAGATATCACTCCCCTGAATTTCATTCTATGGAGTTACGTTAAAGATATTGTGTATCGAACAAAGATACTGGACATCACTGATCTAAAACAAAGATAATTGATGACATTGCCAACTTGGTGAGGCTATGCCACTACGAACATGGCAAGAAATCAAGTAAAAATTCACTATTCGTAGTATTTACTTTTTAAAAAGGGCTCAATACAAAGTAGAACTATATATATGTATTGTTATAAGAGATTATAATAAAAAAATTTTGAAATCGCCTCACAAATGCTTTCATGTTTTCCGAAAGTTAAAGGGAGTTAAAGTTATGTCCCCCTTCCTTTAACTTTCGGAAAAGAGGTAAGACTTTGTTTTTAAATTTTCTGAAAAATCACTTAAACAGCACCGCCTGAAGAAATACAATCCGAGTATTGAAACATGAAAGCTTTTATGCAACGATTTCGAAATGTTTTTTATTATAAACTCTAATAATAATAATAATAATAATAATAATAATAATAATAACATATAAATATTATCCCTCATCGATAGCATGACTCGGTCGGACTTTTATGTACGACGCAATCTTCAGGTGCTGAGTATAGACAGAGTTTATATATATATATATATATATATATATATATATATATATATATATATATGTGTGTGTGTGTGTGTGTGTGTGTGTGTGTGTGTGTGTGTGTGTGTGTAGTTATTTATTCGGAAATTATATCATAAATATGTTATAAAATAGCCATTTTGTTTCAATAATTATATTTACTCTACTATGTATTGAGCACTCTTTTAAGAATAGTAATTGTTGGCTATTGGAATTTATTCCGTATACACCAATCCTATACCTGGTATATATATATATATATATATATATATATATATATATATATATATATATATATATATATATGTATGTATGTATTAGTGTATATTGTGGATACTTTAGTAGATGTGTCGTTATTTATTAAACAGTATATTTATTTATTTTCGTCTACTGGCCTGAAAGTTCAAAAATGTTTATTAAAGAGAACATAAATTTTGCTTAAATAAAGTTTCTTGAAGGTTCAGTCCGATAGGCAAATATAATTTTTTTATACTGTTTAATAAATAAACAGACCGTCTTTTCAAATACGAGTATTCACTAAAATAACATTTAAATTGATAAATACAACACACATACACACACACGCACACACACACACACACACAACAACACACACCACATATACACACATATATATATATATATATATATATATATATATATATATATATATATATATATATATATATATATATATTGGTGTATGCATCTACCTGAAGTTAATGTTTGGAACTGCTGAACAGACCCAGTGTGAAATCGTAATACCGGTTAGAAGTTACTTTTTAAAATTTTCCTCGAGATATTTCCTCATCTCTTTATTTCTTCTTCGAATTTGTCATTCATTTCCTCTCTCCGGAGACATGATCTGAATTTTTCTCCTGCGGTAGAGATTTTACCGATTCCTTCGAAATTAGAATTCTGGATGCAATTTTGCATCATTTTTTAAACCAAATTTTCATTCTTTTTTTTTTTCTTGTATTTATTTATTCTTATTTTTTTTTCAGTCAGTTCTTTTTTTCTTTTTCCTTCCATCATCTTTCTTTTTCCTTTCATCCACTTTCTTTTTCCTTCCATCATCTTTCTTTTTCATTCCTTCCTTTTTTTTCTTTTTAATTTTTCTTTCCTTCTTTTTTTGTTTTTCTTTACTTCTTTTTCTTTTTCCAAGTTTCTCTTTTCTTTTTCCTCTTTCCGTTTTCTTTTTCCTACCTTTTTCTTTTCTTTTCTTCTCTTTGTCTTTCTCCTTCCTTCTCTTTTATTTTTTCTTCATTTCTTTTTCTTTTTTTCAATTTTTTCTACTTTATTTTTTGTTCCTTTAATCATTTTCCTTTTTCATTCTTCCTCTCTTTTTCTTTTTCTTTCCTTATGTTTTCTTTTTCTTTACTTACTTCCTTTTTTCTTTTCCTTCCTTATTTTATCTTTTTCCTTCCTTCTTTTTCCTTCGTTTTTTTCTTTTTCCTTCTTTCTATTTTCTTTTTCTTTCCACCTTATTTATTTTTCCTTCATTTTAAATTTTTCCTTTCTTATTTCTTCTTCTTCCTTCGCTTTTTCTTCTCTCTGATTTCTTTCTTGATGTATTTTATTTGGAGCGAGTCTTTTTTTCCTTCCGTTACAACTCCTTTCTCGTTCATATTCTACGCACCATATTTCACTAATTTTTCTTTTTCCATATTTATTTGTGTGTACCTTTATTTTTGTTGTTTTTTCTTTTCATTGTTTGCTTATTTTCCCAGTTCTAAACAAGAGGAAATCCCTTGAAACCGTTAATCTTGATCGGGAAAATGTTCGCAGGAGGCTTTCTGATGTTTCAACTTTTTAAACTTAATTTCACGCAAAAGAACAGCAGGAACCGCCTTTTTTTCCATGGCAAGAATTCCAGGATCAAGATTTACGCAGAAACGCTCGAGGCAAGTGCAAATGCGTTAAGAGAACGTACTGTAACAGGATGAGTTTATAGAAACACAATCTATCTATCTATCTCTCCCTCTTTCCCCCCTCTCTCTCTCTCTCTCTCTCTATATATATATATATATATATATATATATATATATATATATATATGACGGTAGATGTAAATAACTAAATGCATTGTCTAATAAAAAAACAAACTTCTACTCAAACATGAGTATCCATTAAAAATAACGTCTAAATAAATAAAATAATATATACACATGAATATATTCCACTGTGACGAATATGTTTGAAAATGCCTTAATCGCTATTTCAGGCATGGTAAATTTTACGTCCAAGCTCTTACAATATATCAACATTCTCTCTAGATTTTCTGTCGTCACAATGTGGGATAGTCAGAGGCAATGGTGATGAAGAGAAAAATAAAAAAATACAGATGAATTTGGCAAGTTTGAAAAAATATACTTTTATATATATATATATATATATATATATATATATATATACTTTTAATATATATATATATGTATATATATATATATATATATATATATATATATATATATATATACTTTTAATATATATATATACTTTTAATATATATATATATATATATATATATATATATATATATATATATATATATATATATATAGTTTTAACTACAGGCCCACAAATATATGCGCGAGCCCGAGCGCGTCTGGGTATGAGCGTGAAGAAGATGTACGCAGTTGAACAAGCATTTTTATTTATCCAGTACATTTTTCCATCAAATGTGTTAGTCTATAGCTAAAAAGAACTCTTTACCAAATGGCAAAGATTACATTCGAATATTTATAACATCTATAATTTTTTTATAGCAATGTTCTTGTACAAGAGAAGTAACTTCATGTCTTGAAAATCATTATTTTTATCTATATCTATAATACTCAAAATGAGTGTGTGTGTGTGTGTGAGATCGAATGTTGTTTATGCGCTTTCACAGTTTTCATTCGATTTCGATTATTTATTTATTTATTTATTTGATAGATAATTCTTCAGTGCCGGTTTTAAGTTCAGAATACAGATTCACCTTCTCTTGGACAAGCATTCAATTTCTCTCAAGTGAAGTTACCTTTTCTGCTACATAAAGCCTGCTACAAGTTTTAAGGCGATGTTTTCATTGTCATTTATAGCCGTTCCCAATTCAATTTTTTTTATTGTCCTAACATTTTTTTGTATTGCATTCACCGTAGGAAAAAGGAAGCATGCTTTTTTATTACTCATAATTTATTTTTCCAACCTTTCATAAAATTATTTGCGCTTAAAGTTATTCGCCTTCTAGCTTTACAGTGTTCTCTGCCCACGCATTTCATTTGACAATTCATACTTGCCTCAGACATGCCACCAAAGAAAAGAACTTGCCTAGGTCTCAAAAGCGCCGCCGCCTGGTCCGCCATGCGAATAAGAGATAACGAGTCGTCTTCAGAACGTTCAGTTTGCCTGCCTCATAATGCTTCAATCAGAGTCACTGAGTCCGAAGATCAACATGGCCCTCGCCTTTCCACAAGAGCATACCCGAACGCTTCTGCGCACGAGGGTGAAAATCGTTATCAAAGGACTCAACGGCGGAGGAGAAACACCAGATTATAAATCTTACTGTTCTTTCTCATCATATATATATATATATATATATATATATATATATATATATATATATATATATATATATATGCGTGTGTGCGTGGTCTGTCAGAAAAGTAATGAGACTGCATGTTCTGTGTGAGTATGATCTTTGACCTATGAAAATAGATAAGCAGGTTTTGCAATCATCTTGGTAGGATATTACTGTAATCTCCACTTTCTGAAAACATTGCATCTTTTTCACATGTGAGAATTGTGATAGGACAAATCCTGGCTGCCTCACCTCAACAATGCAACTGTTTACAACACCCTGATCATCCTGAAGTTACTGGCCGTGAAGAACATCGCCGTACTGGAACATGCTCCCTATTCACTTGATTTTGTTCCGAGTGGATTTCTTATTTTCCCTAATCTCAAGAAGACCATAAAGGAGAAAAGTAAGTTTTGAAGACGTGGATGCCATCAAGATGGCCGCAACGAAAATATGAGAAGCATACAAGAGGAATTCTTCTAGCAGTGGATAGAAGCGTGGTTGGAGAAGGATGAAGAATTGGACTCGAGGAGGATTATTTGAAAATGAAACTATGGACTTTTTTATTTGGAATTTAATTAAATTGTTCGACACCAGTCGCGTTAGTTTTCAGACAGACCTCATATATATATATATATATATATATATATATATATATATATATATATATATATATATATATTGAACAATAAAAAAATATTAAAAGATTAAAATCTTCAGACACACTGGGTTGTAGATTAATATTCTTTCGTTTTTTTTATTTTTATTTCATTTAGATTCCTCGACTAGTTTCGGCCAAAATCGCCATCATCGGGAGAAGAAATATTTCTGCTTGCTGGTAGCAGTAAACTACAGAAATGAATGTCTTGATGGAGAAAATGAACTTTTGCCTGTAGTTTTCATTTGTTTTTTTTATTTTTTTAACATGAATCTTTTAACATTCTTTGTGTTGGTCAAACAGTCTCTTTTAAGTTGTTATTTGAGATAAGAGCTGGATGGATCAATGCTTCTCTGAATTCCTTTGGTCAGTTTGACAGTTTTATTGGGACTGGTGAGGGGATGTGTCTCTGTTTAGTGTTTGCGTGTATGTTATTTGGTTCTTAGGGAGTGAGTGAGTATGATATGTGTAAGAGTGTGTATTGCTGTGGGTGTGTGTTATCATTTGGCTCATTAGGGAGTGAGTGAGTATGATGTGTGTAAGTGTGTATATTCGTGTGTGTATATGTGTGAGGCCTCAACACCTCCGTAAGCATGTCTGTCTTGTGTGGGTGAGAAATGTGGGTAGGTTTAGATCTGTTGAGTTATATATTAGTACTATGTATATTGTTAAATTTATGGTTTAACCCGGCTGGCTATTGTGTTTTTAGACGTTGAATCCACTTATTTTCATGGAACTCTCTCTCTCTCTCTCTCTCTCTCTCTCTCTCTCTATATATATATATATATATATATATATATATATATATATATATATATATATATATATATATATATATTCACCTAATAGGGGCGATAAATCCACTAAGACGCAGGAGTTTACTCAGAGAGAAACAAAATTAGAAAACGTTGGTAAGAAGAAATAAAATACAGGATTCAAGGAGACAGATAGAAAGCAACTATCGTTGCATTTAAATTTTTGAAGATCGTAGTTGACAAGAAAACAGGAAGCCAGAACATATTTCCACAGTTGAGAAGTGCGTGAGAATAAACCATTCGATCTCGTCATTTCAACAACAACATCTTGAAAGAATAAAAATGATTATTTTTTAGGGAAAATAGAAAATAGCCTCAAAAATTAATTAAAATGATATGAAAATTAAAATGAAGAAAATGTAATAAAAAATGAAAGAGAAAAGGAATAAAAAATAAAGATGTCAGAAGAAAGAAAGGATATAAGAGCAAAAAAGAAAGAGAAAACCGAAAACGAAACAAATAAGAAAGGAAGGAAATACGGGGAAAGAAAAAGAAGGAGAAATTTAACAAAAAAGAAAAGGAAAATAAAATAAGTAGAAAACAAGGAGATTCGGAGAATAAAAAACAAGACAAGAAAAATAAATGAAAAATTATAAAATAAATATAAAGAAAGGAATAAAAGAAAAGAAAAGAAAGAGAAAAGGAACAACATGAAAATGAAAAATAGAAAAATAAGAAGAAATAAAGTAAATATAAGGAAAGGAAAAGAAAGCGAAAGTTTGGAGAAATGAAAAAAATCAGAAAAAATAATGAAAATACGGGGAAAAAAAAAGTAAAATGTTAGAAAAAAAGAAAATGAAAAATAAATAATACGAAGAAAGAAAGGGAATACGAGGAAATAAAAGGAAATAAAAAAGGATCAAAATAAAAGGAAAAATAAAATATAAGACCAAAGAAAGGACATAGGAGGAATGAAAAGGAAAGCGAAAAATAAAAATATGAAATGAAAAAGGTAGCTGAAAGAAAGAAGATAAAATGAAATTAAAAATAATGAAAAAAAAAAGAAAGTGAAGAGAGAAAAATGAAAATAAGAATAAATAAAAGAAAGAAAATGAAAGAACGATGAAAAGAAATAAAATGAAATTTAAAAAAATGTATTAACATAGAAGAAAATTGATGTAAAAAACAGATGAAGGAAAAGGAAATGCATAAAAACAAAAAGGAAAAAGGAAATAAAGCAAAGTTAAAGAAGAAGTAAAAAAAGGAAAATCGAAAAAAGAAAAAGAAGCCAAATGAAAAAAAAATTAAAGAAATGAAAAAAAATATAAAAATAAAAATACATCAGAAGAAAAGAAAGAAAAAGTAAAGGAAAAATTAAGAGAAAAAAATGAAAAATAAAATGAGAGAAAGAAAGAAAAATAAGATAAAATAAGGTAAAAAGGGCAGAGAAAGAAAATGGAAGAGAGGAAAAAAGAAAGATAAATGGAAGAAAGTAAAAGAAAGAAAAATGAAAGAAATCAAGGAAGGAAGGAAGTAATGAAGAAAAAAAAAAGAAAAGAAGGCAAAAAACAGAGAAAGAAAGAAAGAAAGAAAGAAAGAAAGAAAGAAAGAAAGAAAGAAAAGTAAGATAAAGAGAAGCAGTGAAAAGAGCAGAATAAGAAACGAGGAGAAAGAAAGGTAAACAGAAGACGGTTAAAAGAACAAAAAAGTAAATGGAAGTGAGAGAAAGGAAAGATAGATAAAGAGAAGAAAGTAAAAAGAACAGAGAAAGAGAGAAAAGTAAGATGAAAAAAAGGTGAAAAAGGAGTATAAGAAAGAAAGAAAGAAAGAAAGAAAGAAAAAGAAAATCAAACAAAGAGATCAAAAGAAAAGAGAAATGATAAAAACTGAAATAATATGAATAAAAAGAAAATGAATGGATCGAAAATGAAAGTAAATGAATACGAGAACGGAAATATAATGAAAATAACAATCTAAATAAGTAAGCACGGCTAAGAAGTTCAACGGAATCTTCTGTTTATTCAATTGGTGAAGTTAATCTTTGCTACTTTCTTTGATTTTCTAAAGCAAGATTTTTCATATTAACATTTAATCTACGTTTTTTTTTTCGCTCTAACGTTTTGATCAGATAAAAGAAAAAAATGAATTCTAGTTATTTCCGCTGCTGTTTCATGGCGGGAGATTCGGAAGGAACCAGACGATGGAAAACGACGAACATTTTCTTTGACGGTCAAAAGGTATGAAGGAGAATTCCAAAGAAGACCGCTTATCGAATGGAAACACACCGGAAATCGATAAGTCAATAACAAGCAGATTTCAACGAACAAATAGTGTATTTTCGTACAGATTCTCCTAATCACATAACTTCTATCAACAGGTTGGCTATCATTATTTTGTTTATCAAGATAGTATTCACTAAATCAAAAATAATTTAAGTTCAGAATACTTATCGGAGGTCGACTCGAAGATTCGGGATTTCCCATTCGCTAGGATGTTGGATAAGAATAACAGAATATTCATTTTATTATTTAAGAAATGCTTATCCAAATCTTAATACTAATCCAGTGCCTATTCTCACCTCTTGCAGGAACCCCGCACTGATTACCCATATCTTCAGGGGTGTAGTCGTACTCCCCACGCTTGGTCAATGGCGGGTTGGTGAGGCTATTTAACTATGGGTTTAGTGACGGTGTCGGTTTAGTCGTCGACGACAGAAACATTCAGGTTTTGAATTCAGAATTGTCCTCCTAGAACAGTTAACACCCAATTCACACTGAAGTAATAGATAGTGGTTCGGATTGAAGAATTGGGGAACCGAGTTCGAATACCAATCGAGTTCGTAACATTCACTTACGTGCAACTACCCTTGGGAAAATAATGAATCCAGTCCTTCTCTCCCTACCTATGTGTTGAATAGCGGAACAGACATTTGGTCCTATAGCCTTATACACTGAACTGAACACTCGAAAAATTAATTTTTAATTAAAAATTTTGAATACTTGAAATTAGTTTTAGAGTTTTAATCAGCAATTAAAAATGGTTTCGAGCGAATTAAACATGTGGGTCTTAGAGAAGACTGACCATTTTGGAACTTCGTAGACAGGACGGAATCACACAAATGGAAGAACAATTCCAAATAACAGAAATTACATTTCTTGAAGGCTTTAAACAACAATAACAAGAATGATAACTAAAATGGATACCACTTGTAATTGAAAGGGACATAATAAAGATGTTGACGTTCTACACCACTTCGAACAAAATGCTGGAAAAAAGCGATAACATTTATTGGACTTGTGAAAAACGAAAATAGCATAGATTTCTCGGCTAATATATACCGAATCTTCCCTTATAAGTGAACGGATACCATTACTATTACCACTGACTATACTGCGACTATGCTGAGTGAACCTTAAACACTGTTTCCGAGAGCGTGACCAGTAGTTTAATAAAGCCAGTTAGACTTCAAACCTCGTTTACAAGCACATGTGACTTCATGCACGCACAACCATTGACGTCTTTTATGTATACAATTTCATTCACAAGGCTTGCTTCAATCCCTTGGCATTGTCTTCGGGTACCGCTCAGTAGTGCTGCATGGTCAGATCCTCCTCTACCCGAAGCTGATATTTAGGAAATAAACTCATTGACAAATCGATCATCACGACATACGAAAGCAGATTCCACGGTCAGAATACCAAACCTCTAACTACGTGCCTGGGTTACCTACTTTAAAATGGCACGGAATATCGTCGGTGCTCAGAATTTTAGGCTTTTTTTTTTTCATTTTTTAAGCATTTCAACCCAAGCAAGGCGGGAGTGTCGGTAATACGCAGTGGGTTACAGAGAATGAAAGTAAGAGAAAAGACTGGGTATAGGAAGGGAATTGGGGAAAGAATAAAAAGACGATCCGGGATCAAGGCATCAGAAGTTGACGATTGACGTTGCATTTAAATCTTTGAAGATTATAGTTCTCAGGGAAAGAGGAAAGGGGTTCCACTGTCGGGAAGTGCGAGATAATACGATGTTGATGTAGAAGTGGCGTTTACATTTAACTTTTTCAACATTAAAGTGTCGGGCCTAAATACCAACCTAGGCGCACGATTAAATTCACGTAGTCAGGGCACCAGCAATAGTTCGTCAGAGACATGAAAATATTTGTAGACAAGACAGAGGGAAGCCACATCATGTCTGTGAGAAACTGACTGGAGTCGAGATGCTAGGTCAGGACCGACTACATTGCAAATACAAAATAAGGTGTATAATACGCATATGGAGATATGGGTTTTATACACCAGTGAAAAAGAAAAAAATCGATTACTCATAGTAAACAACAGAAGTCAAAAGCAAAGCAATTTAGATTATCTAAATATATATATATATATATATATATATATATATATATATATATATATATAGAGAGAGAGAGAGAGAGAGAGAGATGTGTGTCTGTGTATGTGTGTGTGTGTGTGTATCTGTGTGTGTATTGTTTCTAAGGTTATTATTTAAAACTAAAACAAAATGTCGGTGTCGATTTCAAACAGAAAGTGTCCATTTTAATAACTTTTGAAATAATGAAAATTTTGGATTAAAAATAAATCCACTAATTATTTAGAAATTGCTTTGTTTACATTTCGGATAGCAAACTGAGGAGGTATGAAGCTTACGAGAAAGTAACCTGGGTGAAGAGGCTGTGATTTCCTTAAAAATGGAAAAGAGAACCTTTGCCTACTTTGACATTCTTAGAGGTCGAGCGGTAAAGCAGACTAGATCAAAGAGAGTTTTCCCCAACGAAGTTGGACGCAGGTTCGATCTCTATCGTGGAACGTCTTTTCTTTATTACGATTTCTTGAATATCCCGGCGTATAGACGTAATAAACTCTGTTTAATTAATTTTTTTTTGGAAAAATGGAGCTCCAATTTCAAATACGAAATATTAACGTAATGAAAATGTCGGATTAAAAAGAAATCAATTCCTTAGAAATATATTTAAAATATGTATTAGATAATTTGGTATATTCTTTCATATTATTGTATATATTTATTGATTAGAGCAACTCATTGTACTTTGTCAGGCTCACGGTCTCCACTGACAAGAGTGATACTGTTGAATTAATTGCTCGGTTTACACCTAGGAAAGTTAGTTTTCTGCTTTATACCAAACACGTCAGAATCAATATTGCACGTTTATAGTTTACCATTCGGTCTTACATTGAATATCGCTACCACATCTGGTTTGGTGCTCCTGATATATATCTCGATATTCTTGACTAAATCCAAAGAATGCTCTGTAATACTATCGTATATTTTTACAATTTGCGGATGAGTTGCGTGTTGTGCTCGAAGTCGTGGATAAACTATCCGAAGATTATATTTTGTTATTTTATTCAAGTGCTTTCGCCTTTCGCAGTCATTATCAAGACCCAATGTAGTTCCTGTGTGGTAGTTATAATTCCTTTGACTTCATACTGGTATTCTTTGGGAAGTTGGAATTTAGAAATGCTCTGAGGTGACGTTATGCATAACTGCTATTGGAAACGAGGCCGCACGGAAAGAATGCAATTTATTTTACTTTATCTTATTAATTATTTTTAATACTAATTTAATATATAATTACAGCACATTCATTATTCTATATGCACTTCCATCTTCTTTTGACTTCTACTCGGAACGATACAAGTTTTATTTTACGACTATCATGTCAATATTTATACACAAGCTGTCGGCTTCATGATGCCTTTTTGTGTCGTTGAGAAAAGGAAGTTTTCAATAGCTCCAAGTCCCCCCCCACCATATATGTACGCTATATCGATGACATATATTAGCAAACAACTTGAAAAAATGAAAGAAATCTTTGAGAATAACTTAAGATCCTCAGGCATTACACGGTCAAATCCTTTTTTCACCATTGATCTAAAGAAGTAGTCAGTTTATAGATATTTCTGAACGGGCGCCATGTATGACATCCACATATGAAAGTCCCTATCTGATGATCTGATTTAAGAACACGACTGGTGTTTTCAGTTTGATGTTTGGGCTTCGACGCAATTTACGGTGTTGGCCGAGATTACAACTTGCACAGCCTATTCTTCGTGCAATTTCTTTTTCTCTTGTACTTAATTTGTTATACGCCGAGCTATCTGAAGTCTTTAGTATTTACTACATCCATATCCTGAATTTTTATGATAGATTCGGGGTATGTGCCATCATTCTAGTTCCAGATTATAGTTTCTGTTTTGGAAAGATTTATCTTAAATCCTATTCCTTTCTTGGAAGAAAGAACACAAAACACACACACACACACACACACACACACACATATATATATATATATATATATATATATAATGTGTAAAATAAGTATTTATCCTAGTGTCAGAAATCAGTCATCGAGTCCAAGTAAGAAAACAATGTTCTATTCTTTTCAGCCGGCACCCGCTCTTGAAAAGAATTAACTGCCACATTTTTCCTCTTCCAAATTTACCCCTTTTAGATTTTGTTCCATTCAAAGTTAAGCCAAGAAAATATCGAAATGAAACTAGGAAAGGACCAATTGAGGAATTTTAAACAAGCACAACTCACAGACAATTACTTTTGAAATGAATCAGTTCCTCATTTGAAAGCCCATATTGTTTGTATCCTACCAGATTAGAACATATCAAATATGTTATTTAATAATAATGCGCGTGTGGTTTACCGTCGGTGTAAAGTGGAATTGTCGTGCAGATTTAAAATTCCAGCCAAAGCCGTTGCATTCATTTTCGCACAAATAGATTCCGTCGTTTCCGCCCCGCCCCACTCACCACCTAATAGCAGAGAAGACAATGCTTTCTAGATTGGTTGGCAACCAGTCAAAAAAAGAGAACAATTCCGATTTCAAAAGACGTTTGAGTGTGGGGTTAATAAATCCGCCCCCGTCAAATCTGACTTGATTCAGAAATCACCGTAAGAACAAGGTGGCGCGGTAAGGCTGCGACCCTGTAACCCGTAGCCGAGTCTACCGGGTTAAAATACATTAAATTTACTACTTATGTATAAGGCGGCACCCAAAAATTTCCGAATTGGAACCCCATGCTTCAGTTAATCTAGTTAGACAAAACGATGAGTTATTGTCGAGAGGTTTCAACATCTAATACTATACGAACAACATCTGCCTCTGACATCCTGCGCAAAAATTAATGAAATATAAGTCGTTATATTCCCTTATGCGTAAATACCATCAGGAAAGGTATTAATCTATCTCCTCTCCATCATTTATGGGCGAAATAGTAGGACTTGTAGCTGGAAAATCATTGTTAATGCAATATAAAGTTAAAAAAAAAAAAAAAAAGGAATTAATATTACAAACCAAAATATGTTCCTAACCTGGCATCTTGGCTTCAGTCACTTTCCACCATTGTAATGTAAATTCCATATGCATTTTCTATAAATATTTTCATGGTAATTCTTCTAATGAACTTCCCTCTATCGCATGTAGATTTATGAATTTGAGCGCAGTACTAAATTAGTGGCAAGGTCTCATTATTTTACAGTTGAAATGGCTAGATGTAACCGTTCTATGCTAATATTTTCTTCTATCGCACTTATCGCTTACGGAAATTTCTTCTAGTTTCTGGCTTTTTAGACGAACTTGATTTCAAAAATTTAAATGAGATATCAATTCTTATCTTGTCTTCTTAATTCCTGTTCTTTTCTTGGTGTCGCTCCATAATAATGTTTTTCTCTTTCTGGTATTTTTCAAACTCAGTAACGCCCTGCGTCTTAGTTGCTTGAGATACAATCAAATTAAAAAAATCAATCAATCAATCAATCAAATCCAGACCATTCCCACTCCTCTTTCTGGTACCCCTCCCTGATTGTCCATATCTTCAAGAATATAGCTTTATTCACCAGGATTTCTCAATTACCGTTTGGTAAGGCTATTTAGTCTATAGTTCAGGTTTGAATTCAAAGTTTTCCTTCTTCTTGACCGGTTGCCATCCAAGGCTATAGGACCCACTTCATATTGCTATTAATCCATAGCTGGGAGAGAAGAGAAGGCTTCATACTTTTTCCAACAATATTTGAACGTAAGTAGAGTTAACACACTCGGTTGGATTTCGAATTTTCCGATTCTTAAATCCGTACCGCTATCCATGACTTGACTTTGCGCTGTTAACAAATCAAATATGGACCCAATACACTTTGGGTGTGTGGTTATAACTGTTACTCTATAAAATTCTACTTGTTGTAGAAACCACAACGGCAACATCTATTGCGGTGGGCCTGTGGCATTATACTACACAAGGGCGTCTTACGGTTTAACAAAAGAAAACATTAATATCGTAAGCTAAATATTGTGGCTTATAAAAACAACTAGCAGCATGGCCCAGCGTTGCCCGTGCTTGATTCAAAAATCGTACAACTCATACAGCAATCGCTATCACTTGACGTAAAATATTTTTGCCCTTCCTTGCCTTTAAAGGAGTGCCCTTTGCCGTGATGATGTTGCTACATGCCTTACTTCTTCTCTATCTCACTCTATACTAAACATTAAATCTGTTACCAAAAAAGAACTAAACAAAATGAACACAAAACGATCAGCTTTAAAAAAGGACTTGTAACTGGAAGAACCGAATGAAAAAAGAATGCTTTTTCACACACGGCCCAGTTCTGCGGAATCAGAATCAACGTTGAGTTTAAGCAAGCGAATGAGCCAATTGGAGTAAAGTGCCATACAGATTTAAATTTTTCCCACTTGTGACGAATGCAGCTATCGATATTTTTTGCATGCTAACATGCTAGTTAACATTGGTGTCAGTCAGCTGTTGGCTCTCACGCTGGCCAATAGAATCTTCCTGCCTATTCGTGGCAGCCAGCTATAGGCTCTCACTCTGGCCTGTAGAAAATGGCCGCAAACTACATGAAAACTGCCGTAGAAGCATGAAAAGATCGATTATTTCCACTGATCGATGGAAGTTGGGAAATACCTTGGCCTTCCCGCTAACTTGGTGCAAGTGCATGTAAATTTTGGTGCAAATCCGTCGAAAATTGCGGCCATGCATTCGTTACACACACACACACACACACACACACACATCCTGCCTTTTATAGATTGAGATAAAGTGAACAATATTCTACTCAATAGAGCAACAGTGACAACAGTAATAAAAAAAATAGTTTCCTACAATGTAAATAAAGAATATGTATTAAGTGCAGTGTCATTCAGTATGCAGAATTTTTTCAATAAAACAATTTCAACAACGCTCCATTTATTAATGGTTCAAACAGGCGTCAATTTGATTGAACCTGCACCTTAAATTCTTATGTCAGTCACAAACACCATCATCATATTTTTGTAAATGGATTTTATTTATTCTGTGCGTTAAGTGATCATCTTGGGTCAGCGTCTTTGACTGGAGTAATCAACATTAAAACAGGAGCATTCACATGAAGGATATTTGTTTATTGTTATCTGCGCATGCGTGTACAAAACAATGGCGCATCATGAAAAGAACGTTTTAAGGAAATAAATTAGGAAAAAGAAGAAAATTTGAGAGAGAAAGAAAATAAGTAGAAGCTGAGTGAATGAAGATAATATGTAAAATTTGAAAGGAAAGAAAATTATAAAGGAGCATTTTAGGTGCAAACAAATTAATTCTAAAAAGAAAAAACAGAAAAAAACGTAGGTCTAAACAGAATTAACCTAAGAATCCGATTCATATTCTTAAATAGACACCTAAGTTCAAGACTTTCATCAGAATCTCATGTAGGGCGCCAAAATTTGTTCAAAAATATGTAAGTTGTCATCTGTACACAATTGTTTGTTTCAGATCAATGGTTAAAAATAGCATCGACCGATTGAAATATGTTGATCTTAGCGAGGACGATGCTACTTCATCAGATCTCGTGGATTGGGGCAACAGAATCACAAAGTGCTGTGTACCAAGTAATAGAAACCATAACTCTTGAGGACTTTCAACAACGGAAACAACTAAAATGGATAGCACATGTAACTAAACGCGAAAAAAATAAATATTATAATCAAGATTTTGATGCTGCACAATATCAATGCCCTCATAAAAGCTACTGAGATTGAAAAAACTATTTTCCTGAAAAAATATTTTAATAGAAAGCTTTTATCATTTTATAAAATTTCACTTATTTTCGGTCAATGATTGCCGAATATTTCCTTATACGTAAATATCTAATACCAGCATTACCATTAGAGATTAGGAGAACACGTACTACACTTTGATCCCATCCCAATGACTAGGGAGTGAGTGCGTAATTCGAGAAGTAATGGATGTTCGATCAATGAATTCCGAATGTTTCCATATAAGGAAAAAGCAAAATATTAACATAACAATATGCAGAAATAAAAAGCAACGAAAACGTATTAAAAAGAAGAGTAATAATAATAATAATAATAATAATAATAATAATGAGAAGAAGAAGAAGAAGAAGAAGAAGAAGTGAAAGGAATAATAATAATAAGTACTAGTTTTTCTGTTGGAATTGTATTTCTTTCTTCCTTTCTTTTTCTCACTGAAATGAAACAGCGTCTCTAATATACCTTTCCTTCCTTCCTTCCTTCCTTCCTTCCTTCCTTCCTTCATTCCTTCCTTCCTTCCTTCCTTCATTCCTTTCATGCGATCAAAACGGAATAGTCCATTATTTATGAAGTATTGGCAGGGCATTTCTTTCTTTCCTTTTTTCTTTTTTCTCACTGAAACCATATAACGTCATTGCTATGTACAGGAATCCTTCGATTAATGCGCATTCGATTAATGCGTTTTCGTTTAGCGCGGTAAAACTTTTACATAACAAAATTCGATTAGGCTTACATAATACTCGATTTGTACGCTAAACATTCTTCAGTTTAACCATAGTAAGTGAAAACTGATTTTTCTCGTTACCTATTAATTAAAAACTTTCTAAAATTTAAAAATGGAGAATGGGTAACCATTTTGTTTGCCAAATATTACGTTATCTAAGTAATTACAGCAGTGTTAAAAAATGGAAAGTTATAAAAAGATAAATTTTATAAACCGATAATAAAAATACATATTTTAATATTTGTCCCTATTAAAATTTTTTTAATATTTTGATTTTTTTCATGTTTATTTTGAAGGTCTTCAAAGGAAGATTCTTTTTTTATGAAAAAAATTGTACGATTTTATTTAGATACAGAAATTTACATTTATTGAAAAATATCGAAAAAATGTATGCATTTATTACAGAAAGATTATAAATAAATTATTCAGATTAAAATACCAATCATTATGATATGTTTGGAAAATCAGAAGGTGCAATTTATCTGTACCGCCAGTTATATGAAGAACAGAAGAATACCATATGGAAAACGACACTAAAGAAATTTTTCATTTAGAAAGATTAACAAGCATTAATTCATAGTATTGTGATTTTATCTTCTTGTATTTTAATTTTAAAAAATACGCGAATTAGAAATTAATTGTGAATGAGACTAAAATTTGAGGTACAAATTATATCATTTCCTGTAATGTAATTCGATTAATGCATTATCGATTATTGCGTATCATTTAATGTACTCATTTGTCGCACTAATGGTGGGATTACTGTATTTTCCTTTCTTCCACGCGATCAAAACGGAATAGTCCATTATTTATGAGGTATTGGCAGGGCGTTTCTTTGTTTCTTTTTCACACTGAAATCAAGTAGCTTCTCTGATATGTCTTGTCCTTCCTTCCTTCCAAGCGATGAAAATTGAATAGTCCAATATTTAGAAGGTACTGGAAGGCTTTTTTTTCTTTATTTTTTTTTCACTGAAACCATATAACGTTTTCATATGTTTTTTTTCCCGTATTTCCATACTATCAAAACGGAATTGTCCATTATTTATTAAATATTGGCAAGGCATTTCTTTCTTCCTTTTTCTCATTGAAACCAAGAAGCAGCACTGATGTTTTCCTTTCTTCTTACTGCTCGATCAAAAATAGAATAGTCCATTATTTATGAGGCTGGGAGTTTATTTATTTATTTCTTTTTCTCGTTGAAACCATGTAACGTCTCTGATATGTTTTTTTGTTTTTTTTCGTACTTTCATGATATCAAAACGGAATAGTACATTATGAGACATTGGCTCGATGTAAGGTACGTACGCGCTATCTAAGGGATACACAGGCAGAATTATAAAAGAATAATTATACATAAAATAAATTAAAAATGAAGAAAACAACAGTAAAGACGCTTAAAGAAAGAATGTTTAAGTGAATCATTGACAAAGAAAAGAAAAAAAATTGACTTCGTTCACGGATTGTTGATGATTCCAAATTCGATGAAAATAAAAATAAATTCAGATAAAAACAAATAAAACTGGGAGCGAAAAAAACTGCAGAGCCCTGCTCCGTTAACTGGTAGTATCGATTAACTTCCTACCCTTAGAAAAAAAATAAAAGAAATTTTACCGATCTTCTGTGTGCGTATGTGTGTGTGTGTCTCTCTCTCTCTCCCTCTCCCTCTCTCTCTCTCTCTCTCTCTCTCACTCACTCGCTCACTGACTCTCTGTTACCATTCTTTATTCTTTATTCTCATTTCAACAGATAAAATTTGTTCCAGTGTTCCTCGGACATTGGCGTGAAATTATGGTGAACTCAACAGGTCAGATGTATTCCTCGGCAGTGAAGTGGCACGCGCGCCGGCTGCCGATTGGATGGATCGCGTCCGGCGAAGCGTAACAAAATTGACAGACGATCGTGAAAGAGACGCAAGTGAAAGAGGTTTCATTTAGCCAAAACGACGGAAGTAGCAAATTGTGCATGTACGCACAAGTGAATATTCACATCAGTTTTCTATCGATATGCACAATTGTGCAAATAATACAATGAATGAAAAGTAACTCCGAAAAGTATATTTATAGGTAAAAAAGCATATAATTTGCTTTGCCGCTAAGATTAATATTCTGATCTATTTCAATGTTCTGAAATCCCTAAAAGTTGCAAAATGGTGAAAACAATATATATATATATTGTAAATTTCAGAAATAAGTTATTCAAAAAAAAAAATTGAAACACAGCAAACTTTAATTCAATTTAATTCAAATAATTATATTGAAGTTTTCGGCTCTTGTTTTGAAACATGAGACCTCTTATGTAGCCTGTTGGAATCATATTTTTAAATAAATAATTATATATATATTGTTATATATATATATTGTTATATTCCTAGTAGTAAAAATGATGTGTGATATGTTTATTCATTAATATATGTACTTCATAGCTCTTTTATATAACATCGAGGCCAGTTTCAATAACAATCATAGATAATAGCTAACTGTTCCATCACCCTTCTCATGGAGATGAAGATTCTGTGCTGAGGTGAAGTTTACTATTCGTCGGATACAAGATATTTTTGAGAATTAAAAATTTTATGTCGTGAGTCTAAAGGATTGGTTAGTTTCATATATTAGGCTGATGCAAAAATAATGTCGTTTTCTTACATATGTTACTATGCGAGAAAACGACATTATTTTTGCACTAACCTAATAAAATCATTCTTATTATTAGTTTCATTATTGCTTTCTTAATCAATATTTAAGATTATTATTGCTATTTGTGTTATTTATATTATTGCTGACATTATTATTATTACTGGAACATTATTATTATTGTAACAAAAAACAGTGAAATCATAATGAATATATAAACGGTTTAAATCTATTGAAACTTACTTTTTAGTACGATAAATAACTGTCTGTGAAGATCAGAAGTGAAAAGCCAAAATTTCTCTCTCTCTCTCTCTCTCTCTCTCTCTCTCTCTTTCTCTCACTTCAAAAAATGGTTGCATCGATTGTTTTTTTTTTTATGTGTAACCGACAGAAAACAGGTATTGCATTGAAATTATACTATGATACTTTCTTTTCGAATGAGAGCAAAAATATCTAAATATTCTACATATGTATAAACGTCGGGTATTTTTCTGAAGCGGAGTTGTCTTTATCGGGCATTTGGCATATTAGAACAATATATATATATGAAACTTCGACTAGAACAAACGGTGTTGGATATGTATAGTCATTTATACCTCTGTGAGATCACACAGAGCACTGTTTCAATAACACCATCAATTATATATATATATATATATATATATATATATATATATATATATATATATATATATATATATATATATATATGCTAAGGACTTATCTTTTCAATTTCAAGTTTCGCAGACAGACCTCTCATCAGCTACAGGTTTATCTATTGAATGCATTCACAGATATCATATTTATACACGATGGTCGACTGAATCGTTCACAGCCTGACTAAAATATATATGAAGTTGACACACAAGTTGGTAAACATGCAAGTGTGCCAATATCACAATAGCTTATTGACCCTTATACAAGTTACTTTATAACGTTAATATTTTCCCCCCAAAAGAGTACCCCTAACACACACATATATATATATATATATATATATATATATATATATATATATATATATATATAATTCGACAATGGCTACAAATTGTTAAAAATTCATAAAGAAGACGGTGCTCCATGCAGAAGTAGAGATTTATTATAATATTTTTTTTGTTTAAAAATATGATTCGTTCGCTACATAAGAGTTCTCATGCTTCAAAAACAAGAGCCGAAACCATCCAAATAATTAGGAAAATTATATTGAATTGAGGTGTTTAGTCCCGTTTCATCTTTAAGCGAAATTTTAGGAACTATAGGAATTTGAGGAATGTTATCGGTCCTGACCTGATATCTCGATTTCAGTGACATCCCACTGTCGTAACTTAACCTCCCTGTGACATGTCTATAAATATTTCCATAGTAATTGTTCTAATGAAGTTTCCTTTTTGGGATGTAGACTTTATGAATTTAAGCGCCATGATGGATTCGCAACAAGGTCTCATCATTTTACTGTTGAAATGGTTAGATATAACCAGAAGTTCTATGCTAACATTCTCGGTACTGACCAGGTTGCTTAAATTCGGTGATCGTATGGGTAGCAATGCTTCAACAAGATATGGCCGTAAGCCAACTGCCGTCAAAACATGTTTTCTAGCTTTGCCTCATGCATAGTACACTTCTAAGCAGGCTATCCTATCATTCTTCCAAATAAGAATCTGCAATGTTATTGATCTCAACTTGGCATCTCAGCTTCAGTCACTTTCCCACCGTCGTAACGTAGCTTTCCTGCGTCTTTTCTATAAATGCTTTAATGGAACTTTCCTCTGTGGTACTAGACACTTATGAATTTATGCGGAGTACTAGATTGGCGGCAAGCTCTCATTATTTTACAATTGGAATGGCTAGATGTTACCACAAATTCTATGATAACAGTTTCTTTCTCTGACATCGTGGAATTGTCTTCCAGTTCCTTGCTTTCCAGTTAACTAATGAATTTTCTTTTTGGTACGTAGACTTTATAAATTTAAGCGCCATGCTAGATTCGCAACAAGGTCTCATTATTTTACTATTGAAATGTTTAGATGTAAACAGAAGTTCTATGCTAACAGCTTCGGCTTCTTGCTTTTGGAACTCTCTTCCAGCTTCCTGCCTCCCTGTCAACTTTGATCTTTAAAAGTTATATGCAACGTCAATCTTTATCTGCTGCCCTCTTAATTCTTCTTCTTTTATTGTGCTTTTATTGGAGTGGGAAAGCGGAGAGCCGGGTTCGAATTCCTGTGGAGTTCGAAAGATTCACTTACACAAAAATATCCTTGGGAAAGGTATGAATGCATCTCTTCTACCCGCAGCTATGGGTTGCAGGACAGACTACTGCGGGAAAAAATCTGCCTCGTCTGTCATATATCGAAAGATACATGATCTTCCAATCCTGTATCACTTATGGCACATAACTGACTGATTGTTCTCTCGCCTTAATAGTGATTTTTCTCTTATTTTCTAACACCCAGTAATCTCTTGCGTCTTTGTGACTTTATTCCCTTACTTAGGGTGAAATGATTAAAAAATGCATTGTGTAAAACCAAACTAAAAATTAAAAACGGAAATATAATTCATTACGCGAAATAGAAAGAAATTGGTAAACTATTGAGTCAGGAAAATTCGTAAGCAGATAAGATACAGGTAGATCAATAAATTAATCATTCAATCAATAAGTAAAATTCAGAAAGGCAAGGAAATCTCAAGCATTTAGGATGAATGACATCATTTTAAACAAGTCATAAATCACATCATATAGTTGGACATTTCTCTGTTGGACATTCCTGCGCTCTGCTGGGTTGTGAAATAGTCGTTTCCACTGTTTAAGAAGCGTTTAAATAAACAAGCAATGGTCATGTGTCCGGCTGACTGATTGGTTCGTTGCATGGTTGCGTGGTTGGTGAAGCTCTTCTTCGGTTAACTATTTGAGTGCTTAGCGGTGCGCTGAGTTATTGATTAGGATACTAAACATTAATCTGGTCATCGAATGGATTATAAAATTATGAGGGTGAAGGAAAGAAAGAAAGGGTGAAATAAGGAAAGCAAAAAGGAAAAAAAGAATAAACAAGAACAGAGAAAAGAAGGAAGAGAGGAAACAAAGGAAGAAGGAAAAATAAAGAAAGAAAATAAGACAAATAAGAAAAAAGAATGAAAGTAAAAAAGAAAGAAAGCAAGAAAGATAAAGTGAAAAAGGAAAGCCAAAAAAATATAAAGAAAAAAATAAAAAAAGAACAGAGAAAAGAAGAAAGAAAGAAAAAAAGAACAAAAATACAGAAACAGAAGAAAAATAACAAAAAGAATGAAAAAAGAAAGAAAATATTAATGGAAGTAAAAAGAAAGCAAAAAGAAGAAAAGAACAAAGATGAAACAAGAACGAAGAAAAGAATGAAAGAAAGGAAAAAGAAAAAAAAGAGGAAAAAAATCAGAAAAACGAAAGAAAATTCTTTATAAATAAGAAAAAAAGAAAAAGTAACAAAGATGTCAAGTTAACATCAAAATGAATGAAGATACGTACATATATATATATATATATATATATATATATATATGGGGTGCGTGCGCGTTGCGCGTGTATGTGTGTTTATGTGTGTCTGTGTGTGTACGTGAGTATATATATTATATATATGCCGTTCAGAAAAGCCACAGTTGTGTCTGAATAATTAAATTTTTAGCATTTTTCTCATCATGCTTCTATTTTGTTTAATGGGCTAATAATATATATTTATTATTATTATTATTATTATTATTATTATTATTATTATTATTATTTCTGTATGTTATGTTTCTTGCTTTGTATCCTGTAGAACTGGATCAAAACTATGGTCCTAAGCCCTATAGTAGAATTGTTATTTGATTGATAGCAGTCTATGGCATATTCCTAGTAGGGCGATGTTCTGGACAACTTGTATGTTGATGTTTCCTGGGATACTCTTAGTAAAATTGTCCATTCCCTTTCTCACGAGGCCCAGTGCTCCGATTACTATTGGTACGACAGTCTCAGGCTTCATTCCTCACATCCTGTTAATCTCGATCTCCACGTCCTTGTATTTGGATAATTTCTTGATAATTGTCATTTCTCACAAATGGTACCTACTATGTCAATATGTATACACTTCTTGAATTCCTTATCTTCTATGATAATATCATGTCTTTTGGCTGTAATTTCCCTGTCACTTTCCCTGTCGGGGGATAGTTACATCATTATTTTCAGTAATTGTGTCTGGTTGATGCTCATACCATCTCTCGGTGGTTTCGATTTTGTTTCTTGCATATCTTCCAGTGCACATATGTCTCTGCCTTGTTACGTCTGTGGGTATATTTATTTTTTGCTAGTTCCAAATATCCTGAGATAATATGGTCGACACTTTCATCATATTTTCCAAAATCTTTAATTTCGGGTTACTTCTATCCTTGATTATCTGACAGTGATATGATTTGATTTTGATGCTTTGGTCCTGAGCTGCAATAATTAGGTCTTCTGTCTCAGCTTTCAACCCGATGCTTCTCAGCCACTAATGTATTTTCTTTTGTTTTTTGTTTTTTTTAGGTATTTGGCATTCAACGCATTGTTCACCTAGTGTTTTTGTAATTTCATTTGGCCAAATTCTTTTACTTTCTGTTTTACTTGTTTGGCGTAGATGTTATTCGTTTCGTTTTTTGTTGGGAAGTTTTTAGGTAAATTAAACTGTTTCTTGAAGAGTTCTGCTTCTTTGTTGATAGAGTGGATTTGGTGTTTTACTACTTGTAGGAGAGAGTCATTGGTTTTTGTAATATTTAGTTAGTTCAAGTTGGATTATACCTCGGCCACCTAAAGCTCTTGCTACATACAGCCTGTCAACATCTGATTTTAGGCGATGCATCATTTGGGTAAGCATTTTTTTCTGGTTTTGGCGTCCAGTCTTTTAATGTCATTCAACTGCCATTTAATAATGTTGAAACTGTATGGTACTACGGATATAGCAAGGTGTTTATAGCCTTCATTTTATTGGCCCCATTAAGTTCGCTTTCTAGTATCAAACGCACTCTCCTATAATGTTCTTTTCGGATTTTTTTTCTTCATAATTGAATATTATATTCCGTCTTCTTCATTCATTCCTAGTATTTATGTACCATCTTGGTTTAGTTCCTTAATCTTGTGGTTGATATCAATGTTTAAATCTGTAGTTTTCGTTAGTTTTCCGCCTTTGAAGATTTGTCGATTCCGCACTCCGTTCTAATGTCTTTTCTGAAGCTTTTGACAATGATGAGTAGGTCTTTTTCTGCTGGTTGCCATCCCTTACAAACGTTTTCAGATCATCATTATAATGACGGTGATTCAGTATGCCATTCTGGGATATGTATCGATAGCTTCTGTTGTCCAGTAGGCAGCTGAGTGGCGCTAATGCAAGGCAGAAGAGTAGTGATAACAATCATTCACCTTGGAAAATTACAATTTTGATGTCAATTCGTCTCCATGTTTGTATTGTTTAGGTCTAGTGTAATCTTCCAGTTTTTCATCCTCTCCGTTATGAAATTATTATAATAATAATAATAATAATAATAATAATAATTATTATTATTATTATTATTATTATTATTATTATTATTGTTGTTGTTGTTGTTGTTGCTGTTGTTGTTATTATTATTTTTTTGATTCCTGTTGTATACCCAATTCTTTTCAGTTCCTAATCATAGACCTATTATTAATAAAACTCGTCTTATTAATAACTTCATTGTTTCTTTCTTGGTAAAATGACATCTATTTAAAGAGGTCTTCAAATATATCTAGTCGCGACTTCTCTTGAAAATGGATATGTTTTGGCATCATGGTGTTATCAAGTACCTACAGAAAATGGGTTTAGTTCCCTAGGAAATTCATGGTAACAGGGAATGAAGTGCGAAAGTGGGCAGATGAATTTAGGGGGAGGGGAAATGAGTCTTGATGATGACCCAAAGTCTGGTTGTCCTTCAGCTGCCACCGCCGAGGAAAACATTCATCGCGTCCACCACATGGTAACGAATGATAGGCGATTGACTATAAATCAAATAGCCAATGCTATTAGTATATGTCGCGAGAGAGTTGAGAATATGCTGCACAATGAACTTGGCATGAGGAAAAGTTTCTACTCGGTGGGTGCTATGTCTTCTGACACCTGAGCAGGTTGATCACATAACGGAACATCTGACAGATCCCGCATCATTATTTTGGGATGCAAAAGGCATTGTGTTTATTGACTATCTTCAAAAGTGTCACACCATCAAGGAGAGTACTACTGAGGCATGTACGAATGACTATCAATACCATATATCCAGGAAACCCTCAGGAAAGACGTCTTGGTTCACCAGAACAAATACTTCAGCACACAAGTCCTTGGATTCAATGGCTGCTGTGCGTAACTTTGACTTTGTACTACCTTGATTTGTCCCGATTCATCATCCTTGACCAACAAAATGAATACTTCTTAATTAATTAGACCCGAACACTGCGACATCAATGGAAGAAGTGTGTGAACCGAATTTGTTGAAAAATAAACCTCATTTTGCTACATTTCATTATCAATCTCTATACTTTTTAGCCGACCCTCGTATTATTCACACAAATATACGCTTATTTTATGAATATTTTAAATGCCTTGCTAATAAATTAACACAGAAAATAGTCTCTATCCTACCGCAGTTAGCAGTTAAAACATTTGTCTTCCGACCATGAGACTCAGCTTCGAATCTCACCATTGTTGATTTTTCAGGAAGTTCATTTATCGGTCCGGGTAGATGAACTCAGCATGTGTTGGAAAATCATACACTGGGATGATCCAAGTCTTATGAGTACATTTGCCTAGAGGAAACTATTCAGAAGCCGTCGATGCTAGCACAAAGTCGTAAGTCATCGTGACCGAGGGTCTGAGCCTACTCTCTCTCTCCTCTCTCTCTCTCTCTCTCTCTCTCTTTCTCTCTCTCTGAAAATATCCATCAATTTGCAGTATAAACCACAAGTGTGCTCCTTTGGTGTTGAATAAAAAACAAATGAATCTGAGCAAATGTCTGCAACAGAGATTAACCACATGCAGACGGGTGTGCTCGGAAAACAATAGTAGCCGGCCATTATATATAAAAAACAATTCTAATATAAAGGCATTTAAAATCCAGGAAAAGCAGTGGTTAGTAATTGACTTAGACTAGGATCATTATATGTATAATGCTTTGCTAAGAAAATTATTGTAAAAAGCAACGCATATAAATTTAATATAGATAATTTTATTATGTATATTTATTGAAAATAATTTCACTATAGATGTGAAATGTACATTTCAAAAACAGATTGTAAATTTTCAGAGATTGTTGTAAGTGTTAGTGTCAGAACAGGGCTATTAGTACAAATGTTATTTCGCCGACAACGACTTATCTCGTGCCGAGTTGACTATGAGTTATTTCTGAATTGGCATTTTACTAATACACATTCTCATCTGCGGACTCCAAAAGCGTGTTTATTCGTAGTGATACTTTTAGTGCGAAAACAATACTAAGACTTCAGTTGAAGCTATGAAGTAATTATGAAATTTTATTGTCAAAGTTGGTTATTATAATGTTGACGTTTAAAGTCAGATTTCGTAATGAAACCTCGAACAATGAACGTAAGTGCATTGATAAAGGTTTTCTATAGAAATGAATGCGAACTTTATTGCTAAAGTATGTCTATTATGTCTATTATATATTAGGTTGGTGCATAAATAATGACGTAATAATGTCGTTTTTTGACGTTAAAAAATACGTCAGAAAACGACATTATTACGTCATTATTTTTGCACCAACCTAATAGATAATAAAAATGCGTTGCTAATGATTTTACTATAGAAATGCATCGAAAATCGGGAAAAAGGGGATAGTCAGTGATCAAGAATTTATGTTAAGTTTCACTGATCGAATATAAATAGGATATTAATTATGGAAATTCATTGCAAGACCCCTAAATAATGATGCAACTGAAATCATAAAACGGGAATGTCTATAGTCAGGAACCAACGAAATTATTAGTGATAGAAAATGACTATTATGGGAATACAATTGTTCCCTCGATATTTGAGTATTAGATATTTGAAGTGCAATGAAAAAGTTGGAAAATATTTTTCAGTCTCTCTGTAATGTCGACAGAAATTTTAGTCAGTTTCTGACAATTATAAAGGAAGCCACATTCCATTGTGTTGGTAACATTTTTTTCGGTAAAGGCTAAATAACGAATGAACGTTTGCTGCTAATTGGTGTGTTTATTCTTGAAAAAGCCGTGAAGCTCAGATGTACTGAACGTAGCAAATTCAATTCTGGATTCGTGGGCCGGCCGACAACAGACCTCCATGAAAAGAAAAGGAAAGTAAAAAAAAAAAAATCATTGATTTAATTAAACAATTGACTTTTTCACACAACAAAATGTTTCTGATTCTTTAATTCATCGGCTGCTTCGAAAGACAAAAAGTAAAAATTGAGATACATACCCCACTCACATTTATTGGAGATTCTAGAAAGTTTTTCTCGTAATCGTCGACATTTTTTAACAGTTGTTTTAAAGTTGTTCAATATTTCTTAGATGTAACATCAGCAACATTATAAATTTTTAAACTGTCTTCATTTCATATTTTAGTAATTTACTTAATTGTATTAGTCGTAATACTGACAAGATTTTCGAATTTTAGAGAAAATATTTCATCATCTTCGATGCGCTACGACCCTTCAGATCATGACTCACCAAAATTTCTCGTTTTTTGTAGCCCTCAATAAATTTTATCTTAAATCTTGTTCCACCATCCATTTACTGAACTTCACTAAGTAGATTATTGTTTCCCTTTGCCTTCAACCTATCTTATGAGTATCAACATTTCCAAGCCCCCATTCCTCATTATATTCCCTAGAAATTCAATCTGTCTCTTCCTGATTTTTGGTATACGTTTCCATTTTCACTAAAACTTCGTAGTTGCTAAAACGTTCAGTCGCTCGCATTCTCCTATAGAACCACAATTATATTGCTTCGAGTCTCCTCTTTATCTGTGAGGAGATTATCCAGCATTCACTGCTATAAAGGAGGACTGATATTACGTAACAGTTCTGTACTTTTTTCTTTGGATTTTGGAAGGCATTTTCGGCTATCTCAACCGGCCTTCGGATTTAGTGGCGCTATTTTCATCCTCTGTTAAAAACACTTCCCAGATATTTATTTTTGTTTTACTTGTTTGATTTTGGAATCACAAATTTGTACCAATGCAATTTGTATGTAATTTGCATGATGGACTTATCCGTTTGCAAACAACCATGCATTACGTCTTCTTGCAGTTGATATCTTTTCTTCTCGTTTTCCTTCACTGAACTTGTAGGAAATCTTGTAGTTTTCTGTCCATGTCTGCTATCAAAACTGTGTCATCTGTATATATTATGTTGTTAAGATTGTGGGCGCCAAAATTTACTCCTGCTAGGTCCTCTAATTATTAGGTTGGTGCAAAAATAATTTCGTTTTCTAACATATGTTACTATGTGAGAAAACGAAATTATTTTTGCAATAACCTAATATTTCAGTATCACTTTAAAGTTTCGGTAAGTCCGGTGAAAAGAGACATCATTGTCTTACGACCCTTTCTAATTTCGTATATTTACTGAATTTCTTTGCTATCCGTATGAGAGCGACTTCCTTCCTTTAATCTCGATTCTTGATTATTCTAATATCCTTTCCAAATATGTCAATGTCGCCAACCAGTTCCAACAGTTCTTTGTGACGTACTTTATTAAACGGTTTTAATATTTTGACTTATGTTATATATAATAATTTACCACCTAGTGTATATATATATATATATATATATATATATATATATATATATATATATATATATATATATATATATACACCCACAACGTTGACATTGATCTGTCCAGGTAATTTGTATGAGCCGTGAAACTACCGGTTACTATGTTGTGTTGATTCTGAGGTATTATAATTATTTACATTATTTACATTGTTCGGCTGTTGTCCTCATATTTATTATCATGAAAATTTTGGTCGTTGTACGCTCCGGCCTTCTTCAGGTGACTGAAATTTCAATCTGAACGCTTTATTTCATCCATCAGAATATACTGTTCTAGTTCCACGCGCCATGCCGCTTCCAGATGTCTCACTTATCTTCCTTTAAGTCAACTCTCCAAGTAAAAATTAAATAGGCAAATTTGTTTGGGATAGTGCAGTGCCAGTCAGTAAGATCTGATGAAATGTTTTCTATAAGACCTACAGCTTCATTTGCTTCAAACTGTTTTAAGCATCGATCTGATAAAACGGTTGTAAATAGATGGTAGTTTAGAGATCTCTGAACGTGTTTGAAGCAATGTTTTATATGAACAAATCAACAAATATATATTAACTGGTTTTAATCTGTGAAAATTTTACGGTTTTCCTATTTTACATTTCTGATGGATCATAATTCTTCAGTTAATAATTGAATAAGGTTCCACGACAATAAAATATCCGTAGAAATTCCCTTATGGCATCAGTAAATACTTGAACTCAGCAACTTTAACAAAATATTGCAATAACAATCATGAATATTATTTATTTTAAGAAGTAAAGAAGTGCAAATGGAGAGATTTAAAATTAACAACATTTTCCATTTTACTGAAATAGACATTAAACACTTCTATCTTCCGTTATTTAATTAATTTTCTGACTGAAACCGAGTAGCGTCTTTAATGTATTTTATCTTCTCACGCTTTCAAAAGAGTGTTATGGTAATTTACCCACGCACGTATCGACTCCTCCAGCTATAAATAGGAGCAGGTACTGCCTTTTGGAGAGGGACGTTTCCAACAGTCAGATCGAATAATCTTACTGTAACACTCTTGTCTTTAAATGTGTGTACTATTTCTGTTAATATATTTGTTTAACTCAATTCCTCTCTTTGTGTCTTTATTTCTGGCCCTAACAAGGCCACAACAAATAGAATAGTCCATGTTTATGAGGTATTTTTAACAGACGTTTAACAATTCTATCTTTCATTATTTTTTTGCTCACTGAAGTCAAGTAGCATCTCTGATGTCTTATGTTTCTATATGATCAAAACATAACAGTCCATTATTTATGACATATTAGGAGGAGACGTTAAATACTTCTATCTTTCTTTTTTCTTTCTTTCACTGAAATAAAGTAATGTCTCTGATATGTCTTGTTTTCTCACGTGATCAAACGCTTCTATCTTTCACTGAAACCAAGTAGATCTCTGATATGCCTTTACTTTCCTTGTGACCAAAACGGAATAGTCTATTATCTATTAGGTATTGGCAAGGCGTAACGGTCGTGATAGTAAATGAGCGGCGGGACAAGAACAATTATTATTCTTATCTGAAATTGGCTGCTCTCCTAAAAAAAAACATGCTGTAAATTTTTTTTTTTATATATATATATAAGTACGTTTGTATGATATAGAATGCGTTTGATACTTTGATTATGTGTATGTGCGTTGGGGGTTGTTTCTGAGAAGTGAAAGAAAAACCATCGCCTCTGAAAGCTTCATCATGGAATTATCTCAAGAATTTTTTTTTTACTTTTGCCTTTCAACAAGGAACGCTATTGCATTCTGATTGAGCCACTATTGTGCATATCTTCTCTCCGGATGTGTACAGATTAATTACGTCTCTTTTATTCGGAACAGTGTTGGGTTTTTCGGGTAAAGAATGCGCAAATAAAGAAAGCAAATACACACTCCATTAGCTCCTTGGCTCGGACCCACAATCTATGCAAAAACTACAGACAGTATAATGAAATCGCACAAGCATTTGCTCTCAAATTCTTTTAAAAGAAATGTATCTGTATGTATATATATATATATATATATATATATATATATATATATATATATATATATATATAAGATAGATAGATAGATAGATAGATAGATAGATATTACAGACGACAATAGATACATTATCGCAAAAGAATAGAATTATATGTTTCAGAATATAGTAAGAGTCTTTTATTTCATGAAAGTAGCTCCGAACAGAGAAAAGTTGTCACATAAATTCTTTTGTCTCTAAATAATGATAATAATTAATTCAGCAAATATGTTATTTTACAGGTATACGTCACACTACGTCGTTTAGTGGTTCCAGAGATCACGACATAGGTCCAAAAAACAACTAAAGTCGAATTAACCACACTATAACCCGCAAATAAGCACTCCTTGTTCCCTATTACAGTATTTATGATATGTACGTGCAGTATTCTGAATAAAATAATTAATTTCGACCTTATCTTTTAGTGATACAGTCTTACGCTTAGCATTAACACTTCAACTGGGACTTTTTTTCGAAGCCATGAGTAAAAAATGTATTCTATATCACAAGTGAAATGTAATTGAGAAAACTTCAACGGAAGACAGAGATGGAAAAAAGTCTGAACTCAGGATATCCGTTGGGGCGAAAAACAACGCACGAGTGCACCCTGTCGGCACGAATTTGAAATAGGTTTATCTGAAGAACATACTTTATTGTGCTATTTTTTGTTTTTTGGTGATTTTATGATATATATATATATATATATATATATATATATATATATATATATATATATATATATATGTATGTATGTATATATAAAGCATATATATATATAGCTTATATATAACATTTAATTGATTTAAATATGATTTTATATGTGTTTATTGTTATTTTAGTGTTTTGACGTTTCTAATATTTTTAACAGCGGACGTAATCTCGAGTAAAACGAACTAAGGCGAGTTTTATTTTTCTATATATTTAATCTTATCTTTATATTTTTCTTCGAAAATGACCTAAGCCGATATATCACTGTATTTAAATAATTCGCTACAGGCTTAAGAAAATCTAAGTAAAAACATTTTTTTTTTTCCTATTTAGATAATTTCATGATTTCAACTCCATTCGACTGATTTTTAGTAATACCAGACTGCAGACGACGATAATGCTTTCATTGTTAATTGTATCGTTAGTAGCAAAAGAATGAGGCGTCCTACAGATTCTTCCCTCGAAATTATTGCCTGTGCAACTCTCTTCCAGTTTTTACCTGTAAACTTGTAAGCTAGCTCGAGAATTCATGAATTTCTTATGCCAAACATCATGGTCCTGCATCAAGGTCAGAAGGTCATTAGGTTAACATTCTGTGTCATAATATAGTTGGTCAGTATAGATGGTCTTTGGGCGACCAACCCGTGTTACTCCAGGTGTAGGTGTCCAGAGCAGTAGATCATTTGTGAGTTCTTGTTTTACTCACCAGCAGTATCCTGTAAATCGCATTCTTTTTTCGCGTAAGATTTTAGAAATATCACGGATGGGTTCATAGAGATGCTATTTAGTTGGATGTTATCTCCAAGAGATATTAAGTATATCTCTCAGCATCCGATTGTAGGTTCCATCAAGATTAGAGTCAAGGGAATCTACAAAAAAATAAAATAAAATAAATTCAACGCCAGACGTTATCTTCTGTCTGTCCTCTTCTTTTATTGTCATCTCTGCTTAATAACGTTATCTTATTTCAAACTCAGTAACCCCTTGCATTTTAGTGGGTTTATCACCTTGGTTAGGGCAGGGGTGATTAAAATATGCCTCAAAGAATTCAAGCGTTGGTTACTGGATGTCTGGAATCGGAAGCGTGAGTTCAATCCTTGGATATAGTAGTATGGATATAACTAGACACAGCGCAAACAGGATTAGGAATAATTGCGTTATTAAATTAAGAATTAACCCAGATAAGTTATCAGTAAACATGGACAGTGAAATCGAGAACAGCAAATCATTAGTGGTTAGGTAAAGCGTTCAGTTCGAAAATGGATTAAGATTATCCTGGTGGAAGAATTGTAAACCCCGCCACAAGACTAGGAGATCGGAATTATCAGAATCTGGAACACGATACTGGATGACAGAATAACGGGATATTACATTTATATATATATATATATATATATATATATATATATGTATATGGGTATGACGATAAACTATATCTGCGTCCTGGGTAAGACGATAAACTACGTCCAATAGCAAGGCCTCTGATCAGGAGGAGTGTGGTGTTCCCAGTTCCACTGTGATCCGAGGTGGTAGCACCTGTTAGGGGCCCAGCTATGGGCAAATAGATAACCCCAAAACTGAGGTAAGAAGCATTATAAAAGTGTAAAAATAGGTTTTAATACCAGAAATACTTTGTAAAAGTTATTACCAGAAATAAATTTTTGAAGAAAAACAAACTATTACCAGCAATATATTTTTAAAGAAAAATATTACCAGGAATACGTTTTTGGTAAAAGAAAATATTACCAGCAATACGTTTTTGGTAAAAGAAAATATTACCAGCAATACATGCTTGAAAGTAATGTTGGCAGCTATGCATTTTTTACGAAAAGATTTTACCAGAAATAGATTTTTTAACAAAAGAAAATATTACCATAAAAAAAAGTTGTCGGCATTAAATAACCTATTGAATTTGCTATGCCGTAAAACACAACAAACCAAAGCAAACCATATATATATATATATATATATATATATATATATATATATATATATATATATATATATATATATATATATATATATATATATATTACTTATACCTTATTTTTATTGGATACCCATATTTGAGTAGGCGCTCAAATAATTACTTTTATTTATTTTCGTCTAACGGACTGAGCTTTGCTTTATACTCGTCGCACTTCGTGGCCAACTTGGTCAAGAGCAAATTGTCTAACAACGTTTTCCTCTGCCCAGGGGGACACAGGATAGAATCCTGCAGGAGAATGTATACTCTTTTTCTTTTTTTTTACTAACATTTCACAAATATTCAGTCCGGTAGAAGAACATAAATAAATATGCAGTTCAATAAATGAATGGATCGTCTATTCAAATATGGGTACGCTCTAAAAATAACGTTTAAGTAATAAAATCTGTTGAATTAATAAATAAATAGTATGTATATATATATATATATATATATATATATATATATATATTAGGTTGGTGCAAAAATAATGGTTTTTGACGTTAAAAAATACGTCAAAAACTGTCATTATTTTTGCACCAACCTAATACATGTGTGTGTGTGTGTGCAGTATATCTGTGCAGTATAATAACATTTAAAGTTACAATAAATATATATGTATATATAAATTGAAAACAAAATTTATATAAAATTTTAAATTGTCGTAAGTTGGTACATTTCGTAGATATGTCTAAAAAGAAAGAAAGAAAGAAAGAAAGAAAGAAAAAGAAACTGAAGCTGCTTAGAAAGATAGTAAGAGAGTGTGAAAAGAGAAAAGATAGATAGATAGATAGATAAAGAAAAAAAAGAAACTAAAGTACTTAGATAAAGTGTAAGAGAGTGTGAAAGAGAAGAAAAGATAGATAGATAATGAATAAACTTAGAAAAAAGAAAGAAGGAAAGAAAGAAAAAGAAAATGTAGCTGCTTAGTGAGAAAGTAGATACATAATATTTATATATAATATATACCTATTTAAATAGATAAATTTAGTAGATAACTAGATAAAACTTTCATTTTTCAGAGCTTATATATATATATATATATATATATATATATATATATAGAGAGAGAGAGAGAGAGAGAGAGAGAGAGATGAATAGATAGCGTATTGGAACTGAGAAAGGTAGTTATTGACATAGACATAAAATTTATATACCTATGTAAGTTGGAAATAATAAAAAGTTTAGAAGATAGTCGAGGAAAAATTCGACTGAAAAGTTTAAATTTGGCCGTAGAAAGATGCTTTATTGACTCTAATTTCGCGCCAAGTGAAAAATAGTTTATTTCGTCGAGTTGACCTAGACAAAAGCATCTGGTCAATCACACGTCTGGACACTTGCGGCCACATCATCACTTTCTTTTTTATTTATTTAGTTTTTAGTTTTCTGTTTTATTTTACTATTGCCTGGCGTTGTGTGAAACATCTTAATGGCGAATGTCCGATTGCGACTTGCAGGGTTCTCTGATTTGAAATCCGGCGACCCGGTCGGCTAAGGGAAATGTCCGGGGTGTTCTTTAATGGTATTCCTACGACCAATTTCCGATGCTAGCAATTTCGACGTGTTAGCGCCCATTGTAGACGCACATGGCGGAACTGCTGGCCACTGGCCCCCGCAGCTATGGCCACTCTCTCCAAAGAGTTTGCTAATCAAATAAAAACTCACGAAACATTCCGTTGCCAACGTAATTACAACATCGTTGAAAATCCCTCGACATACAACAATATCGTGCTTCGCTCCTGATGGCGCCTTGATGCTACTGAGAAATTGTCGTTGTCGTAAAAATAGCGGTGGAGGCAACAGTCGAAACATCTCTAGTGGAAATAAAGATGAAAAATTAATTAGTATTAATTCGGTAATAATTCTTAGTGGAAAGAACCTTTTTCTTTTTTTAAATCATTTCAACCCAACTAAGGCGATAATGCCACTAAAACTCAAGGGTTATTATTGAAGTGAAAGAAAATGAGAATATATTTGTGAAGAGAAAAGGATAATAAAAGAATAGGTATCAGGAAGACAGAAGATGGCGATTGATGTTACAGATAGATTGAAATATTGTAGGTGGCAGAGAAAGCAAGAAACCAGAACTGCTCTGCACAGGCGACAAGTGCGTGAAAAGAATCATTTAAAATAGAATTACGGTTCCATCCAGCTAATTTCAACAGTAAAACGATGAAACTCAGTTGCCAATTTAGTATTAGGTTGGTGCAAAAATAATGACGTAATAATGTCGTTTTTGGACGTTAAAAAATACGTCAAAAAACGACATTATTACGTCATTATTTTTGCACCAACCTAATAGTTCGCTTAAATTTATGCAGTCAAGGTACCTAGGCGGAAGGTTCATTAGAACAACAGCTATGGAAATATTTATAGAAAAAAAAAACTGATACAATCAGCGTAAAGGCAGTGGGGAGGTAACTGAAGTCGAGTTGCCAAGTCAGAAACGATAACATTACAGACCTTTCTTTGAATTATATTATTATTATTATTATTAGTAGTAGTAGTAGTAGTAGTAGTAGTAGTATTTCCTCATATTTCTGTTGTATTCACATTAGGCTTAAATTATTATTAGGTTGGTGCAAAAAAATAATGTCGTTTTCTCACATATGTTACTATGTGAGAAAACGACATTATTTTTGCACCAACCTAATAATAAATTAAAATGTGCTAAAAAAGATAAAATCAAAAATATTTTTAAAGTGTTACATATAAAAGTAATACAACAATACCATAACAATAATTATAAATACCTACATAAAAACCTACTTGCATAATGTATAAGTACAAAAATGACTTAGCGAGTATTGGGAAAAAAAAAACTTTTTTCGGAGTGCGACCTAAGAGGAGAGGTGTTGAGCAAAATCAGAACCTGATAGGGCAAAACCGAGTAAAGATTCTTGCTCAACGGACACAAATTACATGGGACTATCTGTAAAATCTAATTCAATAGACAAAATATTTAATTGCTCCCCAGTGTTATTATTATAATATATTATTTTTTATCAAAATTATTTTATTTGCTTTACAGAACTTTACAAAGATTATTTTATGTAGATATCGAAAGACTGAGAATTTCATTAAGTGTTTTTATTTTGTTTATCAAACGTACTTTATATCTTTTTACAAACCTTTACACTAAAGCTCATTTCAAGTACAGGATATTATTATAGTTATTATTATATATTAAACGTTATCAAAGTATTTCTCTAATCTTCAAAGCATTTCATGAAAACATCTTAAGTTTACAACTTTCAGATATTATTATTATTATTATTATTATTATTATTATTATTATTATTATTATTATTATTATTATTACTACTACTATTATTATTATATTTTAGAAAACATATTTTCTATAATATTTACCTAAACCTTTTCTTCAAATGACATTTCATGTGGACATCAAAAGACTGTCGATGATTCCCATATATCCTGAATATTATTTTCACATATTAGACTTTTACGCAGTGATGATTCTTGTTTTACAGACCTTTATTCCAAAGCATATTTCATGTAGAATATGATGTTCGTTTCTAAGTACAGGTTGCGATGGTTAAATTGTCACATTCTATATTTTTTAATTTCGTGCATGCTGGGAGAAAAAGAGCACCATGACGCAATTCACTCCGCCAAAAACATACATACACATGCGCACACACACACACACTGTCCCACCATAAGGAATCAGTGCATACACACATACATACACACACCCATACACACACATACTTCCCAAGTTACATGGAACCAGTGTACACATAAACACACACATATACACACATATATGCGTACATACAAACGCACGTACTTCCTAAGTTGTGTGGGGTTTGTGTACGTGCCCGTGAGCTGTTCACCTGCTTTTGTCAACATGCGGATATATATATATATATATATATATATATGTGTGTGTGTGTGTGTGTGTGTGTGTATATATATATATATATATATATATATATATATATATATATATATATATATATATATATATATATATATATTCGTGCCCCACAGATACGTGCATGTGAGTGATTTGATCACTATATTTGGTCGCCTTGTGTGCATGTTGTGTGCTTTTACGTGTGGGGTTATGATCTATTTAGTTCATGTCTGAATTTGTTTGTGAAGTTTTTTTTCTTGTATTTGTAGGTAAGAATAATTGTCTGTTTGATATATTGGCATGATATTAAATTTAACCTGGTTACATTTGAAGATGTGTCGTGATACAAAAAGTTTTCTGTTGTCTGGCAATTTTATGTTGCTTTTGTGCAGGGAGACCCTGTTGTCAGTTGTTGGCTGATGCCTATATATGACTTCTTACATTTTGTGCATTTAAGTACATAAATTACATTTTTGGAGTTGCAGTTTAAGTTTTTATTTATTATGAATGTTGTTTTGGGGTTTTCAAAAGTGTAGGTGTTCCCTTCTATAATGTCACAAACCCCACATCTTTTTTTGTTGCATTTTGTGACTCCCTGTATTGTGCGTTGGTTAAATTTAGATGCGGTTAATATGTGTTTTAGGTTTTTAGATTGGCGTTTGCTTTTAATTATTTTGGTTGTTTTTAGTATATTATTCAGTTTATTATTCTTGCTAAGTAGGTCTTGTTTTTTCCGGGTTGTTTTTGTTGTATGTTGAGACATATGCTAGAGTTTGTTCGACGTTACGTTTCTTTTTATTTCTAAGTTTGTCAAGAGGAATTTTTTTCGCGAGTTCAAAAGCTTTGTTTATTAGAGTTGTGGGGTAGCCTCATTGTTTTAGAGTTTTATGTAGTTCTTCTAAGCGGGTTTTTCGGAGGTGTTTATCAGTTACTATTGTACAAATTCTACATGCTAGGTAATAGGGGATGGATTTTAGGCTACTTTTGGGTGATGGCTCTTATAGTTGTTTCGAAAGAACTTTTTTTCTGTTTCATAATAATTGCTTAGCATTTGTAAGGCAGCTTTCGATGTCCCAGTGCACCTTTTTATTTTAATGTCGCATTACGGTCTTCTGTTAGAACACTTCCTCTCTCTCTTTCTCTCGATATATATATATATATATATATATATATATATATATATATATATATATATATATATCAAACAAACAATTTTACTACTGCACGATTTGGAAAATTATGCTTTTACACCGGATATATACCGGATGTAACAGCATAATTGTCCAAATCGTGCAGTAGTAAAATTGTTTAATTGTTAAATTAAGTTTGAGGCGTTGTACCTTAGAAATGATTAAAGATATCTTAATGTAATTATGCCGAGGTTTTTATGACACTAAATTTGAAAAATAAGAATGAATTAAGCTTTAAGATGAAACGATGATTTCACTTGATGTTATGATCTCCTGATCTTATTTTACTCTCTATTGTTCCCTATAACTTGAAACTTATTCACCCTTCTCTTGATAGTTCTTGAATTGACTTTGAAAATAGAAGCTAGAGTATGAATGTTGTTACCATTACCGAAGGCCTGCATGATCTTTTCCTCTAACCATTGCTTAAGTGAGAAGACATACTGGGGCTGACACAAAATATTCTCTTTCTAGCTGAAAGATTTTTTTTTGTGATTCTTACGATAAATGGTGTCAAGGTAGCTAAGTTTTATCTTAAAACCTGAAAAAAATAAAACTCAATTAGTTTAGTGGTTTGTTAGATATTAAACATTTTGCTGGATGGACTATTATCCCATGCTGTTACACAATTTGGACAATTTTGCTGTTAATCCCGGTATACTATTATTATTATTATTATTATTATTATTATTATTATTATTATTATTATTCAGTCATTTAATTATGAGTTTAGCTAATGTAATTCTATTCATGGAAATATATTGTGGCTATTTTGATGAATAAAACTTTTCTCTGTTATTTTATTGGTGTGTTTTACCACAATTTACAACATATGTTTATGCAATAAATATTTTCAGTTTAAGTTTTGATTTAATGTATATTGTCACGAAGATTGCCTGTTTTGTCACTGTTTCAGGAGTACGACAATATTTTACATCATTTTAATTATATAAGGTTTTTTTCTGTATTGGCTCCAGGAGACTATCCATTATCGGAAATCTGAGGTGACTAACGCAGAATTAAAAAATAGTCTGTGCTGATAGCATTTGTTGTCATTGTCCAATCCAAGTCTTGTGTAAAAGTTTTATTTTATCACTAACTCATTTATTCAAAATTTCTGTTTATCGCCGAGATACAGGTCTTGTTAACCACGGCTTTTCTAAAAATATGTATAGCAACCCCCGTGTTGCTTACACACTTCAATAGAAAAATTCTTATAGTGTTACAATTATGCAAAATATTGCTGGCAAAAAACACAATAGGCAGTCTCTGTTAATTCAGAACGTTAGAGATCATGGATCTCCAGAATTTCCAGTCTGTTTCATCTATTATAAAATGCTGTATTTTTGTTACCTCTTCTAAACCCGGTTATATCATCCATTTACTTTCTATGTAGGTCATGCTTATGCCTTCAATATGTCTTGTGACTATAAAATTTGCCAAGTCCTCTTTCCTCATTATGTACTACAGAAATTTGACTCTTCCTGATGTTAAACAAGGGTCGTTTTTGTTTCTGTTTTCCCTGAAACTTCATCATTGTTCGCATGTTCAATCGACGATTTTTTCAGCATCCTTCTGTAAAATCCTATTTCTGCTAATTAAAGTTTCTTTTCTAGCTGTGAAGAGATTGTCCCGCATTCACTGTCCTATAGGAGGAGTGATATTACATAAAAGTTCAGTACACTATTTTTAAGATTTTTTCTGCTTCATAATACTTTCATTAGCTTTAAAAAGGTATCTTTCGCTGTCCTAATTCGGCTTCAGATTTCAGTCTCACACTTACCGTCCTCTGTTAAAACACTTCCCAGATATTTGAATTGCTCTACTTGTTTGATATTAGTATTACCAAGTTATTATCAAATCGTAGTATTATCTTATTATTCAACTCCAGATTTCGATAGTTAATGCCGATTCGTGGGTGTATAACAGTGTTTTTTTTTTGTTATATTTTTTTCTGAGCCTGTATTATACATTCTCTTGAGGATGTAAGACATTCTTTACGTCTTCCTTCTTAGGTGCGTCCTTATATACATTGCTATCATCAGCCATCTTTCACTTTTTTCATATTGGTGTCAGGTAGTGGCTCCGTGTTAGACGTGGATCAGCACTTGGTGACTAGGAAGCCATCTTTCAAGACAATTCGTTGATGTGCCTGAATTCTCTGATATCACATAGGATGCTAAATCTACTTTGGTAAAACCTGGAGTGAGTCATATACAACTTCTGTATGGGAACGATTAAATTTAACACTACCATTTACCATTAGGGAAGAGTATGTATTCGTCGTTATGCTGAAAAGGCAATGTTCCTTTGGGTGACAATAAAACAGTTTCATGGGTTGGTTAATATTTCGCTGGGAAACACTAGGTCCTATCAACATTACAGAAGAAGATTTATGGCGTAACCCCTACTTCAAGAGATAAAATCCCCTTACTGCAATCGTTTCCTACAATGTCAGTAGGAAAATACATCTTGCTACACAGCACGACATTTGCGAGAATTGTATCAGGAACACGAATATAACATAACATTGTTTCTTTAGATACCAAAATAACCAGATCGCAATTACATTGAATAGTAAAAAATATTTATTAAACAAATAAGTTCGCTCTTCATTATCGCCACCATATAAATCTCACCTATCAAACATTTGTTAATATACTGGCACGATTTTCCAGGAGAAAGATTTGATGTCTATGCGTGATTAAGTAAGGATTTTGTGGGTACATAGATAATCACCACCATACTATATAGATGTCGTTATGTATTTGCTCGCCGGTATATTTTCTTGCCAGCAGTTTATTTTATTTTCCTTTCATTCTTTTGTTCTTTCTAACTTTTTTATCCTTTCTTTTTAGCAAACAATAAATTTTGTTAGAAAGATAGAATGGAATGAAAAAAAGAAAGAAAGAAATATTACAGGCTACAAAAAGAAAGATATTTGCTGGTTAAAAAGAAAGAAAGAAGTATTATTGGAAATGAAGAAAGAAATATTGTTAGGAAGAAAGAAAGAAATGAACAAATAAACGACAAAAATATCTGGACTAGAAAGAATGAATAAAAGAAAGAAAGAATATATTTTTGTATAGAAAAAAAGAAAGAAATATTGCTTGTTAGAAGAAAAAGAAAGAAAGAAAGAAAGAAAGAAAGAAAAGAAAGGAAGGAAGGAAGCAAGAAATAAATATTGCTAGAAAGAAAAAAATAATGTTGACTGGAAAGAAAAAGAAAAGCAAGAAAAAAGCAATCAAAGTAGAAAGAAAAAAGAAATAAATATTTTGGAAAGAAAGAAAGAAAGAAAGAAAGAAAGAAAGAAAGAAAGAAAGAAAGAAATATTTTGGAAAGAAAGAAAGAAAGAAAGAAAGAAAGAAATATTTTGAATAGAAAGAAAGAAAAAAGAAAGAAAGAAAGCATGAAAGAAAAACAAATAAAGCAAAAAATCAAAAATCAAGAAAGAAAGGAAGCAAATAAGAAATAAATATTTCTAGATAGAAATATCGTTGACAAGAAAAGAAAGACAGATTGTTGACTAAAAGAAAGAAAAACAGAAATATTGTTGAAAAGAAAGAAAGAAAGAAAGAAAGAAAATGAAACTGAAAATCATGGTCTTCGGAGAAGTCTGTTCGAATAAGAATGGCCTCGTGATTGGAGCATGTAAAGAACGTAACGAAAGGGCCAAGGAGGTTAGAAAGAAGGATATTACAGGAATTGTAAAGCGTTCAATAAAAAATGGTAATCCAGAGAAAATGGGAAAAGAATACCAGAAAATGAAACGAAACGAATAAAGCAGCACCGAGAAGTGGGCCACTAAAAAACCCGAAACCAACAAATAAATCAGAGAAAAAAATAGAATTAAAATAAGAGGGGGAAAATGTGTGTTGCTAAATAAGTGTGATGTGTGTTTGGTGTTTCCTTCCGTCCAAATTCGGTCCGGTCAAATCATGTTAGGTTGTTAGAAGCCGGACGAAAATCGAGAGCTTTCTATGCGCATGACCTTGTTTATCGATAAGGAATAGTCTCTCCTTGAATATTCACAAGGAGAAAAATCCCGTTGCCAGATTAGGTTGAAGGACTTTTCATAAATGTGCATGGTGTATGCGTAACGGGTATGTTACAAACGCTAATAACAGGAAAATCTCTAGTGGACAAGTCTTACAATCAGTTCTGAAAACGTTATTATTTATCTGGACATTGATTACAGGTGGCGGAATTAAGCTTAAGTCTGACATGTTCATTAAATGCACTGGAACAAAGAATGCGATTTTTATGCTCAGAAAGAGCAACACAAATACAAAAGGATGTGTACCTGTGTTCTATAGATTATGTAAAAAATGTTTGATAATGTACGCCACAAGGAACTGCTAAGTAATCTGTAAATATTTGGAAAGGATATTAGAATAATTCAGAATCTTTACTGACAACAAATCGCTTACATACAAATAGAAAATGAGTTCAGTAAATATACAAAAATAGAAAAGGTAAGACATGGATGTGTCTTCTCACTGGACTTATTCAACATATGCAGTTAGGCGATTCTTTTACAAGAATTCCTTACTGGCGACGACAATCTTACCAACGTAAGATGGGTAGATGACCTAGTGCTGATAACAGACAGAAAACGATAACTACCAGAACATCTATAGCAGGTAACGAAGGAAAGAGACGAGGACATTAATTGCAAGAATACAAAATTCATGGTTCTTAATAAAAGAAACAGTCTAACTTGAAATTTTCAAATTGGACATACCAAAATCAAAGAGTTACAATGTAAATATCTAGGAAGTGTTTTAACGAAAAGTACACCACTAGATTCTGAAAACGTACTGGGATAGCCAAAAATCCTAAGCAAAGTTTTAAGTAAGAGAAAAATTTAGTCAGAAACAAAGAAAAAGATTACTGAACTGTAACGTAATATCAGCCCTTCTATTTGACAATGAATATCGGACAATCTCCACACAGATGAAGAAGAAACTTGAATCAAATGAAATATGGCTCTACAGAAGGTTGCTGCGAATGCCATAGACCGAACATATGAGCAACAACGAAGTTCTAGAGAAAATGGAAAAAGATGAATTTATATTTAAAATCAAGTAGAGATGGTCTACATTTCTAGGGCACATAATGGGGAAAGAGAACTTTGAAAATTTTGTAGTCACTGAAGAGATTGAAGGCAAGAGGGACAGAGGAAAACAACGTATAGTCTATCTCGCGAACTTGAGTTAATGGAAGGCGATGCATGGCTTCGGAAAGATAACAAAAAGACAAAATTTACTAAGAGTTAAATTGTGGTGAGCCATGATCGCCTACGTCCTGAACGGACACGACGTAGAGAAAAGGAATATATTTAAAGTTATATCACAAGTAATTTCTCTTTTTACTGAACCAATTTTAATGACGAATTCATCATCCTAACTATTAATCATACGTGGAAATTAAGAATGATTTTGGTGTACACTAATATAGGACAATATTCAACTGAAAAAGCATTGAACTGACTTGATAAATCGACTCCAAAAGGTAGGCTCACTCTAAGAAAAGTAATGTAGTGTGTGTTGAGAAAGATAATCAGGATATTATTCATTCAGAACTCTTGAAAAAGCAATGAAATACTACATGCACATTTGTACGTTCAGCAGCTACATGTTCATAAATATTTGGCAGAAAAGTTTCCTGAACTCGTCAATAGGAAAACGTTGTTCCTCTTTATGACAATTCAAAACCGCATACAACAACAACAAAAATCATAGAAAAATAATTTGAAACTCGGCTGGTCTGCTCTATCCTGACTGTGATGTACAGATATAACATGATGTAGAATGTTTAACTGTGTTCCTTATTTCTTGTATAATAAAAAAATTGCATTAACTTTTTACGTAGCCTCGTATTATGTGTCCTCCTATATGGCAGTGAATTATGTGCAATATCTTCACAGATGAAGGAGGGAATTGAGGAAACTGAAATGTGATACTACAGAATGATTTTGAGAATAGCATGGACTGAAAATGAGAGCAACAACGAAGTTTTAAGGAAAATGGAAACAAAATAGAATTTGTACTTAACATCAGAAAGAGACAGTTGAAATTTCTTGGGTACATGATGAGGAAAGTGAGCTTGGAGATTTTGACAGTCACTTGACATATTGAAGTCAAGATAGAGGGAAAAATGAATATCTACATAAGGAGCTTATGTAAATAGTTATCAGAACAGGAATTTGATGGCAAAAAGAAAAAAAACCCTGCGAAGAGCTACAAAAAACAGGAAGTTTGGGAGACCAATGATCGCCCACATCTTGAAGGGACACGGCGCATAGAAGAAGAACGATGTTGGAGGAGTTTAAATGTATTTTCAATATATTTCTCTTCAACATGTAAAAATTGAGAGCCACAAATCGTAAGCACCCGTAAAGAGAAGTCGATGTTGGCACCATATAACAGCAACCTTATTAAATGTTTCCCCTCAAAATAAAGACAAATTCAGTCATGTTTATATGAATAAAGAAAAAATACAATCAAATTTGTAGCATATTTAATGAGGTAGCTGCTGTAGACGAGACTGCTTGTTTAAGGAGGCGATTTAAAAAAAAAAAAATTTTAAACTTTTGGTGACACCTGAAGTTAAACTAATGGCTTTTTTTAGATGTATATTGTGACTGTTGGCATTATAGTTGCCATCATAAGCCGGTCATTTAATCGGCTTCAAAGTCTGGTTTTCTTCCTGTTAAAATTCAACGCAGTCTTCACTGGTATCGACAAGAGTGCGTTTACTTCGAACGTGGCGTGTCAAAGTTAAAAGCTGTTTATTAGATTGCTTATTAGCTTATTAGATTGTTAAACACTTCTTTCGGAACAAAAGAAAACAAAGGAAACAACGGAAAAGAAAATAAAAGATAAAAATGGAAAAGATGTAAGAATGATAGAAAGAAGGGAAAGAAAGAAAGAAAGAAAGAAAGAAAGAAAGAAAGAAAGAAAGAAAGAAAGAAACTTGTGAAGAATGGGAGAGAAAAAATCATGTAAAGAAAGGAAGGAACGTGTGAAAATAGAGAAAGAAAAAGAATCGTGCAATGAATGAAAGAGAACAATATGAAAGAAAGAAAGAAAGAAAGAAAGAAAGAAAGAAAGAAAGAAAGAAAGAAAGAATAAAGAAAGTGTTGAGGGAATTAGGATTGAAAGAATCACAGAAAAGAAAGAAAGAATGAAAGAACGAATCATGTGAAGGCAGAAAGAATGACGGAAAGAAAGAAAGAAAGAAAGGAAGAGAAAAGAAGTAGTCCTGTAAAGAAAGAAAAATCATGAAAATAGAAATAAAAAAATCTTATAAATTAAGAAAAAAGAATCATAGAAAAGAAGAAAAAGGTAAAGAGAGATAGAAAAAAAAACAGGAAGAAAAAATAAACAGTACAAAAAGGGATTATCATTAAAAAAAGAAAAAAAAAGAAAAAAGAAAGAATCATGAAAGAAAGAAAGTACGAATCTAAGAATAGTGGAAATCGGGAAGAAAGAAAGAACATATCATGCATAGAAAGAAAGCCAGAAAGAAGGAAAGAAAGTATTATATGAAGAAACAAAGACAAACAGAAATAAAGAAAGAAAGACGGGTACAAATAATTAGAGAAAGAAAGGATCATATAAAGAAAAAAGAGAGAGGGGGGAAGAAAGAATGAGAGAAAGAAGGAAAGAGAGAATGATATAAGTAAGAACAAATTGCAGAGAAAAAAAAAACGGATAATAATTCATATTTTAAGCAGAAACGCTTTTTGACAAAAAGAGAAACCAACAAAAACAAAGAATAGAGAATACAAAAAATAAAATTCAAATAAAAAGTAAGAAAAAACGGCGAGTAAAAGAATTTTAGAAATGAATAGCAAATAAAAACAAGAAAAACTATTGAAAAAATACAGCGAAAAATATAACAAAAATGGTTGTAATTTTATAAAAGAAATGCCAAATAGAAAAAAAGACACAGAATCTGAAGGTATGTCGTTTCAATGAACAATAATCTAAGTAGAATTAAAACTGAGCGTGAGGCAGAAAGGATTTTCCCAACACTATTTCAGAAGAATTTAACTTGTGTTGCTCAACGACTCATCTCTCTTCTGATTTGCCAGCGGAAGATGCTGGCACCATTAGGAAAATTGACAGTCATTGAAACGAGATCGTCACAAAGACTGTAAATTGCCAAATATTCCGAGTGTAGACTAAAATATTTCAGCTGTAAACACGTTTAAATACTTGTATTGTTTGACTGGGGTCCAAGGGTCATCCCCAAACATTATCCTCCTTCGAGAGGGGGCTGGCTTTATTGCTCAGCTACTGAGGCGTCTATAAAAGGAGTAATGCCGATTGAGCTTGAGCAACTTCTACACGGTTTTGCCGTTAAACCCACTTCAAACTGACCATGTATAATATTCGGTTGCTACGTGGGATAACTGAAAAATACCCCTTCAATGTTTGACTGCTAGCTCAAGATATATATTAAATGGCAATTTTCCAAACGAAAATATAGTGTCTCACTGTCGCTGGCTCTGTTCGTTTATCTGTATCTTCTTTATATACTATTGTTCAGCTAATGCAAAGGCCAAAGCCACTCAAGGCCTGGTGCTACTAAATGAAGTTGTTTCAACTTATTTAAGATTATATTCACTTATTTTAACTTTCTGTCTTGAAGTTACAAGGAGCGTCACAGGTTTAAAGTACGATTTCATTTTCAAGACATTTTTCACTGCTCTTTGGACTGTCATAGCTGGAACTCCTCTCTCACGTTCAAAACATCATATGAATTGAGTTGGATCTTTTCAAATTGATATCTTTAGTTCTAAGACGAAATGATGATCCCTCTTCCTGTTGTGACCTACTGATCCAGTTTCCCTCTTTTTTTTTTAAATTTATTCACTGTTCTCTTGATGGTACTTGAAGGGACTTTGAAGATGGAAGGCAGAGTATGAATGTTAGTACCATTAATGAAGGACTGAATGATGTTTTTTCCTCTCACTATGACCGAATTGAGAAGACGTAGTGGGGCTGACACAAAACAATTTTAACCTGCTCTCTTTTTAGCTGAGTAACTTTTTTTTTAAAAAAGATTCTTACGACAAATGGTGTCAAGATTGCTAAACGTCTTATCTGAAAACCTGGAAAAAATGAAAGTTTTGTGTTTTTTTAGATATTAAACATTTTAAGGATGGTATATGCTTTTTTGCATCTCTCTTCATATGTCCCTTTATGTCTTTATATATCTATTGTATAATGGTATTGATGATGGTAACATTAGCCGTTTCCTTATAAGGAAACATTTGGCATTCACTGAACGAGCAGCAAATATTGGTTTCGGTTGCAATTTATAAAATCTTTCTCTTCAAACAATTCTCTTTTTTCAAGAAAACAGTTTTCTCAAGTTCAGTAACTGTTATCATTAATGATGGCGGTTTCCTTCCTAAACTATTATTTGCAGACGTGTGGAATGTTAAACATTTTTCTATTCCTCCTCTCACCCATCAACCTCTTACTCTATCTTTTTCTTTCGATCTTTTATGTTTTTTCTCTCTCTATTTCTTTATCTCTCTGTCTCAACTATCCCTCTCATTCTCTTTGTCACACTCCCTCCTTCTTTCTCTACCATACTTTCGATCTTCTTCAGTCTCTTTCTTCTCTTATCTGATTCACACTGCCATGATTTATCATTGCAAGAGTCTGATTAGAATAAAAGATAGAGTATTGCTACCATATCAGTTCATTCTTTATTTCTCAGCCTTAATAGAGCGATAGACACCCCTTCACGCACACATACGCACACACACAGACACCCATACACGAACACACACACACATATACACACACTCACACGCATTACGGACGGAGGATTCTCCACGCAGTAACGTCTTTCTCGCAAGAACAACTTTACAAACCTGTTGCTATTTCCGTGACAAATGAGCTGCAGTCTTTAGGGGTCTAATACTTCAGACCTTGACGCTTAGGACATGTCAAGCCACTTTCACGGAGGCAACTCCTCCTCATTTCTTCCGTGTTCCAAATATAAATAGAAAGTCCTGCTCAGACACCTTTTTTCCCAATGGCGATCATTCCCTGGATACTTAAATGTCCCATTGCTTTCTTCCGCCTGATTGTGTTTATCTCTCACTCTGGCTTTAAAGTGTCAAAAGTAAAAAGGGATTCTTTGTCTTTCTCTTCCATGTTCCAATTTGTAGTGAACATTTCCGAGTGGAAATTCCAAAATAAATCCTATTTATCCGTACCTCTGCAGCCCTCAATCTACGATTGTCTCTCTAGCTCACTCGTACACTAACACACACACGAGCGAACACAGAGACAGACAGAAAGACAAATGCACACACACACACGTATATGTGTGTGTGTGTATGTATGTATGAATGTAACTGTGTGTATAATATATGACACTTTGACGTGTTGTAATGGTTAGCAAACTTGTCTCACTAGATCAGTTACGACTCAGTAATCCATTCTCGCACTTTCTTTATCTCGCTCCACACACACACAAACACACACACAAACATATATATATATATATATATATATATATATATATATATATGTGTGTGTGTGTGTGTGTGTGTGTGTGTGTGTGTGTGTGAAAATATTATAGAAAATAGGAAAGAAACTGGTTTGGTAAATAATCCAAAGTTCCTTAGTATTTTTGTTATTATTTTTAAAAAATAGTGCTCGATACGAAAGTAGAGCATAAATATAATTATTTATTTAAAAATATGATTCCAACTCGCGAGTTGGAATCATATTTTTCGCGAGTTGGAATCATATTTTTAAATAAATAATTATATATATATATATATATTATTCCGGAATGGATTAATATATATATATAATTTTAGGAATAGATTTTTCATTTATTAATCCGAATTTTGAATTATCAGATCTAGTGGAACTACGGGTTTCCATCCGGAGAACGCCTATTTTTCTAATAATATTTCTCGAATATTCATCCGGGTAGATGGAAATGAATAAGTATACTGTTTAATAAATGAAAACAGATCATAAATAGGTACATTTAGACAAAAAAAATCATCCAAACAAGTTTTAGTGAATTCGACTGACAATCATTATTATATTATTATATATTTCCAATTTCAAGAAAGAAAGGAAAAAAAATGATTTCGAACAATTTAGCCATAACTTCCATGTCGATGTATAAGACTCCATTGGAAGATTGAAAAGACATAATTTCAATTTGAATAGAAGAGTCTTGTCGAGAGAATTTAATAAAATTTACACACACATACTATATATGTCAGTGTGTGTCTGTGTGAGTGTGTGCGTGTGTGTATTGCCGTATCAAAATTGTACACATACTTAGAATGATGATAAGGGATCTGTTTATTAAAATACATTTTCACTTTTATAATTTAACAGAATCTCCAGAGAGGATTTAATTTTTTTACTGTCGACTCCTGGGTGCGTACATATGTACAAGTATATATATAAAAATGCAATCTCTAGTTCCGGTGGACTGATTTAAAATCCAACAGATACAAGACGGCTTATATATATATATATATATATATATATATATATATATATATATATATATATATATATATAATAAAAATCAGAAATATAGTTTTAAGGTGTGCTATATTTATGGAAAAATTGCTCAATATCAGAAATAGAGCCTATGTAAATATAAATAGAAAAGTGAACAATGAAGTCAACACTTAGAGGCGACAGGGAGTTTCATGCTGGACGACCTGATGATTGCGTCCGACATGAAACAGCAAGTCGCCTCTGAGTGTTGACTTCATTGTTCACTTTTATTATATATATATATATATATATATATATATATATATATATATATATATATATATATATATATATATATATATATATATATATATATATATATATATAGTTATCCATTTGGTGCCTGCTTTCATGTGCTAGTTATTTACTAAGTTTAAATTAATCAGACACAGAGGTGAAAAAGTGATGAAATGTGTTAGTGGAGGAGCATTGCTGCTGTCTCCATGTCTATGTACATAAGTATTTTAGCTTAAAAGAAATAGGAAATGTTATCTCTTTTACTTACCATAGCTAGAATACCAAATCAACATTGTTTTTGCTTCTAATGCATATTTTACTCCATATTTTCTTATCGTGTACCTACGCACTAAGTTCTACTCATTCCATCGATTCTTCTTCTTCTTCGTCGTCGTCGTCGTCGTCGTCGTCGCCATTATTATTATTAGTAGTAGTAGTGATTGTAGTAGTAGCAGTAGTAGAAATAGTAATGCTTTTTATTACTTTATCCCCCTTTTCATTTTTCTTCACTTTTCATCTTTCTATCTCTTTAACTTTTTCTACATTGTTGTTGTTGCCATTAGTATTAGTATTAGTAGTAGTAGTTGTAGTATTTTATCATACTTCTTTTTATTCATAGTTCATTTTTCTATTTATTTTCATTACTATTAATAGGAATACATTTGTTAGCTATCAATTTTACTATTTTTATTTCTTCTCATTATTATTAATAATTTTATACTACTTCTTTTGTTTTTATAATTCATGTAACTTTTTTTTCTTCTAGGAAATCAATTCTTTTTCTTTTCTTTCTTCTCCTGCTGCTGTTCTTACTTCGTTTTCTTTATTATTATTAGTACTAGTTGAGGTACTTATTAACATTTTATTCTACTTTTTGTTGCCATAATTGTTACGTTTTACTTCTACTTAATTATTAGTAATAGTGCTAATATTCGTAGATTTTATTTTATCGCAATTCTTATTTGTCTTCCCTGTTCATATTTCTGTCTCTTTTTTTTTTATTAGCTTTTATAATTTATCCTCCTTGATTTTATTATTATTATTATTGTTATTGTCATTGCTCTCATTCTTCTCCAACCTTCCTTATTTTTCTTCATCTTCTTCATTCTCACTTTCATCTTTTCTTTTCTTCTTTCATTTCTTTATTTCTTTTCCTTTTTTCTTTTTTCAAATCCTATACATTTAAACATCTTCTTCGCTTATTATTATTCTCATATATTCTCCTTTTCCTCTTCTTCTCTCGATCACACTTTCTTTCTCCTCTTCTCTCTTTCTTTCTTCCCCTTGATTACTTTCTTCTGCACCATCTTTCCTCTCTTTTTCCTTTTTTTCTTCCTTTCTTTTTTCTTTCTCCGCCTATTTCTCTTCTTTGTTTTTGTTTTTTTTTGCATCATAATGGTTTCTTTTCGTCTTTTTCATTCTTCTTACCCTTTTTCATTCTCCCTCTTCTTCGACTTTTTATTCCTCATTCTTCTCACCTTCTCCTTTCTTCTTCTATTCCTTTGCATTACGATCCTCTCGTCTTAACAATCTCTGTATTTTTCAACATCATTTATCTTCCGAACGCCTTACTTTTGCGTTTTTTATTTTTTATTTATTTTCATTTTCTTTCTTCCAATTTACATTTCTCCTGCCATTCTTTGGTGCCATTCTTTGGTGCCATTAATCTGGTAATCTCACATTCTTTACCATATTCCTTGCTTTCAGGCTCCTCATCTATCAGTTTTTATGCATTAACAACGAGTCCTCATTCTGCAATTGTTTTCCTTCTATCTCATCCCCCAACTATTCATTTATGTTCGTTATCTTCATCCGCTTCTGTCATCTCTTTTTTTACTCCAAAGTGCCATACACACATCTGTCTCACCGTCTATCTGCATGCCTAACGAATCCATTTTCATGTCTTCCAATTCATCCGTCCACCTGTCAGCTCGCTTAGAATTCGAGAGAAGCCGAAATATTTGATGGTTTGGTTAGTTGTATGGAATATCAGCCTTTCCAGATTATTTAATTTTTTTATACTAATGATCACCTAATACAAGGCTCAAGAGCCGCTTAAGTTAGAGTGTCACTGTGTGGCTCATGAGCGTAAGTATTAGGTTGGTGCAAAAATAATGTCGTTTTTTGAGGTTCAACTTCAAAAGAAAAACGACATTATTTTTGCACCAACCTAATAAATACAAGAAGTGAAGTTCATGGGTTTATGCAGGAAAGATAACGTTTAACCTTAGATTTGAATATATTAAGATTGTAGTGATCGGAAAAATCCCGCTGAGAGTCTGTTCCACGAAGCAACAGTTCTTGGGAAGAAATTGTCCGAGTGGAACATACGTTTTACGACTGGAATACGAAGAGGATGGGGATTATTTTCTATTTTGTATCTGGAATGACGAATTCCAGCTGTAAAGCTCAGGACTGTCCGAAATAAGGAATGTAACTCGTCAGAACACATGCCATCGTAATAGCGATAGGATAGCGGTAGGTCTGTGAGACTAGGTTGTAAGCTGGAAAATCATTCATCTTTCCACAAGGCCGCTTTTTTTCTTCTTTTTTTTTTTAACTCTATCGAGACAATTAAGTGAGGACGGGGCAGCTCCAGCCCAGATATGGCAGCAATACTCCATTTTTGGTCTGACTTGGCTCTAAAGATAGAATATAGCTGTAGGTGTCAGATACTTAACGGAGCTGTACACTGGGCCAACCGTTTTTCCAACATCTTTATTAATACATATGGGTTTCACTTGAGATCTGAGGAACACGTCTGTCCAAATAGACATTCAAGAAAAGAAGGCTTCTTGAAGGAACACCCACTCATCATGATAGGTGAAATTTCGGTGGTAGTGGGACGTTATTAGTTTGCTTTTATCCGTATAGAATTTTACAAGGCAGTCCTAACTCCACTAAATCAACTAGTTAGGTTTGAGATGAGCTGCGAGGCTCTGGTCTCACAGATTTTTGGAGGTGCCCCTAGAAACTGTTCTATTATCTGCATAAATACTAACTACGGATCGAAGTATGCTCTTGCTCAGATCATTAATGGTCCTGGGTATGACGATAAACTACATCCGGCAGCAAGGGAGACTGGATGTTTTGGGAAGCGTGGAACCACCTCTTAATTACAGTTGTTCCCAGGTTCACACTTTCCTGGGGTGGTAGCACCTGTTAGAGTCTCAGTTATGGGCAAATAGTGAACCCTCAAACAAAAACAAAATACTATAGAATTGAATGTACATTTTTGTTGTAAAAATACCAGCAATACATTTTTGCATAAGGAAATTACTGGAAGTATTTATTTATAGTAAATTTACCATTATATTTTAAATGAAAAATGACCAGCAGTACATTTTACAGTAAAATCACCAACAATATATTTTATAGCAATATGGTCAACGGTACATTTATCTGTAGTTCAAAGTAAACAAATGTGTTAAAAATAAATTTAGTCGAAACCATAAAACTGTGTTCAAAATTAAATAACCCATAGTGATTGAGAAAACAAAATCAACCAACATGAAAAACTCTTTCATGACATTAATCCATATAATATCTTACAATTTCATAAAGAAATCAAACAGGCACTATCTCTAGTACGTATGTCCACCTAAATATGTTTATCCACAAAAGCTGAGTACGATCTACCATTTATTCAATTGTGAAAACAGAATAACATATATAATATTTTTATTACAACAAAGCTCCCAAGAAAATTAAATTTCGACATTAAATGACTCATCAAGAGTTGATAGGCCGTTAAACAAACAATCAATCAATCAATCAGATTATTAATATACAGCAAAAAGTGGGTAGGACGTAGGAGAGAAGCCTGAGGAACGACGACATTGATTATATAAGCTTTCGATGACTGGCCGTTAACAATGACCTACAGTGATCTACCAGTTAGGAAGGACTTGATAATTGAGAAAACCATTGTAGAAATTCCATAGCTGGGAAATTTATGTAGAACCACCAGATGCCACACCTTGTCAAAGGACTTTGATATATCGATAGTCCTTGTGATGAATTAAATGTCCAGTTCATCGCTGATTCTGTGAGTAATGGCATTTAGACAACAACAGTGGATATAGCTGGGCAAAATTCATACTGATTATTTCTCTGGAGGTTGTTCCCCTTGATGTGTTCAACAACCATCTTTTTGGCTATAGATTTGAAAAGTTTGCTGATTACACTAAGGAGGCCAATGGGTCGATATTGCGATAAGCATGATCATTGTCCTCAATTTACCTCTTTGAGGATTGTAGGTGACAGTAAAGCAAGCGACCGGAAGAGAATTCCACAGACAAGTTATGAAACTATTAGAATAGAATTGTCGGTTACATCTACTAGTCCATCAGTAAACCGAGGAAACAGAGTTGGTAATCCAGTCGTACGCTTAAATTCATAGACGCCAAGGAGGAAAACAGAACAATTGCCATGAACATATGTTTAGAAAAGACAGAGGGAAGTCACGTTACGGTGGTGGAAAGATGCCAGGTCAGGACCGATTATATTGCAGACCCTTTGGATTTTTTCAAGAATAGCGAGATTCACCAGATTAAATATGATAACGCTATTCAACGTATGGAGAAATAGTACTTTTACAATTATGTAAGATGGATTGTGGCGGGAATAATTGTCTGGGACGAGACAGTGAAATTTCCTAGCAGCCGACCTAGCAATTGATTCGATATATTCACTCCACTTCATGCCAATGGAAACGTGAGCCCAAGAAGGCACAAACCGTTACTCTCCTGAACGTTAGCGTTAGCCGTGCTGATAGAAAGCAGAAAACGTCCTCTATAGAGATTAAAAGATAGTAAGTAAGATGTTTTAACATTATGAAACCTGAATGAGAAGAGTCTGTTTCCTTTATGCAAAAAAGAAAAATCTTTTTTCTACATATTTGCAAATTGAGACGTATTTCAGGAGATCAGTGGTGTTAAGGGAAAAAACACAAAGTCATGGCATAAACTCTGTTGCATTAACTCTGCTCCATTTACCAATGCAATGTTAATGTAAGGGAGTCAATTATCATATAACATTTGTAATGGATTGACTGTATTTACATAATAATTTTTATTTTAGAATTAGGTTTAGTATTGTTTTAGCTTTGTTCTTGAAATGCGATAAGAAATCAGCAAAACTATTATTGAAAAAATACAAGCCAAAATTATTTATAATGAAAATGATTTATAGAAGAACTCCAAGGACTGAAAAATCTGTATTTTTTGTTTTATTGCATCATTTTCTTTTATTTTTAAACATACTGTAGCCGCTGGATTTTGACTTCAAATATCAACATTTGTGTATATATATATATATATATATATATATATATATATATATATATATATATATATATATATATATATATATATATATATAAAGAAAGAACAGTAAGATATATAATCCGGTGTTCTTATAGATATTTTTATTTTTACAAAATAGTGCTCAATGTAAATTTACAGAGTTTTAATATTATAAATTAATTGGTTTAAAATATGGTTTTTCCGCTACACAGTTCTAACCATGTTCAAAAATGGAAGGTAGAATATGTAGGTCATTAAATGTCCGATGTCTTTTGTACAGACATGTGAAACTATATATTACTAAGTATAAAAAAAAAGTTTAATAAATCTGAGAAATGAATTAGCTATTTTTACCGTAATTATCATAAATTTTACTTAAATAATATTTACATATAAAAATTTTAACAAAGGTAAAATTCATACTTATATTTGATATGTAAAAATAATTTTACTTACTGTAAGTAATTCTAATACATTTACTTCTTTTAAAAAAGAAATATATTCTATTAAAACTAACAGTGAAAATATTTTAAAGTTATATTTAAAATTGTTGTTAAATAAAAAGAAATTCTAACCTAAACATATTTTAAAATTGTAATTAAATAAAACGTATTCTGACCTATAGATCTCCCTCCAAGTATTAAAAGCACTTAAAAGAATCTAATAAAACACCTACAGTAAAATGAATTTAATATGAATAGCTAGAAGATGTAAGCCATTGAATGACCCATGTCCTTTGTACTTACATGAGAAACAAGATATTACTAAGTTTATATAAAAAATAAAAGTTTACTAAATCAGTGAAATCAATTAACAATTTTGGGCGTCATTGTCATAAAGTTTACTTTAAAAAAAATTGTTACCTAATAATATACATACTTATAGTTGATGTGAAAATAACTCTACATACTGTAAGGGATTCTAATACATTTACTTGTTATTAAAAGATATATAGTATATTAAAAATTAATAGTGAAAATATTTTTCAAAATGTCTTTAAATAAAACGTATTCTAACCTGAAAAAAAAATCTTTAAATATACAAATAGAAAAAATGCCGTAAGAATTTTTGCCGTTAACAATAAATTTTTTCAAAAATCCAGACGACATGCATTTAACGGATGTCAGATTTCACTGAAGAATACATCCCTACCCGCTACCAAAACGTAGCTAATAATGGCTACCTCAAAATACAGACATAAAGAACACGCAAACACCCCTGTCTAGTAGAAGTGAATTAATCTGTAACCTTGGAAACGCGAATTATGATTTTAGCTGTATCTTTAAAACCCAGTAATTTTAAAAGTTACTCCAAAATTTGCTTGAGAATGAAATGGAACTAATGTCTTTAATTTAATTACAAAATTAAATTCGGACGTTTCACTTTTGAAACACGGTTAGAACTGTGTAGCGGAAAAACCATATTTTAAACAATTAATATTAGGCTGGTGCAAAAATAATGTCAGTTTTTGACGTTAAAAAATACGTCAAAAAACGACATTATTTTTGCACCATCCTAATATATATATATATATATATATATATATATATATATATATATATATATATATATATATATATTATTATTATTATTATTATTTAAAAATATGTATTCATCACGACACTGAAATTACCATGTGTTGGAACTAAAAACTAAACTTCGCGATGAATACATATTTTTAAATAATAATATTATAATATTTTCTTTCTACTGTGTATCGAGCACTGGTTTTAAAAATAAATGCTAAAGAACTCTGGGCTATAAATCTGACAGTTCTTTCTTATATATATATATATATATATATATATATATATATATATATATATATATATGCGTGTGTGTGTGTATGTTGTGTGTGTGTATGTTGTGTGTGTGTATTGTTCTCGTCTTTATTCTCAATAAATTTCTTTCGTCTCCTCTTTTACGCCCTCCTCCTATCACAACTTTTATCCCTTTCCTCCTTACCTTTCGAGCATTTTTACTTATAAAACCAAATTGATTATAGCTCATAAAATATGAAAATTTCATTGATACTATGCTCTTCCTTGCAAGAATATCCTAACATTCATAAAGAGAAAACTCTAGAATCAATGTATAGTTTCTAAAACGATTTTAGGTCATGCAAATGAAGAAATGGAAGAGGACTTATTATTGTGGATATCATGTACTTTCAGGATGTTCGTGATCATGGGTCTCCACGACTTTCTTTCATTGGTTGCTTTAAGTAGCTTCTTGTTCCTAACCATCCCTCTTAGCCCTTGGTCTGCTATCGATTCATGCAAACTACTTCGCAGCCCACTATCCACCAGCACGCGCTACTGGCAAGCCCTCTTGGCCGTCAATGCAAGCTTCCGTTGGCCAAATGGCGCTACGAAGAGTATTTTCGAATCGTCTAGGTGCAGAAAATTTCTCTTACCCGTACAAGGTTAGGTGAGTTAGACCCTTGTCTGTTGTTCGCGGTCAGACATACGGCACCCCGAAGAAATGCTGCGGTTTCCCACGTCGGCGCTTTAGGACAACACACCTCTGCCGCAGCCACCATCATAGCGGTGTCGAAAAGGATCTTTGATTAGGTTACTCACTGTTTTCTTGCTTTCATTATGTTCCGGGAGTATTGAATTCTCTATGCTCTCTTCCCTCGTTATGTATCATTGAATTTTCAAATATTTCTACCTGATTGTGATTATCATTTTGCTTTTGGTTCCTATTTTACTACTCACAGCAATCGTCCGCAGAACCGCGTCAGTCGCTTCTTGTCTCTTTTTCATCTTTTTCAACTTTAACTCATATAAGAGATTAAATATTAAATAGCGGTTGAGCACACTTTGTTTCTAATGAAGTTTTGTAACACTTGATACTTTGCTTAGTTTCTGAAAGGAAATTTTCTCTATTCCTATGAGTTTTCGGATTTCTGTGCTACATTTTCCGTCGTCTGAATTGCAGATAAAAAACAATATATTAGGTTGGTGCAAAAATAATGTCTTTTTTGACGATTTTTTTGATTATCGTTCACCCATTTATCCAACTTTTTTGACTTCCCTATTTGCTTTAAATGGCGAACGACTGTTGAGTGGTCGACCTCGAGTTCAACAGCAACTTCTCGTGTGGTTTTGCGAGGATCGGCTTCAATTAAGGCTTTCAAATGTTCGTTATCAACCGCAGTCGGCCGGCCGCGACCGTCTTCATCTTCGAGGCTCTCGTCACCATTGCGAAATTTCTTGAACCACCGTTGTGCCACACGTTCGTTAATGGTTCCTGGGCCAAACGCATCATTGATATCACGAGCTGTCGCGGCAGCTTTTCGGCCTAGTTTGAACTGGAACAAGAAAATCGTGCGGATTTGAATTTTGTCCATGCTGTCGAAAAGCCTGCAAAAAATGAATGAAGAGATTGAGAACGGTAAGGAATAACACGATTCGATAGAGCGAAAGACGCGCTTCAAAATGATATATAACATGGCTATATATATTAATGAATTAATTCAGAAATCATATATAAAATTAACATATGTAAGAAAACGACATTATTTTTGCACCGACCTAATAATTCGATTTTGATGATAGCAATATATGCAATTCGCGCCTTGCGTTGTTTCTTTTCCTGCCGACCGTGCATTCTAAGAGCTATATTTTTCTTCTTGCTTTTCACTTCTACTTCATCTCCGACTCCTTCTAGTTTTCTTTCTGAGTTTGCCATCAATAAAACTGTCATCCGCATAATGTTTTAAACTATGAATTCTCAACAGGGTGATTGAAAAGTAACTCCGTATTTTATGTAGGAATGCCCAGTCAGGAGTCTTGACTTAACACTCTGCAACTTTTTCTTTCGGGTTTGATTAAAGGAGCAGATCTAATATACCAAACCAAGACTTTGGAAGAACTTATGATTCCTAACATCGCTTGACAATGGAACGAAACTCTGGATTTTAATTTTAATTTTTATAATTGAATTTACAACTTTAGTTTCAGTTTTGAAACATAGAAATTTTGGTGTCGCGATGGAATCATATTTTTAAAAAAGAAATTAATTATAATATTTTGCTCTACTGTTTGTATCGAGCACTGTTTTTTTTTTAATAAAAATAATTGCTAAGAACACCGGATTATAAATCTTACTGTTCTTTTTTATTATTTATATATATATATATATATATATATATATATAGTAGGTATCAGTTTATCTCAAGACATATATGTAGTCCCCTGCTTGATCATGATTCATTCCTGTGGTGGTAAGACTGGAGTGACCTTTCCAGGGCAGATTCCTGAGCAATAGTATATGGAGACACTCTGCTAATCAAATCACATGCATAATTCGCACAATTCCGAACTAACAAGATCCATCCAGGGCATTGTATTTGGGGTTGGCTTGACTTCAGCAGTTGCCGGAAGGTTTTCAGTGTTGCCAGCCAACTGCCTTCGTGCTTAAACACCGTTTTCTTCTGTCTGTATTTATTGCCATAGACTTTTTTCCGTATTTGGACATCACCGCCTGATGAAGGAGTTTTAAAATAAGCTTTCTTTCCCTAGATAGACTGTCTTCACAGGCTGACGAGTTCCATATCCACATTGCAGCAGATCATGAGACACTAGTAGTCCGCATTCGACCTTTCTCTGCCTTAGAGCAGCCACCAGAACATTTTATCGACAATGCTATTTGCCGACATAATTAAGACACACAAACACACACACACACACATATATATATATATATATATATATATATATATATATATATATATATATATATATATATATATATATATATATATATATCAGTCCCCTTCAAAAGTATCGGGGCGGTTAAGGCAATTCCTTTGTTTTTGTTGTTCACTGAAGGCATTTAGGTTTAAGATCTAAAGATGAATATGAGAAAAATCTTCATAATTACAGCTTTATTTTCCTGATATTTACATTTTGAAGTGTTAAAATTCTTCGGACAAGACACCCTTTGTTTGAACCCACCCATTTATCAAGTGACCAAAACTATTGGAACATGTGAATGACATTGCCTTTTAGATTGATTGTTTAAACATAAAATAGCTTTGAATAACTACATTCGGTTTTAGCCTTGGATTTCACCTGTGAAGACTGCATTTCTTGTTAAAAAGGATAATCCAACATGAAGACAAGAGATCTGTCAGTGGGAGAAAAGCAAGCTATTTTGAAGCTGAGAAACGAATGAAATACAATAATTTGGAATGTCCTGAAAAAGAAAGAAAATATTGGTGTACTGAGCAATAGACATAGAAGAGGTCGCTCAAGAAAAAGAAAAGGATTTGGTGGCAGAAAGATTGTAAGAGATGCGAGTAAAAAAAAACAATCAACAATCAGTGACATTACCAACAACCTTCAGGGTGCAGGGGTGATGGTTTCATAATACACTCGTTCGATGACGACTTTGAGAGCAGAAATATAGAAGCCATACTACAAGATGCAAACCACTCATGAGCAGTAAGAATGGGACTGCCTGATTGGAATATGCAAGGAAATACAGAAATGAGCTTCTAGAAGAAGGTTTTATGGACTGATGAGTCCAAGATTAATCTCTAACAAACTGAGAAAATTGCTAAATTTTAGAGAAAGGCTTTGCTTATGATCCAAAACATATAATCTCATCTGCAAATCATGATGGAGGTAGTGTTTTGGCTTGAGCTTGTATGGCTGCTTCCGGAACAGTCTCATTCATATTTGTTGATTATGTAACTCATGAGGCTATCAAAAAAATCTACAGAAAATTTTTGTCTGTCAGTACACAAAGGATCCAAACTAATTGGAAAGACGTTTATCATGCAGCAGGACAATAACCCAAAACATACGGCCAACACAACTAAGGACCTTATCAGGGAGAAAAAGTGGACAATTTTAGATAAGCCAAGTTAATCACCGGACCACAATTCAATAGGGCATGCATTTCATCTCTTGAAGAGGAGAATTACCGAAGACCCCCAACCCGACACCCAAAACAAACAAGACTTGAAAGAGGCTGTGTTAAAAGTGTGAAAAAGCGTCACAAATGAAGAATGCAACAGTTTGTTTACATCAGTGAGTCGCGGGCTTGATACAGTTTTTGCTAGCATGTTTTATGCAATCAAATATTAAATGTTATTTACTTTAAGCCTCTCTGTTTCTTTACTTTTGCTCATCTAAAAATGGGGTTACCTGATACAAGTGGTGATATTTCCTAAGCTAAATGTAAATACCAGGAAACAAATGTTGAAATTATGAACTCATGTCTCATATCCATCTTTTGATCTTAAACACAAATGTCTTCAGTGAACAATAAAATCAAAATAATTGGTCTAGCCTTTCCAATATTTTGGAGCGGACGGTACACACACACACACACACACACACACACACACATACACACACACACACACACACACACATATATATATATATATATATATATATATATATATATATATATATATATATATTATATATATATATATGCAACGAGAGAGAGAGTGATAAAGAGAGCGATATGGAAAATAAATTTGATTGATTGACGGGGTGAATGCAAAGTTGATGACAAAAGAAAAATATGGAGAAAGTAAGAAATTCGACAGAGAGAGAGAGAGAGTAATTTAACTATTATGTGCTTGTGCAGGTAGCGGCACGGAATGGAATAGGCGAGCCGAGTTCAAATTCACTCTCAGTTTCGAAGAAACTTTTGGAAAAGGTATATATCCATTTGGAAAGGTATATATCCATCTCTTGAACCCATACCTATGCTTGATTGATTGATTCGCTTTCTACTGATATCAACGTTTGCAGGTTATTTAAAGCCAGAAAATATTTTTAGATAGTAATAATTTTGGCAGGGATAATGATGATTTAGTGATACAACTATTACTAGTTAACCCATAGCTGTGGGGAGAAGGGTTATCTGCGCATTAACTGAATATACCCAACTCAATTGAAATTGGAACACGACTTTCTGATTAACAATTTCGCGTCATTATTTATTACACTACCTGCACATCCAAGCATAGATCACTTCCTAAGCGGTCCCCCATCTAGATACTGACCAGGCTTGATGGTGCGTAACTTCAAACAGCGTACGAGAACGGGTGTTTCAAGGTTGATATGGTCGTAATAGTAATGAAATTATAAGTAATGAAATTAGCTGAAAACTAAAGTGTTTCTTTGAAGTCATCTTTAGGCGAGTATCGGTTCAAATTAAACATTTCCTCTTTAACCGTCCGTCTTGATTACAATCGTAACTGCATTCTCGTCCCGTTGTTTTGCGTCTTATTTTCACACCCTAGAATACTTTCCTCAGATGTTTTCTTAGGAAAATAAGATGTTTGTAAATGTTAGACGAAACCTCAAGAATTCATATAAGAATTATATAAATCCCAATGCGATCTTTTCATTTGAAACATTATTGTTACTATTATTAGTTAAACATTTTGATGTGTTGTTCGGTGGGTTGGTAATTGCAATGGTGTTTGTAATACTAGAATGTCACTTCAAGAATAATTGTTATTGTACATCAGAAAAATTCCTCTAAAAACAATTTCTTACATAGACTACGTGACAGTCTCCGTGTTTGGCGAGCCAGTCTTATTAACAATCAGTTGTGTATTTCATCCTCTTTAGAAAGCAAGTTAGGTTAGCTGGTTATTTTTATTTAACGGCATATCAACCTCTATGGGTTATTTAATGTTCTGTACACAATTTTATTTTAATTTTGGAGATAATAATGTTTTAGTGAAACAAGTCTTACTAATTAACCCATAGGAGAAGTGAATTCATACCTTTCCCAATATCATTTGCACGTAAGTGATTATAACAAACACGATTGGAATTGAAACCCGGCTCTCCGATTAAAATTCCGAGTCATTATCCATTACATAATCCATATATATAAGCTTACAAGCATCTAGTATTCATAAGCGGTCACCCATCTAGGTACTGCTCAGGCTTGACGTTGCTTAACTTCGGTGATAGTACGGGAACCGTTGTTTTAACGTGATGTAGCCGTAAACCACTAAGCTAGGATTTGTGAATAACAAGGCACCTTTTTGCAAGTTAAGTGTTCGCATGGTAATCTGAGACCATCTGTTGCGAGACCGATTTTCATTGGGATCGCCTTATTTCTGACCTTGTGCCAAACTTAGTGAACAACAGCTATAAACAATAATTCTACATATAATATATCTATTCTATTAGTAACGCTGGCATTAAACCCTGAGTATCTCTATATAGGCAGGATGTTGTGTGTGTGTGTGTGTGTGTGTGTGTGTGTGTGTGTGTGTGTGTGTGTGTGTGTGTGTGTGTGTGTGTAACGAATGCAAAAATGCAAAATTTACATAAACATGCTCCATGTTAGCGGGAAGGCCAAGACCGACTTTGCATTTCCCAACTCCCATCGACAGTGGAAATAATCAATTTTTTCATGCTTCTACGGCAGTTTTCATGTAGTTTGCGGCCATTTTCTACTGGCCAGAGTGAGAGCCTATAGCTGGCTGCCACGAATAGGCAGGTAGATTCTATTGGCCAGTGTGAGAGCCAACAGCTGACTGACACGAATGTTAACTAGCATACTGGCATGCAAAAAATCGATAGCATTCGTCACACGTGGGAAAAATTTAAATCTGCATGGCACTTTACTCCAATTGGCTCATTCGCTTGCTTAAACTCAACGTTGATTCTGATTCCGCAGAACTGGGCTGGGTGTGAAAAAGAATTTGTTGTTAACATTCTTTTTTCATTCGGTTTTTCCAGTTACGAGTCCTTTTTTTTTAAAGCTGATCGTTTTGTGTACATGCTGCTAGTAGAGAATACATTTTTGCCTGATATTCAAGGCATTTTCTCTTAAAATAAGTTATAATGCTTTTCTGTTGTAAAATGATTTTTAACTTTAAATAAGTTCTTTTACTAATGTTCACTCAATACAAGGACCAAGAGCCACTCAAGGTAGAGGGTTACTTTGTGGAGTGATATAAGTTTAGGTTAGGACAAGCGTTAAGAGTACAAAGCTGAAGTAGATTATTAGAAGAAACCAGAAACCTAATCCTAAACAGGATATACCACTACTCCTGCTCTAAAGATCGCAGAGGAGTGTGAACCGGACGAGGCCATTTCTTTAAGCATGAGCGACACATTAACATTATACTTCTTTGCTTTACTCCTGGCCACTGACAATCCCTTTCTTTCTCATTTGCTATGCATTTCGATAGAAAAATCATTATTAAAACATTTATATACTAGATCTATTCCCTATGTCATTATTTTCAATATATTTCTACAGTAAAATCATTTAACTTGCTGAATGCCTCAGTTAAAAAAAATATTTAGTACTAGCTTAAAAGCCGCATTCCGTGTGGACTTTTACGCTAGATGCTACGGAGGCCTATTGGGCTACTTACACAATTATAAACGGATCTCTGCTCCAGTTTAGAAAAAAAGCAATAACAATTTTGAAGAATTCATTTTCAATTCCTCAGTACACTCCATGGAACATCAAAATCTCTCTTTAACTTTAGATTCGCGCTGTAAATCCAATTCTAGCCAAAAGACTGGATGTTCAAGCACCAGGTGAAGGGCAGATTTTCAATCCTGGAATCATTCTGATTCCAAAAAGATATACTATGTCTATGTAGAGCAAGTATGACCCGAGTTAGAGGGATTTCAGACACACAGACAGACAGGCAGGATTTATTTATTTAGTTAGATGGGTGATAAGGAAATTAAACAGAGAATAGTTTACGCCACAGTTATTTCGTCTAACACAGCAAACTATTACAAAACCAAAACATTAACCTGAAATCGTGAGATATGCCTTTCTAAAGCCTCGTCAGATCTCGAGGCATGTTCTTAAAAAGCCTCGTCAGATATCAAGGCTGACCTATGGACGTCAGTCATGGAGCCAAACTAAACTCTTTGCTGTATACAACCTTTCTTTACTCAGATCAGTGGTTAAAATTGGCTTTGAGTCAGTGAAGGTCGTGAACATTGGGGAATGGCTCTACAGAATCAGACAAAGGATCTTTTCCAAATAATAGAAACCACGTCAATATCATCAACATTTAAAATGCATATCACATATAACTCGGAAAAAAATTTATAACATAATCAAGATATTTCCATTCCACACTACTTCAGATTGTTAAGGATTGAGTTTTAAATTCCTTCCATTTCAACTCTATATTTCGAACGTCTCCGACGAAAACTCTGAACTCAATAGGAGTAGAAGGTTCTCTTATCGGCCAGTTCGCACTCCTCTTTTGAACAAGGTTAGAGATTTATCTCTTATTTCTTATTTGAGTTTGGTTTTCGGTTCCCTCAATTATTTTCTTTCTGTTTCACTTCCAGCGGCCTCTTGAGTCTTGATGGCATTATCATCTTCTTTGGGGCAGTGCCTCATACTCTGCAACTCTCTTCCACGAGTGGCTCTTGGGCCTTGTAAATGGTGAACATCATTGTAAAAAAAATAAATAAATAAAAGCTTAGGAACGAAAACACCATCACTAGTGGAAAGAGTATTAATAGCTACTGGACTTGAGAAATCTATTGTCCTGTAAAATTGATTTTTATATATTTCAACGGAGAGTATTACGAAATACTCGGTCACTGAATGTCGAATGCTTCCTTATAAAGAAACGGCTAATATTACCATTTCCATTAGCATTATTCTGTACGTCAGGGGTTGTCAAGCTTTTGGAGAGAAAGGAGCAGAAAGCTATGCAATGTCTTGGGGAAGGGTCATGATATCCAATGTACTATAATGAATTGTCTCGACCTCAGACCGCTTCGTTAGGAAGGCTCCCTTCGTCTGGAGAAACATTCTTTACGGCAATTGTTTCTTGACAAATTAAGCGAAGGCATTTTCCGAAGTGCTCAATGAAAAAATAGCTTAGTATCCAGTATTCGTTAAAATTTCGGCACTCAAAATCCATTTTTCCTTTTTTTTAGATTCTTAAGTTTTTTTTTTTTCTTTTCTTTTTTTTTTTTTTTTTTTTACTTCTGGAAAGGAAAGAAATAAAAAAGAGTACCGTAATTGAGTAAAGTTTAGTTACGGTTAAGTTGTTCGCCCGGACTAAAATCCTTCGCGGCAGACCAGATGTGGCCCAGTGGCAGGGAGTTGCCGACCCCTGCTGTCCGTCTTGCATAGCGTCCTAATCGTTCAGAAATGTCTAAACTAGCATCTGCCAAGGACCGTTTTCTCAGATCAATGATTGAAAATGGCTTCAAACGATTTAATCCTTTAACTTTTTAGAAAAAAACGCTTCTTCATTAAACTCCGAAGACTGGTGCTACGCAATCACAAAGATCTTTACCAAATAAAATTTACCTTATAATGGAAGCAATGAAAATTATAACCATATGATAGTATTCCACACTACCAAAAGAAAAATTGAAACTTGTATTAATCCTAGAAAAAACGATAACAGACTGTGGAGGAGATAAGTCACATTTGCTGAAAAAAATGCTGAAAATGTTGACAAGACGGCCACTAATATAGGTGAGCAACGTAGGGCAAAAAGGTTACAATACAGTTTGTGTGTGGTGAGAGGTCCTGATTATTTCCTGTACATAAACGGATATCTCCCACCATTAACATTTCCATTAATTCTTGACTAATGAAAATCCAGCTCTTTATTTTAAATATATTTCTATAGTAAAAGTCTTAGCAAACTATTTGCATAAAATAGCCCTAGTCGCGCTAAAAAAATATTTTCGCTTCTTACGTAGCTGATGGAGGCTGAAAAATCAGCCGGTTTTGTTGTGTTAACACTGTCAAAATTTCAAGTTCGTGACTCATGAATATTCCAACATTTATAATAATTTAGCTGTTCTCCAGTGATGACCAGGAAAAAAGGGTCAGGAATAAAATAATTTTCTGTCATTAAAATTTACTTTAATTCTGACCCATTTCCTGGCTATCACTGGATAACATACGAACTTATTAAAAACAAATTTCAGAATAAACCTCGCACAATCTATTATTGCTTCTCTAAATCATATAGATTAATCTTAAATACAGAAGGAGACAACCCCGCAACCATGTCCCTAAAAAAAAAAAAAAAAAAAAAAACACGAGAATCTTCAATACCTCGATGAGCTGTACCAAAAAGCTACCACCTAGGAAAGAATTTAAAGGAAGCAACTAAAATAAGCTTCCAGGGTGTTGAAAATGTTGACAAGAAGACCACTAATATGGGTGACCAACGGAGGGCAAAGAGGCTACAAGATTGTGTGGCGGGAGGTCCTACAAATATGGTTTCAGGAGTCCAGGGTGTTTCCCTCAATGTGGAGGCAGATGAAGGGGAAGAGGAAAGGAAAGGATAAGAGCCAGTATGAAGTGAAGGCGGTATTGTTCTTTAAAGAAATTCACTGGCTGATGCTCGTTTAAATTATGATCCAATACAAGGTTTTTATTCTGATGCTGTTATGAGTGCAAAAGTGAGACAATGGTTAAATTTCTACCCCCTCTATCTCTCTCTCTTTCTGTGTGTGTGTGTATAAATAAATGTTCTTTTCCTACCAGCCCTTTGCAGACCTTTTTTTTCATAACCCTCGCTATTTATTCCGACACTTTATTACCTTCTTATTGTGATAATTCTTTGTCTATTGCTGCCTTTTCAATTTTTTTTCTTATCCCTTTTTTTTTATCGAACTCTCCTCTCTTCATTTTTCTTCTGGTTTCTTTTCATTTTTCTAATTTCTTTTCCTAATGTTCTACTTCATTCTCTTTTCTTCGATTTTTCTTGCTATTTTCTTCTGTGAATCCATTTTCTACTTCTTTCCTTTTCCTTTTATTTCCTTTTTTTCTATTTATTTATCCCTTTTTTCTTCTTCTCTAAAGACATCTTTTATATTTTTATATTTTATGCCACTTACTTTTATTTTCTTTTTACTTTTGTTTTATTTCATTCTCATTTTTGTTTCTCTTCCTCTTTTCGTTTTATTCTATTTTTCATTCTTTTTCTCTAAATCTCATTTTTTTTCTTTTACTATTTTTTCTTTCTTTTACTGTTTGTTTTCCTTCACTTGATTCTCATTTTTTCTTTCGTTCCGCTTCATTTTTCTTCGTCTCTTTTTTCTTCACTCTCTTGTAAAATATTTCTTCTTCCGTTTGTGCCTTATTTCTTTTTCCTTCATTATTAATTCTTTTGGACTCATTATTTCCTTCTTACACTATTTCATTTTTCTATGTATATACTCTTTTATTTTCTTCTTTATTATTTTCATAATCATTTTTGTAAGATCTTTCAATTTTTACTTTTTTTCTGCTCCCAGCCTTTTCTGTTTTTCGTAATCTTATCTTCAAATTCAGTGATTCTCAACCACCGTACTGCGTCACACTAGTCATGGCATACATATATACCTTTTATCCAAGAGTAGCTTAGATGTGGCACAAGGCCAAAAATTATGGGGCACTCACTATCGAACTTACTACTCAGCCGTAAATATTCTAACAAATCAAGTTTGCTAACAATCGCACCACCTCGAAAATCACTCGATGTATGCCGGCATACATATAGTGATTTTCCAAGCGTAGTTCAGATGTGCGCAAGACCGAAAGTATGGGGCACCCAGTGAGTATCGAACTCACTACTCAGTCGCAATTGATCTAACGAGGCAAGCGTGCTAACCGTTACACGACATCGAGGTGCCTAAATGATTTTCTAAGCACACGGCCGAGTGTCTGAGCACCCGGTGTGGATCGAACTCACTATTCAGTCGTAACTGTTTTAGCAAAACAAGCTTGCTAACCATTACACCCCGCTGAGGTGCTCAAACGCCATGCATATATATGTGAGTGTGAAGCTAGTAATGTTAAAGCGTTAGTATTTGAATAAATGAATAAGTGTTAAACTTTTTTTTCAAATAATTCTTTTCACTATTCTTCGATTATGCTATATTAAATACTTTGTTTTAATATTCAGTTTTTAAAAAAAAGTATTTTTTTAAATTTTTCTTAAATAGTTGAATAGAAACATCAAGTAAGTTCATATATGTGTATGTATTTTTTTTTAAATCTATGGTTGAATTTCATTACATTTAAATGTATAGCCTTTAAAAATGTTGCTGTGTCGTGATATTTTCAATTGCTCTGAGTTTCTCAACCTTCTAAGCAACAATACATCCATTACTTAAAAAGGTTAAGAAACACTGTTCTAATTGAATGTCTCTACAGAATTTAATTGACAATTGCTCTCCACAATTTCCGTTTATTTATTAATAATTGTCATGACTTCTCCGGAAATATATTTGATGTTTTACTTGTTCTCATTGACTGGCTTCCAACCAATGCCAGAGAAAATCAGACTACCTTTTTATTAAACCTATAGCTACGGTAAGATCACAGAAGTTAAGCAATATCGACCCTAGTCATTACCTAGATGGATTACCTCTTAGGAAATCGGGTGCTTTAAGATTCGATATGCGATTGGTGTCATTGATAATAACTCGGAATTTTTAATCGGAAAGCAGTGTTCCAATTGTAATTTGGTTCATTATATTCACTTAATGCGCAAATAAGTTTGTCAAAGCTATGAATGAAGTTCTTCTCCCCAGATCTATGGATTAATTAGTAAGGTTTTTATCATTAAATCATTATTACCTCCAAAAAATATTCATACAACCTAAAAATATTTTCTGGCTTTAAATAAACCATAGAAAACGAATCAATTAATAAACCATAGCTCCAGTTAAAAGAGATGAGTGTATGCCGTTCCAAAGATTATTTGTGCGAAAAGGAACGCATCTGACTAAGCGTGAATTCGAACTCAGCCGCTTAGTCCATATCCTTTACGCTATCTGCCAGGTACATAATAGTTGAATTGTTTTCTTCTATCATCGAATTTCCTACTTCCTCCAAACGGTGACATACATTTTTTTTCTCTTTCTTTTGAAATCCTCTTTCTTATTATTCACCTCCACTTTTTTTTCTTATTCTTGATCTTTTCATACTTTTTATATCTTACATCAGCCATGGGGGTAAATGCGGCCCGCCAGCTTCATGAGGTCCATTCGGCTTTATGAATGTCATGCCTAATTTCATGAGGAATATAAAGTTGTTTTTCGGTTTTTCTTTCTCACTTGTTCACTCACACTCTCTCATACATAACTACATACATAACAATTATTAAGTATAATGTTGCGGATAGAGTTTTAAACCTACCAAACGCCTACCGCAACATACTTGGAGAAAATACAAGTATAATAGCCTCATCCACATGGGAAAAAAGACTAAAAATAATGGTAGCATAATAAATAATAAAAAAAAAAATCCAACAGTCATTAGCATCAACTATGAAGATGGCCACAATGTGCTGACCTTATTTGGAACATAAAAATAATTCCTATAACTTTACATACCCATTTTTAAAAATCTATGCATTCAGTTAAAAATAAAAAAAATAAAAAAATGATAATGACTGAAAGAATAGCCGAAAGCGTTTCTATATGCAGAATATTTGGACAATATTTACATAATTTATGTCCAGAAAAACACTTCTACGAACACAAGAAAAATTAAATAATAATCGCAGAATCGTCTTTAATGAAACACACGCACGCACACACAGATATATATATATATATATATATATATATATATATATATATATATATATATATATATATATATTGAAATATATAGAACAGAGCTTTTTTGCTCCGATTGAAACTAGAAATTGACTAAATAATCTTATCTCTGTATCTATCGCAGTCTGTTCATATATATCTATCTATCCTAGTCTGTTCATATCAATCTATCTAGCTAAATCACTGTCTATCTCGAAATTATATATCATGAGTCCCAGTCAGGATGCATCAATTTTCATATCGATGCAAATATACTTGAACTTTAAAAATCAAAAAACGTTTTGGCATTTTATTACAACAGAATACGAAGAAGGGCACTTTCTCTTTATTAAGTTTTTTCAAGTATGCAGGCCAATGTACGAAATAATTTCTGTGTAAACTAAACGAAGCGACTACTCAAATACGGCTATCCACTAAAAGTAACATTTGAAGTTACGAACATTTATAATTTAACGAACATTCATAGAAAAAGAAGAAAAAGAGAAAGATGGATCTGAATTCTTGTTGCTTAGATAAACTAACGTATATCTAAACAACAAGAATTCAGATCCATCTTTTTTCTTTTTTTTTCTTTTGGAAATTCTTTTTTCTTTATTTTCGTTTTGTTTTTCACATTTCTTCTCTTGTTTTTCATTCTTTTTTTCTTTATATTAATTTTTCATACTTCTTCTGTCAAAGTTTTTGTTTTTTATCTTTCTATTTTCTTCCTTTTATTTATTTTGGTTTTGTTGTATTTCACACTTTGATATCGTTTCTCTTTCTCTTTTCTTTTTATTCTTTTTGACTTTCTTTCTTTTTCTCTAAATCATATTTTCTTCTTTCTTTATTTTTTCTTCCTTTTCACTAGGGTTCCCTTCACTTGTTTCTCAGTTTTTCTCTTTCATTTCCCCACATTTTTCTTCTGCTTTAAAAAATAATGTCTTCAGACAGCTAAAATTAATTTAAACAAGTTTTATTAAATTCACACGCCAATGTCTTCGTTGTTTAATTTTTGTTGTATTGGAAAAATAAAATAAAAATTAGACAGGTCTTGTCTCAGGAATATTATACATGTTTAAATGAACACAAATAAACACATATACACATGTGTGTGTATGCGTAACATATAAACAATTATATTTTTATTTACCCGTTTAGAGAGTTCTTTTACGTTTAGAGCGTTCTTTTACGTTTAGAGATTTTTCAAGATGAGTAGTTGTTATTAATAACATTCCCGAACCTTATTGTTCTTTTCACGCTTTGTTAATAGAATACGAAAGCGTCAAGACATTTCGAAATAATTTCATTTCTTTTATTAACGAGATTATGCACTTTGTGAAATTCTATAATCCGTAGATTTTCCTCCAGGCATTTAATTGCAATTTGTTCCAAAATTTATCTCTAATCTTTTTATTACACTCCATTCTATAAGGTAGCCAGAGAAGCCCCTGGCGATCTTTACATCGTATGAGAAGAGCTGATCACTGATACGCAAATGAATGTGTCACGTTCGCGGATAGCATTGTTCTTGGTCAATGCAGGTGACTTGCGCACACATATCAGTCATTGTTCGAGTAAGGACAAGAAAAAATGGCGATGTTGAAACTGCTTGTCCATTGTCGGATTCATGATATTAAGGTTGGTTTGCCCACAACAGCATCAAGACGGCGAATAGGTCAAGTCTTTGGGAATAATTCTCCGAGTCATCGCACCGGCAGGTATTGCTTCCAGAAGTTCCGGTTGGACGTGATGAACCACATAGTGGCCAGTCCTATGTCCTGGACGATGAATTTCTGACGGCGGCCATTGTGGAGGCCAAGTTCCAGGTTCCTAATGAAACGGTAATACTTCACTTACGCAGTAGGAGGAGGTCGTACAAGTTGAGCAAGTGGGTACACTACACATTATAAGAAGCCAACATGCACCAGCGAGTGACAGTCTGTTTCTCCTTGATTTCTCGTCAAAGCGACGTATCATACCACATTATCATTCGTCTTTGCTTTAATATATATATATATATATATATATATATATATATATATATATATGTCAATCTATTCAAGATCTATCTATCTATCTATCTATCTATCTATCTATACACCAATTTACCTATCTATGAGAGTGTGTCCATTGTCTCTCTCGATAGATATCTCAGTCTGTTATTATCTGTTACTATCTATCTCTCTTTCTCTCTCTCCCTCTCTCACTTTCTCTCTCTCCCTCTTTCTCGCTCTCTCTCTGTATATATATATATATATATATATATATATATATATATATATATATATATATATATATATCAATCTAACTATATATCTGAATCTGTTCAAAATCTATGTCAGTCTATGCAAGATCTATGTTTCTCCCCCTCTCTCTCTCTCTCTCTCTCTCTCTATATATATATATATATATATATATATATATATATATATATATATATACTTATTATCATTGCCTATTATAATTAATTATTTTACTTATTAATAATAATATCATTAATACTTATTATAATTACTTAATATTATATATATATATATATATATATATATATATATATATATATATATATATATATATATATATATGTATGTATGTATCTCGGTCTTTTACTATCTCAGTCATACCTATTTATCTACCAATCTATCTGTTCGTTATATATCTTTCTATCTCATTTTCTTCATATCTGTTTATATATATACATATCTATCTGTATTCAAAATCAATCTATCTGTATATCTATCTATCTATCTATCTATCTCAGTCTATTCATATACGTAAGTATACATCCACTCGCACATATATGACTGTCTGAAAAAAACTCTTTGCATGTGTGTGAATATATGTTTGCTCGTGTGTTTTGTCGTAGTATCATATTCCCGGTGTTTGCGTCTATTAGCCCCGACGCATCTCCTCTTTACATTTGCGTTCAATTCGACTGAATTAGAATGTTTTGATAACATTTAATGTACACTCTTCGCGTAAATTCCTTCCTCTTTTATATGTAACGCCAAATTATGTATTTTCTGCGATCCTGTGAAAATGATGATACCGTTCATTCTTTGTTTTGTTTTCTCTTCCTATCTACTGTGAAGGGTTTACTTTGTACACCTGTCAGGATTTGAAGGATTCGTATCACGTCTGCTTGTTATCCCATAAAAAATTTCAGATTCTTTTTCTTCTTCACTTTAGGATTATTATTACCATTACCTATTATCATTATTCGTTATTTTATTACTTGTTAGTAATTCTTATATCCTTATCTATTATCATTATTATTAATACTTATTATTATTATTACTTATTATAAAGATTAATTATTACTTATTATTATTACCTATTATAATTAATTATTATTAATTCTTATTAGCATTACTTATTATTATTATTACTTATCAATAATAATATTATTTATACTTATTATAATTACTTAATATTAATACTTATTATGACGGTTGACTTCAAACTTTCCCATGTGTTCATCGCGGCCAGATGACTCGCTGTATGATAAGTTTTAAATTAATACGAGGGAACAATTATTTCCTTGCTATGAATGTTGTTATCCAACATTACAGTTCTAAATCGGTTATTCTCAATACGGACATTGAAACAAGATTAAATAAACTTGCACAGGTTGGTTCGTATGAATCCCGTTTCACTCACTTATGTCATTGTCTAGGAAACTTCGAGAACAATGAAATTTTATCTTTAAGTTCAAATAAAGAGAAGAAGCTAAAAAAATCGCGGTATATCCATTTTACTGCTACTACCGAAGAATTTGGGCTGCGAACTTTCAATTTGAAAAATACGAAGAAAATATATTTATTTACTGGACAAATGTTATACGACCGATTTGTCTGGCTTCACTCTGATTACTAACAAATTTCCAGAAATTCTGATAAAACCTACTATCTATTCCCGTACTGATTTTCAAACAAATTGTCACACAGAAGAATTTTTATAGACTACACAAAAAACAACAACACTTTTCTATGTCAACTAACTTTTTTGGAGACCTATATAGTTATGATATCTTAAACATATCTGTATCTCACGAACTCACTATGCAAATAACATCACTCTACTTATCACAAACGGACATAACTCTTACTATAAAACAAGTACAAATATCTGCTCCTCAAGTCGACCAAAATAATTGTGGATTTTTGCCTTAGCATATGCTTTCGAATTAGGCATAATAAATTCTCCAGAAAGGTTTTTGTTTGACCAATCCAAAATGAAGGCTCATTTTCAATTCTGATTTATAGATTTGTTCCCTTCTCAAAAATTAAAATTCATCTAATGCCAACATATACAATTGACACAACTAAATCCTTGCCGCTTACTCGAAAATGGGTTGCTCCTAAAAGACTTGCTAAATCTTCTCAAAACTTATATTAGAAATTGCCACAATACAACCTGACATGAAACAAGTACCATGTGCTCGGTGTAGAATATCAAAAGTCCCCGAAGCTCGACACGAACAGACATTTTTCAAAAAATTCCAATTCCAATACTAATACTCATTCAAAAATTTCAAACACACAGGAAAATAAAGCTGTAATATATTTATGAAATTTGAATCTTTCTCCAGGTGAGATTTCTGTTTTCGAGTTTGGATTGAATTTTTGCCATAGTATTAGAACTTTTGATAAAAAATAAATTAGCTCGGGGTGTATTTCACTTTGTCCGTCGTCACGAGCTGAAGAAATATTTTTTCGAAGAGAAAATCGTGGCGAAAATTCTACAATAATCAAAACCGAGGACAAAGATAGCGATCGAATCTGATAGAACATGAAATCAAACCGTAACAAAACCTAGAACAACCTTACGACTTCGCAACGTAACGCTCTTCGTCGGTAAAATTTTTTCAGACCCGAACCTATATTACAGAAAAAATGTACAGAAGATAATTTCTGAAATGAAAAGAAATAGTTCTATTAATGATACAGAGTCTAACATTACATTCAGAACAAAGAACACCAATGTTTTACGGCCTTCCAAAAATACAATTTCTAGTGGATATGAATGTTGTACGGCTAAAATCTCTGAGTGGCTACATAGTTTGTTTGTTTTTTTTTATTTCCTATAGCAAAACGGTCTTTGTTTTATATCCGAGACATTATATTTCTAAAATAAATAAAGTTTCAAGATTCAAAAATGACTTTTTATGATTTCTTTTTGGTCGCAATGGATATCTGGTCTCTTCATCCTAATACTGATTAAAATGGAAAGATTGAAGCATGCAACAAAGATTTTTCTTGGGGGTGGGGACGCAAAAACACTACCATTCCGTCAAACTTTCTTTGTAAATTTATTCATTTCGTCTTGGAAGCAACGCGATAAAATTTAGTAAATAGTTGTTCCACCAGATCAAAGGGTGTGCTATACGGACTCCCATGGCCGTTAACTTTGCGAATGTCTTTTTATAACAAACGTCGAAGAAAAACTACTTGAACTTTTCAGATCATAGCACGGCCATGAAACAGAACTTTAGTTGCGATTTATTGATGATATTTTCTTCATCTGGGAAGGTACGCAGGAAAGTTTCTGCAATGTTATGATACTTTTGCACAGAAGAATGATTGACTTTTGATCATAAATAAATTTTACATTTAGTTTCGCCCAAGCTACTGTTAAATTTTTAGACACTAAACTAAAGTTCTCAAGGAACTCAAAATTCAAAGTGAAACATCAAGATTTCTACAGAGGGTGGTAATTATACTGATTCTCATTTAATATACGCCGCCCATTATACCAAATATGAATTTATTTTTAATAAAAGATTTAATAAACACAGGTATGATATCAGACACAATAATGTGACATCAACGGAGCTTGCAGAACATTTTATTATAAACGATTGTAATTTCGACAAATATCTTAAAGCGCACACTTTGAAAAAATATTCAGAATCTATTGACATGTCGACCTTTAAAAAGCATGAGGATGGTTATGTAAGCAAATTATAACTTCCTTGCCCGGGGAATGAACAGAATGATAGGAGAGTTCCATAAGATTTATACTAAACTGCTTGAGTAATTCTACTTAGTAACTCATAAACTAACGAAAAATTTCAAAATGAAAAAGATCACCATCATATTAAGCACGTTTGAGTTGCAGGCCATCACGCTGGCGACTTCTCGTTGTTTTTGACGAGTCCATTATCAGGACAGCCGTTTTTTTTTTTTTTTTTTTTTTCAATACAAGAAAAGCAGTGTATCAGCAATAAATCATAGACAAGTGGCGTTTGATGGCCACAGCTAGAATGGTGATTTGGATGCGGATGTAGGAAATCTTTTGATGTGATCGCTATTCTCATTAAGATTTGATCAGATTCTTTGAGCTTAAACTCAGGATGAACATTAAAGCTGATAGAAAGCCTGGTTCACGTGAACAGGGTTAGCATTGATTTTCTTTTTTGTATTCCCTATATCACAACGGTGTGGTTTCCTGTGGATCCCTCCCCTGGTTCATATAGACTCTTCTTGTGTACCTAGTTAATTTGAGTAAGTGTCGTTTCGGGCCTCTAACCGGCTTCTCGCTATGATCCAAGTCGAGATTCCCAACCTCCTCAGTTTGTTTTGGCCTGCGCTTTTAATCTCAGCTGGGGAAGATTTTCGAATTTTCTAATGCCCATAATGTCTTTTTATCCTTCCCTCTCCCTTAGAGAGTGACAGAGAGTGACAGCCTCTTGATTTTTTCGGAAGACAGCGGCAACTCTTATTTTTGAGGGGTGGACCGGTCTAACGTCATTCGTTTCCCAGTTTGTTTTCGCGGTCATCACATCCCCCCCCACCTCCGTTTCATAACATTGATAGAATTTTTATACAATTGTAAATATTGAAGATTTTAGTCAGGGGTGTTTTTCAGTGGGGGCCCTGCGTGTGGGGGCCATTTTGGAGTATATAGGAGCCAATGGTGACGGAAAGATTCTTGTGGTGAATGAGTAAATTATCATGAACGAATGGGATTTAAATCTGATTAGCAAGGTATAAGAGAGTTAGTGTCGACCAGCCTTGACTTATCGCCCTAATTTTTTCGCCCTTGTGCCACAATTACTGTATTTAATCAGTATTAAATCGTAGACAAGCGGCGATTCTACAAAGACTTATCATTTTTGTAGATATATATATATATATATATATATATATATATATATATATATATATATATATATATATATATATTTGAAAAAGAATTGTTTAAATATAAGATGAATTTCTGTTGAAATCTGGTTTAACATTGTCAACATTTTTTCTTTTCTTTATCTTTTCTTAAATCGGGCTCTTATTTTAACTGTTATTATTATTACTTATTATTATTATTACTGATGTAATGAATATGATTGGCTGATATCAGCCATAAATACAGACTGATGAGGAAGTACAAGGTCGACGCCTATTGGACGCCTATTAGCTACGCCTAATGTCTTCGCCTACTGCCTACGCCTATTGCCTACCACTACGACGAGGACCAGTCCATTACGGTTACCTGCTAGATTGTTCTACCCGGTTACAGTAGTCAACAACCACTTTGCTACTTCGAAGAAATATATCCCTTTCCGAGATATATCAGTTGGATCTCATCCTCGTGGCCAACTGATACATTTTTTTCTTTTTTTTTTTTTTTTTTTTTTTGGTATTTTTTTAAGCATTTCATCCAAAGCAAAGCAGGAATGCCACTAGCGCACAAAGAATTACAGAGAGTGAAAGTAAGAGAAAAGAGGGGTGTTTGAGGAAAGGATAAGCAGAATACCGGATATCGAGATAACGGCATCAGATGTCGATTGACATTATATTTAAAATTTTGAAGATTATATTTATCGCGGAACCAAGTAAGAGGAAGGGAGTTCCACTGCCGGGAAGTGCGAGAGAAAAATCTGCTGGGAGTGGAAGTGGCTGTTACATTTAACTGTTTCGACAGTATAATTTCTTTTCTACATTACATCTGCATATCTTTGCGTGCGAATGATTGAGCGCGCGAATATGTATCTTTCTCTCTGTCTCTATATGAGCTTTTATCTCTCTCTCTCAGTCTCTGTATATATATTTTCATTTTCTTTTACTTTGTACGTCTTCTTGGGTTAAGGTTTTCTGCCGACTGAAAGTGGAAATGTTGCACCGAATAACTTGCAAAGTCTGATGATAAGAAAGTTGTTTCACAGTGTTATGCTAATCGATTTTCTCGCCAGAATTCGTCTTACATATTTATAAGTCTATCATTTGTCCATGATTTTTATATTGCTAACACATATAGTCTGATGCATTTAGCGATTCTTGATAAATTACAAAGAACAATCTGCAATGTTATTTGTTTAGATCTGGCAACTCGGATTCAGTCATTTCCCAACATCATTTTACTATAATGATAATATAATAATACATCCATGATAATTGTTCTGATGAGCTTTCCTCATTCATAGCTAGACTGGATTAATTTATGTTCAGTGCGATATTGGTGATAAGGTATCCCCTTTTTACAGTAGAAATGATTAGATAGAACCGGAAGTTCTATGCTAATAGTTTCTTCTCTCGCATTTCTCCTTTTTGAAAGCTTCTTGCTTTCCAAATAACTTTGATCTTCAAAAATTTAAATGCAATGTCTGACATTTTCTTCTGTACCGTTAATTCATGTTCTTTTATTGTTCTCTCTTCTTAATTAGTGTTTTTTTTCTTCATATTCTCTCACACTCAGTAACCCACTTGTGTCTTAGTAGCTTCATTAGTTTGTTTTGGATGAAATGATTTTTTAAAAAATGTCTACGCATGATGTCTTGATATCCATGATTTCTTCTCTGTGTCTGTTTGTTTGTAGTTTGTGTGTGCGTGTTTCTCTATCTGAATATGTATGTATATTTACGACTCTATTTCGTATTTACGTGTAAGCCTGTTTGCGTAAATAGGTGCGTGGATTTTAGCCCTGATTAATATTTTTTGTCTCCTTCTATCGAGGTCCATCAGTCTCAGCTGGCAACAGAAATAAATGTGCTATATTTCACTGAAGGTGTTTGTCATACGCTGGTAAGTGGCAGTATTAATCAAAATGGTGAATGAGTTTCACATTGTTTAGCATAAATCATTCCGTCTAAATGCAAACAGGAAAAGCAGGAACGTGAAGAAAGTGAAGAAAGCCGATTGAATTTACGTGAAACAGAAACTGCACTAACAAAAATCAGGAAAATCCTATATTTTTGTTACTTAAAGTTTAGTTTTAGTGGATGCCCGTGTTTTGAGTAGACGGACAGTTTTTTCTCCCAATATCGAAGATTGAAAGTTTGTAGATTTTAATAGAAATTTTTTTAGTGACTGTCAATTCTTATTTTAAACTATTATCAGATTATTTCTGCTCATCTTAATTTTTCTCCTTTTATAACTTCTCTTATATTCTTTTATATTTGGTTTGCTCTCCGGTCGATGCTGTTCCCTTTCTATTTTCTACATTATTCTTTTTTTCTTTTTCGTTTTAGTTATTTTCAATTGTTTTTTGCTAACGCACGTGTCTCGTACCCGTTTGTCATAACTGACCTTCATTATCTTCTTCACGTCTATAATCAAAGGTATATATATATATATATATATATATATATATATATATATATATATATATATATATATATATTATGAATAATTGTATTATATTTCACATATAAACGCATTATACATAATTATAATTTATACATAAGCACATTATATGTAAACTAATTAAACGTAGATATATATATATATATATATATATATATATATATATATATATATAGAGAGAGAGAGAGAGAGAGAGAGATGGATAAATGCATTCGAACTTCATTAGGATCCACAATTTTTTCCACAAAATAACCCCTAGAATATTTCGAAACACAACAGTTACTACCACCAAAATAGCCGTTAGAATAACACAAAAGACTACCCACAATACATCACTGACCTCTATATACAAATAGTCGAGCAAACAGACAATGCACATGGCCTGACTATTGCGTTTACACTGTCTCCAATGTCCACTTTTATATTTACATACGCTCTATCCTTGACATTGAGCGCTTTAACACATAACTATAGCATATATATATATATATATATATATATATATATATATATATATATATATATATATATATATATGAGAATGGAGATGTTATTTTCATTTATTAGCCCGAGAGACTTTTATTACTTAAAAGATATTTTTAGTGGACACTCATGCTTTGATCTCTCTGTAGCCGAGAGGTCAAAATACGTCAGATCTAATGACAATTTCCCCTTAGACCGCACGTACAAATCCTGTCGGAGAACGAATATTAAGATTTCTCGAATAATCAGACCGTTAGACGAAAATAAATAAATAAATAAAAGGAGCATCTACTCAAATAACAGTACCCATTAAATATAACGTCTAATATATATATATATATATATATATATATATATACTTAATATATTTTTATTTTTTAATCAGATATTACTTCTAAGAGTATTTATAGTGGATACCCGTATTTGAATAGACGCTCTATTTCGTTTGCCGGTTTGCATATTCGAGAAAACCTATTAAAGAAAATGGGGCAGTGCCTGCTGTTAGACGATATAAATCCAATTTAAATAAAACGGGGCGTCTTCTCAAAAAACAGCAACAGGTGTTGTTGGATATAATTCTGAAAAAACAAAAAAAATCAATACCTCTTACGCTTGACATTGTCCAAAACACCATATCGGAATTTATTTTCAATCCTGGTAAGAGACTGACTTTTACTGCGTATTTTCTTAGATATGAACAAATATTCAGTCAGGAATTCAGTGGCTGGTAATATGAGTCAAAAAAGAGATTGTTGTTGAGAAAATAGGCCCGATAGAGTCTGAAAAATATTGCAATTACAATTTACCGAGAAAACCAGAGGAAATCGGGTTTGAAGACAATTGTCATGAAAATCTTTATTGACAACAGCTCTGTGTTTGATGCTCGTTTGAGGTGCTCGATCTAACCAAAAAAGAGGACGAAAACGTTGTCACATATGTTGGTATCGTCAATAAAGTATGTAAAAGAAATGACTCAGATATGTTAACATGATTAATTTTCGTGCAATGTTTAACAACTGAAAAAGATGCTGGAATACGAGCGACACTTTTAACAAAAATTGAACAAAACAATATTACACTGCAAGAAATAGCGGATGAATGTCAGACAATGCTAAATCTGAAACACGATGCAGAAGAAATTCTGGAAAAAAGAATGTGCATTGTTACAAGCAAAGGCCAAATGTACAAAAAGGACAATAAATCCTTATTTCAGATGTGTTAAATTACATCTCGAGAAAGACTGTCCGTTTAAAAATGCGGAATGTTACATATGTGGTAAATGAGGACATATAAATTCACACAGCAAAACCAAACCAAGAAAAAATTCTCACAAGAAAAAATTAGTAAACAGCATTGCAACAGAAAAAATGGTCACAGAAAACAAAACATTTGTGAATATTAAAATAATGTAGATGTGAAATGCTACTGTATACTTGTATTGAAGTTTGAATAATCAGGGAAACCACATGGAAGTAAATTAGAAAGCCTTTATTAAAAAGGAAACCGGAAGTCGAGATTTCAGTTTCTGGTGAATTTTACTTTTTTTATTATTTTATATTTTTTAGAAATAATTTGCAATGTCTTTTTTGTAATGATTTGTTAAAACTATTGCTTATGCATTAAAAATGCTACGAAATTATTCGGAACAGACTTGTTGGAACTATTTGAACTCTAGGATTTGCCGATAAACGTTTATTGTATTAACTTAAATGGAAAAGCGACCAATTAGAAAGTCAAGGCGAAAATTTTAAGGAAAAATTAAAACTTTTCCAGATGCTCTGTCAAATGAACTCGATCGGTGTTCAAAATTCAAGGCAATATTTCAAGTAAAAAAGGTTTGACGCCAGTATTTAAGCAGAAACGGAGCGTACCATTCGCAGAATTGGAAACAAGTTAATAAAGAGTTGAAAAAAACTTGAAAAAATTGGTGTCATAGAAAAAAATTAACCATTAAAAATGGGTTGCACCAGCGGTGTATGAAAAGACAGGAAATAATAAAATTCCTGCTTGCTCGGATTTCCGACGGGATCAAGCAGTTGTTTAAAAACATAAATAAACATTACCAAATCCAGAACATTTTTTTCGAAGTTGAACGGCGGAAGAATATTTTCAAAGCTGGATCTCTCTGAAGCATATTTACAAATTCAGATTGAAAATGAATATTCAGAATTAACGACCATAAATCCGCACAGAGGATTATATAACTTTAACCAACTTCTCTCTGTTATAAAGGGGACACCCGCTATTTTTTCAACAAGCCATGGATACCATGCTTGCGGATTGCGACTTCGCAGAGGCGTATGTGGACGGCATTTTGTTCATAAGTGTATCAAATGAACATGTTGTGCATGTGAAAATAATTTTAGGAAAACTAACAATACGGATTCAAGCTTAGTGAAGAAAAATGTGAATTGTTTTTGCAGAAAATTAAATACCTTGGTCAAATTAGTGATAAAAATGGTAGGCAAATAGACACATGGAGGGCAACTGCTATTCAAAATATGCCTACACAAGCAAATGTGACTACCTTACAAGGATTTGTTGTTTTTTCTTTTGGACTGGCTAATTATTATCAAATTTATGTAAATAATATGCATAAGGTAAAAATGAAGTAAAGTGCAATTGGAATGATCAATATCAAAAGTCGTTTGATGAAATAAAAAAAAAAGTCAGATTTATCATTAGCACACTACGACCCAAAAGCAGAAATGTTAGTGACATCAGATGCTATTGATTACTGTTTTGCATCGGTGATTTGACACAAATACGAAGACAGTAAAATGAAAGCCTTCGCTTATGGTTCACGGTCGCTTCCACCAGCAGAGAAAAATTATAGCCAGATAGAAGTTCTAGCAATTATAGTCGCTGTGAAGAAATTTCATAAATCTATTCATGGATGAAATTCTACATTGCAAACAGACCAGACCTTTATTAACAATATCTGGTTCAAAAACAGTTATACCTACTCATATATCTAATAGACTACAAAGTTGGGATAGCGTCCTGTTAACTATGACTTTACGATGTAGTATCAACCATCTACAAAATTAGGATATGTGGATGGCTTACCTAGGTTAATCCCTAAAATGCAGAATCATTTGAGGACACGGTTATCGCAGCACTAAAAATCGAAATGGAAATAAACTTTTTGTGCAGCGTAGTACGAAGTTACCAGTGGTCCTGGACAAAATAATAGAAAAGGCGGAAAATGATATCTTTATTGCAAAACTAAAAAAGCTATTGAAAAAAGTAACAAAGAAAAATCCAGATTTCTAGCGTACTCGATATGCAGTGGTGTAGTAATGTACGATCAAAGAGTTGTAATACCGAGTGTGTTGCAGAAACGGATATTCATTGCGGACATCCTGGTATTTCTAGAATTAGATCTATGAGAAGTTATGTATATGGGACCCAAATGAACAAGATATTAAAAGAATAGTGAAAACATGTAGAGTTTGTACTCTAACAGCAAAGTTACTTATCATAAATACAGAACTTTGGCGAAAGACAGACACGCTGTTGTCAAGACTGCTTATAGACTTTGCAGACCCTATCAATAGATCATATTATCTTCTTGGTAGTTGATAGTTTCACAAAACTGCCGGAAATTTATCAGTGCAAACATCCAACATCCTCAGTGACAGGAATTTATTGCATGAACTGTTTGCGAGATATGGCATACCAGATACCAAAATATCTGATAATTCCCGGGTAAAGAATTCCAAGACTTTTGTAAGATATTCTCCATTGGGCATATTACGATCCTGCCATATCTCACAAGGTCGAAAGGACAAGCGGAACGGTTTGTAGAAACGTTCAAAAGAGCGTTGAAGAAAAAAAAGACTTAGCCAAGTAAATGAGGAAGCACATCAAAATTTTCTGTACGTTTTCCGCGGTAACACCTAACTGCAACACAGCAACAGGCATGTTGTCGGCGGAATTAATGATTGCCAGAAGAGTAAAATCAGTGTTCGACAAGGTATTACCAAGTGTTCTTTAGAGCATATAAAGCAAAGAAACATCTGCGAACACGGCACACGACCATCAAAAATCCGAAAAGTGATTTACATGGCGAAAGGATAAAAATTCGAACATCTTTTTAAAAGACACAATAATCAGTTGAAGAAATATATACAATGAAGAAAGACCAGTAGTATTGAAAGAACCAATAAAAATACAAGATGAAGTTTTCCATGCGCCAGCACAACAAGTCGTGGAACCTACAGGTCCAAGAAAAAAGAAAACGAAATGAAGAACTGGAAATGGACCGGAACCGGAAACGCTACAAAGTCAAGGACGTTGTTGAACTTTCCAAAAAGAGAAGCGGCGATTCTAATAGTAATAAAAAATAAAAATAAAATAAAGTCACAAACGGAGGAATATTGTGGAGTACACCCACGGTGACTATAAGAACTAGTTCATTACTATAAAGAGATCCAGGATAGTTTGCAAGACTGGTAGCTGCTTCGACCCAGGCAGTTCGCTGCCAGGCTCGCGACCAACTTGTCGAACTCTCTGCTTTCGGATAGAGAGGAACCCAAACAAATCCGACCCCGTCTTTTGCCAGATCTTATGGGCTCGGTTTTGCCCCACGTAAGAACCTGCCTTGTGCCATATCCTGCCTTTTAGGGGAGATTTGGTAAATACCTAGCCGCCTCGATCCAGGTAGATCGCTGCCTGGCTCGTGGCTGACTACGGACAGGGTCGCGGTTGAGAAAAAAGACAAGCAAAGTACCCGTTTCTCGCAGTTGTTGAGAAAGGGTATATTCTGAACCAGTGACCCGAGTGTTCGCGCCCGGGTTTCCCAGGGTAAGCCTAGTCTTGTTTTGCATCTCGTCTCAGTGGGAAGGCATGACTAAATACCTAGTGGCTTCGACCAAGAGAGTTCGATGCTTCACTTATGATTGACAAGATCTCTGTCTTCGGCAGAAGACGACTCAGTCGGGTCTCTATAGATAGACTCATCTGAGAAAAACATACAAACAAATTACCCGTTCCCCGCAGTTATGGAGAATGGGTAAATTTTGGACCACGTTAAACCTGACTTTGTGTCGTATCAGGTCTAATTGGGGAGTCCTGGGTAAATGTAATACCGTTTCAAGTCAGGCAGTTCGCTGCCTGGCTTACGATTAAGAAGAGCTGTCTTCGGATAGAGGATGACTCAGTCGGGGAACTGTCTACGGATAGAAACTCGGCTGAGAAAAACAGACAAGCAATGTACCCGATACTGCCTTTGCGGGGTTTGGGCAAATTTTGAATATTGGCCCGATTAGACACGTTCGGATTCCCCACAATAATCCCCACCTAGTGTCATATCTCAACGTAGTGGGAGACTGTTTCGAGCCAGACAGTTCACTGTCTGACTTGCGACTGGCAAGACCTCTATCTGCAGGCAGAAGGTAACTCAGTCAGGACTCTGTCTATGGCTGAGTAAAACAGACAATCGAAGTGCTTGTTCCTGGCGTTTGCAGGGAATGGGTAAGTTTTGGACTAGCGGCTCTATTGTCCGCATTCGGGTCCCCCATGTTAAACCTGACGTTTAAGTGACCGTCTAAGTGAGCAGGATGGACAGTATCTAGCTGTTTGGAATCAGTCTTCAGACTAATACAATACAGGCGTCAGAGCAAGTAGCCAAATATTACGTATAGAGAATCCTTATACGAAGTACATTTTATAGTAAGAATGTGTTATAACAATAGCCATAGAATAGTGGCGTTATAATTGTATCTATGTTGCCAAATCACAAATATAAATATATATCTATGAATAAATGCAAAAGGAAGACTTACTTTAGCCGAGATGTTTCGTCCTCCGATGGACTTTATCAAGGCAAATGTTACGATCTTATTTTGCAACAGGTATGTATAAAGAGAAGTAAAATTGTCGATAGTTTTTCAAAACATTTGAATTTAGGCACGCTTTTAAAAATGCATCATTTGAAAAAGTCCGGCACGCAGATTTATATTTTCTTAAATTCTATAAGCGGCACTCTCGAGAATTTTTCCTCTGAGTAAGTTCCCCCAAAATATAAAAAAAAAAAATTCAACAAAAACTTTACTTTAGCATCGTTCATAATTTATCTTATCTTTTCCATTACAATAATTCATATTTATGAGCGTTTCTTAAATTTTGAAAAATTAATGACATTTTAACTTTTGTCTATAAATACATTTTGCATGGGTTGGATAAGATCAGCAGGTGAAACAATAATGACGTACAAAAAAGCAATATTATATTTGATGAATATGCGTATGTAAAAGAAGGTTAAATTCATGAATATGCACGTGTACAAAACGGAGTGAAAAGGCGTGGAACAAATTGAAACAATTTTTTAAAAAATTTGGAAATAACGTTCTTGTTTCTGAAGACAAGAAATTTTATCAAGAAACATCGATGTCGGGATAAAACTGATACTTAAAAGTTAAGTAATTTTTCATATATATATATATATATATATATATATATATGTGTGTGTGTGTGTGTGTGTGTGTATGTATGTTTTACCAGTTTATGACTAGAAGAATTAATTCCGAGAAGGAAATAAATCCAGGGAGAGCTCAATGTAAACTACAGAGTATTATAATGACAATAAGAAGGCGTAGGCTTTAATTATCCAAATATTTTCCAAAAATTATAAATGAAATAGATAATTAAATGTACATCTTATTATCATATTATCATATATATATATATATATGTGTGTGTTTTTACTCTTATTATTGCCTGGGGTTTACTTCTGTGCGGGTACCTTCATTCCTATTTTATATGCATTGTAAGAAATTGTATGTATTTGATAATGGAGGCAGACCATCAGTGGTATCCTGCTAATCATTTACGAAAGTTTTCTTGGAATCTGGTGCATTCGGTAAAGGCTGTTTTACGGATTAGTTCTGAAAATTACCTACCCTGATTGCCGAAACTCAGCGAGCGAAAGCTTAAATGTCAAGTAGTTTTTGTTTTTTGTTTCTCTGTGTGTGTCTGTGTGTGTCTGTGTGTGAGCGCGTGCGCGTGCGTGTTTATGTGTCTGTATGTGTTTGTGCTCAGCAATTAATTGCGCGCTAGCGTATTTCCTCCTTACAAAGCATTTGGTGAAAAATAGGTATAAGAAAATAAGAAAAGAAAAAAAATGTTCAGATAAGCAAATAAAAAAGAGATTTATGTGCGAATTTACGATGTAAACCATGCGAAGAGGCATCATTATGTATGATGTGAAAAATAAAAATGAAATGATTTCTTGAGATAAATACCTGTGTGTTCCTATACATGGGGAAAACCAACAAATCACTAAATATGTACGGGTTTATGCACATTTGAGATTCTCTCTCCCTCTCTCTCTCTCTCTCACTCTCACTCACTCTCTCTCTCTCACTCCCTCTCTCTCTCACTCTCTCTCACTCTCTCTCTCTCTTCATATATATATATATATATATATATATATATATATATCTGTGTGTGTGTGTATGTATGTATGTATGTATGTATAGCTGGCCGCTCGTATTCAGGATACCCGTCTACTGAGGCGGCTAGTCAGTCTCTATCGCAGACGCTCAGGCGTATTTGTGTTTATTCGTCACTCACATAGCCCACCTGTGGTTTATACTGCAACTTTGCTGAGCAGAGCTTTTACAGTTACTGAGAAAGAGCGTGTTATCTAGCGTGATCAACAATTTGAAGAAGGACAGCACGCTCAGTTACTCGCCTACGATGACTTCGTGCTAGGACAGCTATCGACGGTCCCCAATTTCACTGACAACCCTTGGTATGATTTTCAGGGACTTTTCAAAGGTGCCGCACGCTGGGATCAACCCCTCCACTCCGATAACATCTGGAAGTTTCTATGGTGAAATTTGAACACTGGTCTCATGGTCAGAATTCAAACGTTCTAACCACTCGGCCACACACACACACACACACACACACACACACACGTACTTCTTGCCAATCTCACACTGCGAATTTTTTCTAAGCTCTATACTAAACATTAAATCTGTTACGTAAAATGAACGAAACAAAATGAACAAAAAACGTACAGCTTTAAAAAAAAGATTCGTAACTGGAAAAACCGAATGAAAAAAGAATGTTAACAACAAATACTTTTTCACACCCAACCCAGTTCTGCGGAATCAGAATCAACGTTGAGTTTAAGCAAGCGAATGAGCCAATTGGAGTAAAGTGCCATGCAGATTTAAATTTTTCCCACTTGTGACGAATGCAACTACCGATTTTTTTTTTTTGCATGCTAGCATGCTAGTTAACATTCGTGTCAGTTAGCTGTTGGCTCTCACGCTGGCCAGTAGAATCTTCCTGCCTATTGGTTGCAGCCAGCTATTGGCTCTCACTCTGGCCAGTAGAAAATGGCCGCAAACTACATGAAAACTGCCGTAGAAGCATGAAAAAATCGATTATTTCCACTGTCGATGGAAGTTGGGAAATACAAAGTCGGTCTTGGCCTTCCCACTAACTTGGAGCATGTGGATGTAAATTTTGGTGCAAATCCGTCGAAAATTGCGGCTGTGCATTCGTTACACACACGCACACACACACACATACTGCCTTTTATACATATATATATATATATATATATATATATATATATATATATATATATATATACATATATATATATTCATTCAAGCATGTTTCATTAAATAGTAAAGACATATTAAGTCCATTTATTTTATAATAATCCTTTCTAGTTCTGTAATTATCTTCTTGATGATAAGTTTTAATTCTTCACTTTCCTGGAGGACAGCATCAGCCATGCTGATGCAATGTAGAGAGGTGTCTCTCAGGTAATTAATAGACTGATTTTTAGAGACGTTAAAATTGATAAGCCATTATTTTTGCTCCATTTAATGAATAGCATGAGGCTGTTTTGTACATCAACTCTCATTTTGACTTTTTCGAACTGATCAGTTTTAGTATCGAGGCAATGTTAATGTCTTAAACGTGGGTATCAACCTGAGAGCTGATGTCATTGAAAAGGTCGTTAATGAAGATTAAAAACAGCGAGTGACCAAGTATGGAGCCCTGGGGAAGACTCGCGTTAGTACAAATAGATGTAGAATAGTGGCCATTCAAGACAACTTTCATTTCACGATTTGATAGACCAGCTCAAAAATGTGCCCAGAGATACTGTAAATTTTTTAGCTTGTAAAGAAGACCTGAATGCTACACCCTTGTCAAAGGGGCAGCGAGGCATTTATTATACAGCCCGAGTTCACCGTTTTTATCTAGAGCGCGATAGACTCTTTCCTCAATTATCGTTACTATACCGGCAGTTAACCTGGAGAAAGGAAAACCGTATTGCTTATCTGAGAAAAGGCCCTGAAATGACAGATGATGAACCAATTCAGCATTGATTAGGGCGTCTAGGATTTTCCCCCAAAAGAAGGGTAGAAGGCTAATAGGTCGATAGTTGGTTGGAACGGACAGTTCAACAGATTTCTTAAAAACTGGTACAGACGATTACTTCCAGCAGGCAGGAAAGCGGGGGGGGGGGTCTTTTGGCAGCGAGGCATTTATTATACAGCCAGTTCGGGAGGACATTCCTTAATGACTATTACAGGGATAGCATCACGTCCTCGTGCTTTGTGGGGATCACGGTTAGAGATGATAGGATGGCCATATATATATATATATATATATATATATATATATATATATATATATATATATATATATATATGAGGTGGACTTCAGCAGCAAAAATAGTCCTAAACAAATTGTGTCTATCATTTGTTTTTAAATTCCAAATTATGTTTTTTGTGTTATCGACAAATTTGCCAAAGTTCATAATTTTATTTTATATTATTTTCCTGGGTACTTTCGAAAGTTGCTACATTTGCTTTCAAGTATAGCTTTGTTATATTTACGCAATTATTTTTGTTTTAATTCCGCTATTCTCTCGTTTGATGTAACCAATTTCAGGTCACTGAAAGGGATGTTATAAAAACGGTCAAACAGAATTTTTTTAAGCACACTTCAATATACGGTCCACCATGGAAAAAATCACTTAGATAAAGTTGTTAGCTTCTCTTTTATTATAATTACCCTCCATAATTTGGAGTCTTTTTTTTTGCACACATGGGATGGGATTTTTTTTTTTTTTAACATGGGAAGGTGACTACTTGCGCCTTCTTGTGGTAAGATCTTTGGTTTATATGAAGGGGGAAGACTATATTGAATCTGTTGCGCGCTATATTGCTAAGAAAATCGTTTCACACTGTCGTACTAACAATTTTTCTCTACATTATCTATAATACATATTTGTTGGTTTTACTATTTGTCTATGCTTTGACTACTTCTGCAACATATGTTGCGATGCTCTATCTATATATTTAGACATTCTGGATTTTTTTAAAAATCAGTAATATTATTGGTCCTAACCTGACATCTCGGCTTCAGACATTTTCCCATTGCAGTAAAGTAGCTTCCGTCTGATTTTTCAATAAATACTTATGTGTTCGGATGAACTGCTCGCTGTGGTACCTAGACTTTATGAAGTTAAGCGCAGTACTAGATTGGCGGCAAGGTCTCATCAATTCATAGTTAAATTCGCTAGATTTAACCCTAAGTTCTATGATAAGTTATTTATCTATTTTTTTATTTATTTATTGTAATTTTCGTTTGTGTAACTCTCTCCAGGATCCATACTTTCCAGTCAACTTTGACCTTCAAAAATTTTAATTCAGTATCAAACGTTATCAGCTGTCTTCCTGATTATTATTCTATTGTTCTCGCTCTTTAATAAGGCTTCTCTTTTTTACTTGTTATTTTACACACTAAGTAATCCCTTGTGTCTTAGTGGTTTTACTGCCTTTTTTATGGGAAATTATTAAAAATGTTTCCGGTGAAGTGACCAATCATAAGTAAAAGTTACTTGAGTTGCATTGACAACTGCTATTTGTGAAAATGAGCATTTTATACTTACTCGTCATGTTCAAGATATTACAATGATTATATTGATATGGAAATACTGTACACACACTAAACTCACCAAGGCGGGAAATCCGTCAGGATGGAAGTGCCGAAAAATCATCCTTACTTGGGAAAAGCAAAAAAGAATCCAAACAACGAAAAAATCTCAAATCGTGTCTAGAAAAATTCTCGATAGCATGGGAAAAAGTAGGCCTCAGCAAAGGAGGAACATAACTATAAAAGTAATATAGGGCCCTCAACCCCGCCCATATCAGAGCATATAATTTAAATAAAATATATAACATGCATCTCCTACAAAAGCAAACTGGAAAAAAACAGCTCAATGCCATTTAACAGAAAAAAAACTTAATACAATCTTAAATTATTTCTATATGAAGAGTCACCGATGTATATATATACATATATAAACAAGTTTGATAAAGTTTCATTAACAGTGTTTGACTATTTAACATTTATTTTATCTTTCAAAGTTCCGAACGAGATTTCAAACATCGAGATTGCATTTCTGAATAATTGTTACAAGTTTATGCATTCTTGTCGATATATTCAAGTACTTTCGACTACCACAGTCATTGTCAAATTGCACAATTTATTCATAACGTAAATCCATGCTTATTTGGAAATTGGAAAGATAAAATTGAACATATATATCAAAAATAAAAAGAAAGAACAGTTAGATATATAATACAGAGATCTTTAGCATTTATTAAAAGAAAACAGTGTTCCATACACAGTAGAGCATAATAATATAATTATTTTTAAAAAAAATGTTTCCATCGTGACACAGAAATTAGTATGTTTCAAAACCAAAACTTAAATCTTAAATTAAACTTAAATTTTGAAGTTCAGTTCCATTTTCAAGTGATACTGAAAATAAACTTCAAAAAAAGGTGATTTACTCTATATATAAGCCAAATAGTATTATATATTTTAAGTTGGTTGTGTAATGAGAATTCAGATTTTTTAAGTGGGTGTTGGCTTTTTGACGAATGAAGATACAAGTATATTTTTGTGTGGAAAATTGAAAGTCGGTTAATGTTAGGCGGTGATTAGATGTTTCAGTCTGTTGATAGTGACTTACTTTTATGCAGACGTATCATCAATGTCTCGTTTTTTGTTTTTTGTCTTTTTTTGGGGGGGGGGTTCATTTATTTTGGATTACAATACAATACATTTTTCATTTATTTTTTCATTTATTTTCTTGTATTTCAAAACTACACAGAGTTTTTATTCAAGGGATTTTCAAATATGATTAAGTCTCATTATTTATATTTATATTTTTATTTATAAAGATCTAAAATACTATTTTATTTTATTTAATAACACACTATGTATGGTATTGTAAAATTAAAATATTAGACTTTAATTACGCATTTATAAATTAATTTATTTATGATCAAATAATAGATATATAATTATGCAAATTATTTTTATAATTTATTATTTTTTTAAGGAAAATATGAGACAATGTCTACAAAAACTGCTATTTCGTTTCTTTGATTTAATACATTTTTATTTTTCAGAAACTTAATAATATATAACTTTTCATTTTCGAGAAATTTCATAAGAAATATGTGTTCTCTGACAGGAATTGAATCTATGTCTAATACAGAACAGTCAATTGATCTAATGTGCTATACCACTCAGCTACAGAGAATCGTCAGACTAGCAAAGTCCAAATTACTGTTTTTAAACAACAAATCTTTAATCTATTAAATAATTATTCTTATATTGGTTAAAATGTATTAATAAAATGTCAGATAACAAAGAGTCGCTTCGATTAAAAATAGAGAAACTTAAGGTACCTTTCACACGAGCGCATATAGGAAGCCCAATTTTACTGGGTTGTATCTCAGCAGGGACTCTTTTGCTCTTAAGTCTAGGAACATTACCTTGTCAAAACACTTATCGTGCATTGATGATATGTTCGGAGTATAAACTTAATGCCGAACTCAGGGAAATTTACCAATATCTCTCTCACCAACCGTTATCCTGAAATATCCATTAAAACTAAAATTAAGCTTAAAATTTCAATGTTTAGTGAAATTAAAACATCTGGCCCACCTAAGTGTCCCTGCATTGGTTCTCGTAGTCAATTATAGGCTGATAAGATTTCTTCAACCGCTATGCAATGCTTCAGTTCTGTAGTTGTACGTAACCTCTTTACTACTAGAAGTGCTTTCCTCTCCGTCCATGAAGATGTCTTACCCCCATCCTCAAAGTTTAGTTAATTATTGTTTTAAATTTCAGTATGAGACTGACTATGTGGTTCAAACTAACCAGCGACTGGGGTAGTGAATTGCTCAGTACGTCCCTGGGTCTATATGCAGACATGATCCAATAACATCCGGGCATTCATAAATGCATGAGTCTGATATCGATGAGCATTTATTAAATGCTGTCACTTGTAGGACCAATTATTCATCGGAATTCTTCTCTGTGCGTCACAGAGCTTGGACTAAACATCATCTTAAAATCTTGAAGATGTTTGTTATCAACGAGGAGGCTGAAACATAAACTGGTACTTTTCGGTTTCGTTCTGGGTGAACTTTAAAATATTATTATTTATTCCCAGCCCCTTCTCTTTTTAAATCTATTACAAAGAGATGTGCTTCCTTCTAGTAGTTTCATTATAATTCCCATGATTTTTCTTCTGATGAAGCATTAGACGAAAGACACATTAAGTTTTTCGAATTTTAATAGAGACGATACATTTTTATCCGACTTTTGAATAATAAAATTTTCCCTGTTATAAAAATAATACTTAGATGGTGTTGCACTAAAATCTTTTCATATATATATATATATATATATATATATATATATATATATATATATATATATATATATATTATGTAGGTGTTACATTACAACATGCACATATCCACTTCGAAGTTTACAGTTTCTTGATATGGGGTGCAGTATTGCGGTTTTTAAATCCGTAGTTGTCCTTCGTGTTGTCAGCTCTACGTCCGTTGATAAAGAAATACGCTTTCCATTTCATCCTTTGAACGCTGTAATCCTACTGTTTGTTCTCCTACACTTTGATATATATATATATATATATATATATATATATATATATATATATATATATATATATATATATATATTATTAAGCGTATCACCCCAAGCATGGCGGGAAGCCACTAGGACGCAAGAGGTTACAGATTTGGTTAAGATTTGGAGCAAGATCAGATAGGAGTGATAAAGGAAAGGATGAGGAGAAGGATAGTGGATAGATCAAGGCAACTGGAGATGTCGATTGACATTGCATTTCAATAGTTGAAGATTATAGCTCTCGGGGAAACTGGAATAGGGAAGGGAGTTCCACAGGGGAGAGGTGCGAGACATGAAGCTATTGGAGTAGAAGAAACGGCTACATTTAGTAGTTTCGACAGTGAAAGGGTGAGAGCGGGATGCTAGCCTTGTAGGGCGCTTGAACTCATGAAGTCTGGGAACCAGCGAATGCAGCTCCTCGGAGCAATTACCGTGAAAGCATTTGTAAAAAAGACAGAGAGAGGCGACGGTGCGTCTGTGAGAGAGCGACTGTAGACGAGATGCCAGAACAGGGCCAATTATATTGCATATCCGCCTCTGGAGCTTATCAAGAACCCCGAGGCAAACAGAAGGGGCTCCAGACCATATATGGCAGCAATACTCCATGCAAGGGCGAATTGTTGATTTGTAGATCTGAAGGATCGATTCCGGGGAGAAAAATTTCCTGGCGCGGCACAGGCAGTCAACTTTCCTTGCGGTGGACGAAGCAATTGACTCAATGTATTTGTTCCATCTCAGGTCAGCAGTCAACGTGAGACCGAGCAGCCGAGAGATGTGCTCTCGAGAAGTTGAGCGTCAGACATTCTAATGGAGTGCAGGGAAGGATCTCTATGGTGATTAATAGAGAGCAGTTTTGTTTTTGAGGCATTAAAGTTAACCAGTCAATTCCTGCCCCAGTTCACAACCGATTGGAGGTCCTTTTCGAGACGCACGGCCAGGTTAGTTTTGTCAGCGGCACTAGATTTGTTTTTGAGGCAGGAGTAAATTGTGGTGTCATCCGCGTAGATGCCAACTTGGGAATTTATTGCGTCAGGAAGGTCCTTTATCTACATAAGGAATAGAGTGGGGCCTAGGATGGAGCCTAGAGGAACACCTGCGTTCGTGGGATAGGAACTGGAGGAGAATCCGTTGAGAACGACCTTCAATTCACGGTTCCGTAATTCTATAACCCTGGAGCTTGCGAAGAAGGCCAGCATGCCAAGCCCTATCAAATGCTTTGGAGATGTCTAGGGTCACGGCACGAGCTTTTCTGTTATTTTGAAGAGGTCGGTAGAGAGTTTCAGTGATAGCCGTAAGCACATCAG
>OZ010591.1:44754870-44787370 GCA_963932145.1 Acanthosepion lycidas
AGAGAGGATACAAACAAGGAGGAAGTTTATGCTTAACATAAGAAAGAAGCAGATGAAATTTCTGGGACAGGTGATGTGAAAGAAAGGCCTGGAGAATTTGATACTTACAGGCCGAATAGAGGGAAAAAGAGACAAGGGAAAGCATACCTGCCGGGCTTAAGCAAGTGAATGGTAGGACGTGGTCTGGGGTGTTGGCAGAGGCATGAAACATATTGGGAGCCATGATCGCCTACCTCTTGAAAGGACACGGCACTTAAAAAGAAAAGAGAAAGCAAGACTGAATTATTTTACGACATAATTGTTTTGAAAATAATAAATAAATGGACTCTTACCATTTACGTGCCATGTGAATTCAGTACAAGGGTGATCACAGAATCCTGTTAGTTGGTTTGATATTTTAATAAATGCCAAAGTTTTCAAGATCAAACTCTATAAGATTCTTAATAACATGTCGACAGTACTCTCCAAAACTTTCTGTTTTTGTTATTCTAATTTCTCACTTTGTTCTTCTATGCACTAAATTCCTTTCAGTAGGTTGCTCATTGCACCTTACTGTTTCACTTACCTTAATATGTTCTATGAGTGTCAAATTCTACGAGCGTTCATTTTCAATTTTATTTCAAATCAAATTTTAAATAATTTTTGATTATTCGATTAAGTTTCCTTTCAGTTCTGAAAACGCCCACATATCCATCAGCAAAATCTCATCGTTGTAACTTCAAGCCTCTTCTTCATAGATGTCCAGCATACACGGTTAAATACGAAATTATATACCGGCTGGCCCAAAAGTTACCAAGGCATTTCAAAATTTAGTAACTCCTTTATTTTTAACTTTAATTCACAATATCATTGTATTACATAGAGTAGATAAGGTAAATAAATTTATACTTTAGGTGACATCAATTTTCAGCTTCACACAAACGTGGCCTTTCTAGGGCATTTTCCATCACTTCTCATTGTTTCAGGCTTTTGATTTCCGTCTGAATGTCATCCTTTAGTTCTTGGAGAGTCTGGGATTTGCTGGCGTAAATCTTTTTTAGGCGCGAGGTTAGTGTAGTCGCATGGGTAGAATTCAGTGTTTGTCAGATTTGGAGAACATAGTTTATGAAATTATTCCTTTTCCTAAAATTTGTTTGAGAAGCTGGATTGTGGCCTTTGTCGTATGATCAGTTGCCCCATCGGAAACAGGTTGACGCATTTACGAATTCGTCGGAGAGACGTCCGAGAGATCCAAACCTGTCGAGACCGCCTTCGAGTTGATGCGCTCGGATCTTCTTCGATACTCTCCATTACTCGTTCAAATAATTATTGATTCTTGGTTCTGGTAGAAAGATTTAACTACTTTTCTGTCGTGTATTTTTACAGGATTAATTTCCAATGACCTTTCTATAAAATACCTGAAAGAAAACAAAAAATGTCTATAAACAAAAAAGTTATTAAATGTTCAGTTACCATGGTGAATTTTGAGCCACAGGGTAATATATAGCATTTTACTAATTATCTATTAATTTCTAAAAAAACAACATTTTGCACCTCCTTTAATCCGTTATTTAAATGTTGAAAGACTTCTCCGACGATTGTCTTCGTCTGTTCCTAAACTACTTTCTTCTTTTATGTGCTGTGTCCTTTCAGTACGGGAGTAATCATTATTCTTCCTATAAATTCATTTTTTTATTATCCCTCCCTATCCGTGTTTTGACATTCATTTACACTTGTTTGGTTACACATATTTTTTCAAAAAAAAATTTTAAAGCCATCTTTCCTCATTATGTGTGTCGAAAATTTAAGGATGCGTGTCATCTCTTTCCGTCGACACTTTCCGTCGACACTCGTAATAAACACGCGACAATCGCGGTCTTTTTCCTTGTTATTTTATGCGTCCTACATCTTTTTGATTCAAAATATAATTGTACTTGTTCTTTCTTTTTTCCTTAAAACGTCCTTGTTGCTCATATATTCCGTCCATTATATTCTCAATATCCAACTGTAGAACACATTTTTATTCCTGTGGGTCTCCTCTTCATCTGTTTCGAACTTTTCTAGCATTCACTGCTCGATAAGCATTGATATTAAAACTCTCTTTATATTTCAACCCTTTTTCTTGCTTTCTTTTTTTTTTCTTTTTTTTTTTTTTTTGAAGTCATATTTTGCTATCCCAATACCCCTTCGGATTTCGGTGTCATATTTTCTCTTCTCTGTTAAAAAAATACCTCAGATATCTAAACTCTTGTACTTGGTGAATTTTGACATCTCCGATTCGTAGCTCTTACCATGGGGCTGTTCGTCTTGCAGGCAATCATCTACCTTTATATTTTATCTTCACTACAAAACACTACACAAATAATTCAATTCCTTTACTTCAATAACTTTGAGGATCCCAAAACGATATTATCTTGGAATTATCTCTTTCCTGATTGATTGATTTGTCTTTTATAGATTATAAACCCTGTGCAGGTTATTTAAAGCTAGAAAATATGTGGGGGGGATAATAATTAATTACTGATGCAAGTCTTACTAATTAACCCATAGTTGGAGGGAGAAGAAGTGGATTCATATATAATCTAAGGATATTTACGCGTAAGTGAATATAACAAACGGTACTAGAACTTGAATTCGGCTCTGCGAATAACAATTACAAGCCGTTATTCATTACGCCAGCCGCATATACAAGCTTAATACACCTGATATTCTAAAGCGGTTACCCATCTAGGTACTGATCAGGCTCGACTTCGCTGATGGCATGGGAACCGGATTTTCAATGTTATATGACCGTAAGAACACTCGATGTTCATGATGCTCGCATATTCTAATTCTTAAAATTAATGCTTAGTTTTTTCTTCTTCCCTATATTGTCTAAGATTTCTTTCAGATTCTCTTGTGAGTCTGCCATCAACCTACAATACATCTTATTTTAATACTATGTCCACAAGTAAATTACTGATATGTTATCTTCTGATTCTCTCACTGAATATGTTCTTCAGTTTTGTTTTGTTTTGTTTTGTTGTTGGTTTTTTTTTCTTCTTCGGACTCTGCCATCAACATACTATCATCTTCGTATCTTATGCTATGACTACGTCCATCAATAAATTACTAGTAGATTTTCTAGCTCTTTTAAGATCGTCTCGCTGCGAAAATGCATTACTGATATAATCCTCTTTCTGGTACTATTTTGCTTAAAAATACTTTTCCTTGTCTGTATGCTAGCTATTTGTTCCCAGTGGAGTATTACTCGAATATTTTCCCGTTTAAAGCAAGCTTTTCTAATATATCAAGTAGCTCTTCTGGCCAAACACTCTCAAAAGACTTTGTGTGATCCCTGGAAATAAATATATATAAATCTCTTCACTTGTATGGTTCGCTGTGATAAAGAGTTATTATATATTCAAATCAAAATTCATCAAAATATACAGGTCAACTTTTAAAACATTTATTCGTATAATGGTTTTTACAAATATTTCGTTTCTTTAGTCAATTCTGGAAAATGATTGCAATCAAAGACGCCCTTTTGCGTCAATCTCCGATGATAATAATGTTTTTTCATGACACCATCAATTTCCAGGAAAACGAAATGAATGGCGTTTAAGGAAACTAAAAGTGAATTTTATTTTGTTGTACACTTTAAGACATAAGTGCGTGAGTTTTTGATTAATAGACTTTGTAATATATACTTGTATACTTTCATATGACGGCGTGTATTGCCAGTCGATTGCCCTTAAACCACTTGTAGCAAAACAAATAGCCAATAACCTTTGTTCCCGGGGTTCGGGCGTCCACTGGCTTAAAAGAAAACTCTTGACCCTGATTCAGATGTTTATCAGAGCATGTACAAGGAAAGAATTAATACAAGCAGCGAATAAACTGTCAAATTAGTTTCGGTATTCGAATCAAAAAGAGTGTACCCTTCTCACTATCATCCAATAACAGTTTGCCCGATTTTCTGTGCATTGTTAAAGACAGCTAATAAATCAAATAGCAATTTTAAACAAGCTTTTTTTTTCTTGTTCATCGCACAGACATTGTTCACTTTGTGTCGATCTTATAAACATTATTACTCTATTTTTTTGTGTGTTTTTTTAATTTTCTTTAATTTTTACCTTCGCCTTTTTTATGCTTTCTCCTGTCCCCCTTTTATTCTCATCGTCTGTTCAAATAATAAAAAAAAGGTAGACCCTATCTCCACTTGCGGCAGATTGCGCAACTCACATGATTTACAATTTTACGCACAGCTCGTTTTTACGGGACGTCACATTCCCACGATTAGCCCAGGTTGCTGAAGGATGGGACACTTTTAGCGAGTTGCCTGTCTCTAGACTGATACTTAACTAAGGGTAGAAAGTCCAGTCTACGATTCCATTTAAAGTATAGCTTGATGGGGGAGATGATTCGTACTTTTCCCAAAATTAGCAAGAAAGTGAATGTGACCGGAATTCGAACTCGGCTCGTCGATTACTAATTCCATGTCACCCATTTACATACTGACCAGTCTCAACTTTGCTTCGTTGACTGTACGAGAGCTTGTGCTTCAACATATTTACTTGTAGTTACGCGCTTTTTTTTTTTGTTGTTTTTTTTTTTTTTTTCAAACTGCCTTCTTTCTACCGAGTGGTCATCTCCTTTTTGTCTTTTGCAACATCTTCTTCAATAATTCATTTCACTATCTCTTGTCAAATAAATATTATAATCATCATCATAATCGCCATCCCCTTGACCTTTGTAATTTTAGGGGGGATTCGAATGCAAAAGGTACATTGAATCTCCTCCACAACGGTCTATCAACGGCAGCCATCAGCAATTCTGGTATAGTCATATCTGTCCATTGTTTGATATTTGTCCAACGAGTTTTTACATTGGAATCCTCTCCTACGTCCACCTTTAACGATGCCTTGCATGATGATCTTGCACAGGCTGTCGTGCCTTATAATGTGTCCAAACCATGCCATTTTTCTCCGTTTGACAATGGCGAGAAGAGGTTCCTGGTGGCCCACAAAACTTTTAACCCTTTTCCGCACAAACTCATTGGTCTTATGATCCCAATAAAGAGGCCAAGGAGTTTTCTCGTGCATTTGTTCTCAAACGCTTTTATCTTTCTCTCCGTTTCTGCAAGAGGAGCAAAATATAACTATGCCGGATCGCTCTAGGCCCGGATTAACTATAAGTCAGCTACTGCGTAATATAGTTTTAGAACGAATAAATATAGCAAATATTAAGGATGCCGTAAATATTTTCTTGGTATTGATCGTAAGAGAACATCAACCTCATAAAATCCTACTAATTTTAAGATGTTGTAGACCACCGCAGTTTCAGCTAATTAAAACCGGTACATTTGATAGATTCGGTTCCGTCCTTTTCTTTTGATTAACCAACTTAGCAATAATTCCAAGGACTGGCAAAAAACAAAAATATCGTTACGGTGAGACAAGATGATCATCGCTGATCATATTATAAACGTATATTACTGATAGGATGTTATGTAATTTATACGATCCTCAAATTAAGAATATGATATATTGAAAGTAATACTTAAAGATCAATATCAAAATCGTCCAATATGTTTTTGGAGCCTACCGAATGTACAACGTCTGATCAAAAAGTACTGCGACTGTTGCTATGGTAACTAAACTAACGTACGCAACGTTCTTACACATTTACCTTGAACTCTGTCTCACATACACACTAAGTTATAACATTCACAATCACTTCCGTTGATTATAGCAGTGTTTTGAAAGGATGTGTGCAATGTGTGACCGATTCACCACACCACAGAGGTACCATCAATGATCAATCATGGCTTGTGCCGTAGTTTGGGTGTAAGTGCAATATTTCCCAGTTCCGACAACAAGCATAGCCCCCAGATCTCACGCCTTGTGACTTTTTCCTCTTCACGAATTAAATCGCACTTAAAAGGAACAAGATTTCAAGACAGACAAAACCCAAGTAAATGCGATGAGGCAGCTACTCGCTATCCCCAAAATGGAGTTTCAGGAATGCTTCAATCAATGGAAACAACGCCGAATAAAGTTGCTAGCTTCAGTAGGGGACTACTTCGAAGGAGTTTAAATGCCGAATTCCAAAACTTTACACGACCAGTGATTGGCAGCTGATCTTCACTTCTGACCTAGCTCTAACTGCTCAGTGGGGGAAAACTGGATGATTACAGCCTATGCCTTGAAAAACAAACTAGTTACATTCAATCAACGCTAATCGGATCTAGACATTTAATCAATCACGATGAAAAGGTGTTCCCCAAGGTGGTCGCTTGCCTTTAGCGCCTATTGGTTCTTAAAATCAATCGAGTTGTAAATACGATCCATCGCTAAAGATGCTGGAAAAATGGTCGTTTCCATGTACCGCTGCAGTAAGTAACTGACTCAGCCTGCTATACTCTACCTTTAAAAGAGGCAGATCAGACCAAAAATGAGATACTGTCACTATTAATGGGAAGGATCTGCTCTATCTTCACATTCAAGTTTTTTCCAGTTTAAAAGCGTCTCCGCGTCCTTATGGGTGATAAATTATTTTCTATCCTACAACCTCTTTCGCCACGAATTTCCCACTGCTATGTTCCTAGCAAAACGTTACTGTTCAAAATCTAAACTTGTATAAATAGTTAATATATTTAAGCGCACGAATTATTTATAACTTATGTAATATTTTATGAATATTTTTGGTTATTTCAGGTAAATTTATATATTATTTCTAATACAGGCTGCGGCAAAAGTAACACCTTTTTAAATAAATTTAAGAATATTTATAAGTATTGCCACATTAAAACAACATGATTTGCTACGATTAACAAACTATTTAAAATGTTCAAAATGCCCCCCTTCACATTCACGCTGAAAAGTATCAGCAACACTTTCACAAACCATTCAACACATGAATTTCAGAAAAATTACCAGTCATTTCCAGTTTTATTTCAGGGACTATTTTCGATTTAAGCCTCTAAATAAGATCTTTCAGTACACGTCACAAGAAAAAGTGTGGGGATGATCGTGATGGCTACTTCACGTAGTCCTAGCCATCTCAGCTCCAAATTAAGATTGATCCATTCCCGAACGCCTAAGCTATGGTTAATCTTAAGCCATTTTAAACTATTGTCATTTATTTTTGTTCGATGAAAGTTAATAAAAAGGGTGTTATATTTACCAGACCTGGGATTTTATTTGTTATTTTTGAAGATTTGGTACTGAATCTTCTATTTAATAAATGAGATTAGATTGTTGTCGTTCATCTATGCATGTCTAAATAGGGATAGTTGAACGAAATTAGAATAAATAAAGGTTTCAGTTCGAAACACCTTATGGGTTGCCAGGATAGGTATGCACCAGATGTGAATGTTCTGATAACAACAAGATGTGGACAGTAGTCTGTATGTAAATAAGAAATGCACCCTGTTTTCAAAATACTTCAGCACAGAATTTACACAATTCTCAGAGGTGACTAATGTGCCTAACGAGCTTGTATAAATGGATGGCAGACGAAGATGAGAGAGTGATATTAAAAAGGCCGGACTCACTGAGAGCCACAAAAGATATGCTATGGTGGAGAGAAAACGAATCCATCCAGAAACGTTCAGATATCAGCCTGTTCATTCTAAAGTTACTCCCGGCTGAGAGCATGATGAAAGAAAAGTTGATGATGAAAATCGTTTCGGAGATGATACAGCGGAAGTCCCGCTCTGTTTTGCAAAATTTGGAACTTCAGCTGAGGAAAGTTTACGTCCTCTATTAACCTGCTGCCCGACGGAAGTATCAGCGAAATTACATAACAACCCGTTCGATTCAACTGGACGCGGTCCACGAAGTCACTAACTTGAGATATTCGTCATATCTGTAAATAATAAGTAAATATAGTAAGTAAACAATAAACAAATTAACAAACGACGCATGCACAGATAAAGACAAGACAACGTAGTAATAATGACCAACAATAAAATAATAAAAGAAAAGTTAACTAACAACACAATAAATAGTCAAAAACTGCATTCGGATCCACAATTATCCCCACTCAGTAGCCTGTAGAATAATTCGAAACACAACCGATACCGCCCACCAAAATAACCGTTAGAATAATAGAATAGACTACACACAATACTGACCTGTATATATAAATAGACGAACAAAAACACAACGCACATGTCCTGACGAATACATTTAGCATGAAACAGATTGTCACATCTGGGTGTTAACTTCAATGTTCATTTTATATACATATATATGTGTGTGTGTGCATATATATATATATATATATATATATATATATATATATATATATATAGAGAGAGAGAGAGAGAGAGAGAGAGAAAGAGAGAGAGACATGTAGAGTGAGAAAGAGAGGAAGTACGCCAAAAGTATATACACACTTAAGGAACTTAAAAAGTTTAGAAAACTGTGTTAACACTATTTACGATATTTTCTAGACAGGTACCATTACCCTCATGCCTGTAGCATCAACAAGTCCGAAGGGATGTTGTGCATCGCAAAAGACCGACTACGTTGAGAGCCCTTAGACAAGAAATTGAAAATGCACGTGCAACAATCCCACTAGACAATTTGGCCAACGTTAACCAAGCAGTACCGTACTAATAATTACCTGTAAGTTTACGGCCACCATTTTGAGCATCTCTTGTGAATGTAGAGTCCAAAGTTCAGTTTTCTCTGAATTAATGTTTAAATAATTTAAGTATTACAATATCTATACAGCTCTTTCCTTTGCTGTAGTAGGTATAAATTTATTTGGTGAATGCAAAATCAGTTGACATTTAGAAACATTAAAGGAGCTGTCTCTTTGAGGGGAGCAGTTCAGAGTGCACCAACGTATTTAATGGGGTTCACTTCTCAAAGGTGTTTGTTGGTCTCTCACTCAACTTCACCCCTGACATAATAATCAAGGGAGTTGCAGACTGGGGAGTTAGGTGGACAGATGTAAAGGGTGATGTAGTCGCAGATATTGTCCTACTGTGTTCTCCTGTTTGTGTGCGATGGTGCATTGTCCTGTTTCCAGCAAACACCATCTTGACCTAGGGCAGCATTACCTTCTCGAAACACTTGATATAGGCCTTGATATGTTTTGAGTCTGAGGTGTTATGGAATATGAATGAAGGCATAATGTCACCATCAGTAGTGATAATTCCAAACACCTTTGTAATCACCATTAGTCATTAAAACCTTTCCGAATCCTCTGCATTGTCCTCAGATTGACTCTCAAACACTGAAATATTCGTATTAAAGCTTCCGGCGCAAATTCCAAGGATTACAGCATGCCGTTTCCAAATTTCTGGTGGAATTGAATTGCTTCATTTTGGTATTTTTCTCACACCACGTGATCAACTGACCATACTTACTGTGCAGTCGACAAAAAAAAAAAAATACAATGCGCACGCACGAAATTAAAAATATAATATGGCGACAATTTTCCCATCGCACTCAGTAATTGATATCCAACTACATGTTTATCGTTTGATAATTGATTATCTCCAGCGTGTAAGGACCATTATTTTTACTCCAGTTTGTTACAGTGTGACATGGTGTAATGGTTAGCAAGCTTGTCTTACGAGATCAGTTACGACTTAGTAGTGAGTTCGCTCCTCCCTGGGTGCTACGCCTTGTAAATCACTCGGTAGCTGTTGAGAGTAAATTTTGTGGCGTCAAGTTAGAACATGTGGTGTTAGGTCGTCCTCACCAACATCGGCTTTTCTGTGTCTATCGGTCTGTATTATATGGTGGGGATTTATAATGGGAATCAGAAAGGAAAATACAACAGAAAGGTGATAATAGTAAGGATCATTTATACTTATATAAAGGGCAGTTGTTTGTATGTGTGGCTAACTAAAAAAAAGTATCCCATAATTATCAACAAAATAAATATATATACTGACTCAGTATCACCCAACCCACCTTTTAGTAAAAAAAATTATCATCGTATGATTTATATTTACGAAGATATTTTTAAATTAAAAATGCGTAATAATTGCATCAAAATGTATTCGAAATTCTCAGAATTAAAAAGTGAAAACGAACGAGAATAAATCTTATTCCGTTCGTTTTTACTTTTTACTTCTGCTGATAATTTGGAAATGCTATGTGTATTTTAAAAATTTCTATTCTCTTGAATTTAAAAGCGTAACAAAGTAAATTTAAAAGAAGAATATTAAATACAATTATTTGAAAAAAAGTTTACTATTTATTTATTCAAATATTCGAAACAAAGATTGTGAAAACACAACAGAATAAATTCCCGTAAATATTTTTTATAGGAAAATTTTCAGGAGGTTTAATACAATCAAATATTCCACAAACATATAAGTCATCTTTTTTCGATATTTTTAATCGGGAAATTTTTAATTGCCTATTTTTAATAACAGAATTACTTTAAATACACGTATTTTGTTTATATGTTTATGTTGTAGGGATAATTTTATCGTTCTGTCTATACATATATAAAAAGCAGTTATCTGTATGTGTGTGTGTTATTGACTTATTAATATTTCTGGGCATCTGATAGAAAATAATTTTTTTTATTCAATCTTTAAAAATAAACTTCATTTATTGTTTGGTTTCTAACTAACATAAAAGATAAATAATTCTAAATTAAGTTTTATTAAAGCAAAGAACTATAGCAAGACTTATTTTCCCGAAAATTAATTTAAATATATTTAAATTTATAAAACAAATATTCAACACGACTAATGTTGACCGTAACTCATATCTATCACTCCTAATTTTTATTCAACTAAAGTTTTTCTTTTCTTTTCAAATATAAATATAACTTGAAATTTAAACAATCGATTTTCAAGACTAAATTCTTAATTTTACTCTATTGCAAAATAGTAATTAAATTAATTTACAGAAAAATATTTGCTTCTTCCACTTTCTTTAAAAAGAAAGTAAACACAAAACTTTATTTACTTAAAAAATTTAAATTACCCTCCAAAATAAATAGTAAATAATTATTTTTTCAAAGAAGGAAGGCTCGCTATAGTTTTTGCTTGAAAAAATGATTAAATTAAATATGTTTAAATATATCTTAATTTAAGTTTATTTACTTTTATATTAATAATAATTTTAAAAATGGTTAACGAACTTAGAAAAATGAATTGATTTGTTTGAAAACAACATTACGGGATGTATTTATGTTAGTATTTAATTAGAAAAAAATAAAATGCCTTTTTTAATAAAAATATGGGGATGCACAGTTCCTCATGCCCCGAACCCGTGTGCGTTATTGGTAGTGCGATCTTTTCCTAAATATAGTCATTTTTAACAAGCTAAAGAACAATGGAGTTTATTTTTTAAAGAATGGAAAAAAAATGGTTGAAAAATATAAATAAATTGCCAATAGTAAACTATTATTTAGAGATCTTCCAAGCAATGTCGGGTATCCCGCTTGTGTATAAATAAATAAATGATAATAATGAGAAGAAGACGAAAGACACGAAGAAAATTAATAAAAAAATAAAAGGGTCCAAGTGTCGCAGAAGAGGAAGAACAACAGCAAGAAAAATAATAACGAAAACAAGAATTTGAAGACAAAACAAGACGGACAAAAAAGATGGAAAATCAAATGAATGGAATAAAAGAATAAAGGGGGAGGCCTAGAAAGAAAGGAGGGCCTAAAAGAAAAAGGACTAGAAAAAAAAAATCAGAAAAAGATAGAAGGAAAAGATTTAGAAGGAAACGAAGAAGAAAAAGAAGACATAGACAAAAATGACAGAAAAGAAATGGAATTAAACAAAAAAAAAAAAAACCTAGAAGAATAAGAAAAAAAAATAGTAAAAGAATACGAACGCTCCCTAAAAGAAGATAATGAAGAAAGAGAATGAGAGGAGGAAGGCCTACAAGATGAAGAAAGGGAATGAGAGGAGGAAGGCCTACAAGATGATGAAGGAGAATGAGAGGAGGAAGGCCTACAAGATGAAGAACGGGAATGAGAGGAGGAAGGCCTACAAGATGAAGAAGGAGAATGAGAGGAGGAAGGCCTACAAGATGAAGAAAGGGAATGAGAGGAGGAAGGCCTACAAGATGAAGAAGGAGAATGAGAGGAGGAAGGCCTACAAGATGAAGAAGGAGAATGAGAGGAGGAAGGCCTACAAGATGAAGAAAGGGAATGAGAGGAGGAAGGCCTACAAGAGGAAGAAGGAGAATGAGAGGAGGAAGGCCTACAAGATCAAGAAAGAGAATGAGAGGAGGAAGGCCTACAAGATGAAGAAGGAGAATGAGAGGAGGAAGGTTAGATTATAAAGAAAAAAGAAGAATAGGAGGGTGTGGCTTAGAAAATGAATAAGAAGTGGAGGATGGCTAGAAGAAGAAGAATGGGGCGGAGGAGAAGGGCTAGATGATGAAGAAGAATGGGAGTTGGAGGACTAGAAGAGGAAGAAGAAAAATATGAGTCGAGAAGTTGTAGAAGACGAAGAAGAAGAATGGGAGGAGGAGGCCAAGAAGATGAAGAAAAATAGCAGAAGAAAAACAAAATGCGCATGAAGTACAAGAAGACAAGAACTCAATCTTGAACTAGAAAAGAAGAAACAATAACAAAAATACAAGATGAAGAAACAGAAGTAAAAGAAGACAACCCCACCCCAAAAAAAAACAACAATGACATCAAAAGCCACAACAACAACAAAAATGACAACAACAAATACAAGGAAGAATGGAATACTTTCAAATTAACATCCGCTTGAATACTGAGTAGAGTGCTGGAGTTCTGTGCAAGTTTAGTGTACCTTAATGTCTTGTAAAAGCCGGCTTATCAGCAAGAGAAAAACGCCGATAATATGAAAGCAGAAAATGAGTTGAATTTAAAGGAAATTGAATTAATGTTGTTTTTTTTTTTATTATTTAATGAACATAATTAATAATAATAAAAAAAAACTATAAGTATATAAAAAATATAACATCGGTTTTTACGGAACTGGGCTAAGTCAGACTACAGACTCCTGAGAACTAACCCATACTCCACGGTGAGACACACTTATAGAAACGGGAAACAAAGATCAATAGAAAGTATATATATTGATCTCAAATAAGCGATCGATTAGTAAAAGAAACAGACAAAACCTATTATTAATAATTGGTGTGTCGGTGCAAGAAACAGAGAGAAAGATTCGTAAAGAAAAAATCAGAAAATATGTAGGGAATAAAATGGATCATGAATGAAATAATGTCGTAGGGATGAAAGTGGGGATGATAATCCTAGGCTGATGGAAGAATGACGGTAGGAAAATAACAGTGAAAAATTTAGAGGGAAGGAAAATGCAAACAAGAATTAATGAATGTTAAGGGTGAAGAAATAAGTGGAAGAATATGATGAATTAAACTTTATAAAAAATCTGAAAATATAAGCGAAAAAAAAAGCTAGCGTATACATAACAAAATGAAAACTAGTTGAAAACAAAAAAATGCTTAATTAAAAAACAGACATTCGTTAAAAAAAGCTATAAGATACCGTTCCGAAGCATTTAACTTTACACGAATACAAACGGTTCAGAAATAAAGCCATCATACAGAGAGAATTGTGGGCATTTAGTCTCGCTAGATTAATTGCCTCTGAATAGTGAGTTCGATCATCAATAGGTGCTTCATGCTTTCGGCTTTGTGCCATATCTAAGCTTCACTTAGAAAATTACCATAGGGACAGAGGTGTGAGGTTGCCTAACGAAAAAAAAAAGGATATGTTATAAAATGCTTTTTTGTAAACAAGGGGGTGAGGGCAAATATAAATCGACAATGAAAAAGAGTCCATAAAAAAGGTGAAGATATAGAGTACTATGAAGAAATAAAATAGTAAAAAAAAAAAAAAAAAAGAGGACAGCAGGAGTGATGGCAATTCTGATTTGGAATAATAATGGCGAAATAAATATAACCTCTAACCCCGGTCGCAACAAAAGTAATAAAGTTGTGATCTGGCAGAATTGCATGACGAAGGATATTACTCAATGCCACATGTCAAATTGCTGATCGCTATGTAAAATGGACGAAGAAGAAAAAACGAAAAGATGAGAGATGAAATTCTTACTATGATGAAAAGGAGACAGAAACTAATGGCAAGATACGGAACAGAATATAGAACACTGTACAAAGAAATGAGGAACAAATGCAGACTAACTAAATAGTAATGGCCCAATGAAAAAATGTGCAGAAATAGAAACAATGAGTATAACAGATAAAGCAGATATGGATAAAAATTAAAATAAAAACTAACAGGGCAAAAACATGCTCACCAACAGGATGGATAGAATCAAAAGACGGAACGCTGATATTAGAGAAAGAAAAGAATATTTCAGGAATGTAACGAATATATCGGAGAACTTTTCCAGGACGAAAAAGAACAACCGGCAATACACAGAAATAAAAACGGACCGGAAATATTAAAAACGGAAGTGGAAGTTGCATTGGCCAAACTGAACAGAAAGAAAGTTGTCAGTGTTATTTTTCTTTTGCGTAATTTAGACGACAATTTATCCACACCATACATCCGCACATTATATATATATATATAATTTTCTATTTGTTCCTGACGATTGCCACGTGCATGAAATTCAGACTTGTATGAGGAACAAATGTATTTTTATTAGTCGTATAAATTTTAACTCTGTTAGTTTCCATCGAACTCTGTCTTATTCGGACGAGCACACCCTGTGCGCTATATATATATATATATATATATATATATATAAATACATATATATATATATATATAGAGAGAGAGAGAGAGAGAGAGGGAGAGAGAGAGGGGGGAGAGTGAGAATGAGAGAGAGACGAGTGATCACTGAAAAGTTCTCTGTCGGTTCCTAAAATCTATCTAAATGCCCAAACATAAGAGTCTATTTTTGATTCCATCCCTACGTGATTGGAGAAAAACTCATCAGTACTCCTTTTATGTATATATATACAAGTAATATATATATATATATATATATATATATATATGTGTGTGTGTGTGTGTGTGTGTGTGTGTGTGTGTGTGTTTCGTGTTCCGTTGTTTGAATTGTTAGATTCCTCCATAGAATAAATAGGTGTTCTCCCTTTTTTTTTTTTTTTTTCCTTTTCTTTCAAATTTCTTGTGACCTTTTCACCATTCCTTTGCTGATCTCTCTTCATTCCTTCTGCAAAAGAATATAGCTGCCGTTTTTTTTTTTATTCCCTTTGGCCCATCGAAATAATGATGACCAAAAAATATATGCTCGCTGGCAGTGCTTATCTGCCCAATTATAGACGAAGTTGGATTATTACATATGATATTCTTGTTTGCTTCTTGTCTGGTTTTTGCTTTTTATATTACTGATGTAGTTGCTTCTTATGTCCCACTCAGACTGAGAGAGAGAGATCTGTTCAGACTAATGAATTGATAGAGAGATAGAAGGATAGAGAGAGAGAGAGAGAGAGAGAGAGAGAGAGAGAGAGAGAGAGAAAGAAACCGACTAAGATAGATAGATAGATAGAAAGAAAGAAAGAAAGAAAGAAAGAAAGAAAGAAAAATAGACTGAGGTAGATCATGGCTCATAGTGAGTTTAGTCTTTTTACTCTATCTTTACTCTAATCCATGTTCAGTCAACCATTTACAAACTCTTGTTAGGTAGATTATTTTCTGCCTTTTACTATACCTTTCGCCTTCAGTATATTTCTTAAGTATTCAAGCTTTCTTTTCATTTTATGCGCCTAAGTAAATTTAATTGTCTCTTTCGGATTCTAAGATTAATTATACTTTTTGTTTGGAAAGTTAAAATTAACATGGACATTAAAACTCCTGAAGTGTCAAAACCTTGATGGTAATTTTTCGTCACTTGTTACCCTGTGAAGAGAGCATTATCAAACAGATTTTTCTTAAAATTTAATAAAGACTACAGACCTATGTTAGTATTTCAGATCCTAATCAGGCCTCAGAGATAAAAATGCTGTGAGCTCGGTCCTCACTGGATGTCCTATATTTGCGGACATTTCTAGTTTGGGTTCAACGTAGCATATCGGTAAACTCAGCTGGAGGGACATATAGTGAATGTGAATAAGACGAGCAGAATATTTGAGAGGATACGCACTATATATATATATATATATATATATATATATATATATATATATATTAAATTTAGAAGGCCGAATAACATGTGAAACAGTTGTTTTATTACTCTCAGTGCTAATGCAGTTATCAGACATTTAATCAATTGACACGTCCAGTCTCTCGGAAGAAACTAGCCATTGAAAGACTATTAAAATCTTCCCTGATACTGTCCTCTTTCTTACACTCCTAGGTCGTGTTATTAGCAGACCTGCAAAAATCCTTTTGTTACCTCAGACCCTACATCTTTCCAATTCAGATTCGACAGCAGGAAAGGTCTTTCCTGTTCATTATTACACAGCTGAACGATTCCATACACTACGAAGAAAAGAAAGAAAAAAAAGAAGAGGCAAGAGTTAAAATCCGCTCAGGTGACAACGGTGAATAGCAACCGTTGCCGCATGAATGATTACTCAGGCAAAGAAGCGTCAAAATCCCACTTGTTTTGCTCACAAACAAAAGCTGAAACACGCTCCATTAGGCGATCATCACCTGCATTGAGCATTGCTATCAACAGACAGAGCATCCAGCGTAGCTATCGGAAAGGACAAGCAGGCACGTACAGAAGATTTCATTACGAAACTGGTTCGTTGCGTGGAGTAAATGTGTCTATTATATTGGGAAGATGTGGATAGGAATACATTCAGCTACATACTTAACTTGATGATCTATCTATCTATTAGGTTGGTGCAAAAATAATGACGTAATAATGTCGTTTTTTGACGTTAAAAATACGTCAAAAAACGACATTATTACGTCATTATTTTTGCACCAACCTAATATCTATCTATCTATCTATCTATCTATCTATCTATATATATATATATATATATATATATATATATATATATATATATTTATTTATTTATTTATTTATTTATAATAAAAAATATAGTTTTAAAGTATGCTATGTTTATGGGTTAAAGTGCAATGTCAGAGATAGAACGAATCTATATATAAAAGTGTGCACCCAGCGGCGACAGTCGGTCTCATGCTTAAACGCAATCGTCAGTTCATATATATATATATATATATATATATATATATATATATATATATAGCAAAATGTTTAACATCTAAAAAATCACTAAACTGATCGTGTTTATTTTTTCCAGGCTTTAAGATAAGACGTTTAGCCATCTTGACAACATTTTTCGTAAGAATCACTGAAATCCCCTTAGAGTTATTCATTTAGAAAGAAAACAGATTAAAATGGTTTTGGGAAATTCTCATTATGTCTTCCAAAATGAGCAACGGTGAGAGGAAGAAGATCCTTCAGTAATGGTACCAAGATTCATACTCTGGCTTCCATGTTCAAATTTCATTCAATAATCATCAATAGAATGGAGAATAAGTTTAAAATAAAGGGAGCAGTGAAGAACACTGGATCAGCATGTTACAACAGCAAGAGGGACCATTATTTCAAATTAGAGCGAAATATATTCTTATTGTTCAAAGTAAAGTCCAATACTGTTATAAAAACGTCGAAGAATTACAGTAAGATATCTTTAATCATTTCTAAGATACAATGGTTCAAATTTTAATCTAACAGTTTAGATAATTTTGCTGTTAAACCCGGTATATATATATATATATATATATGTATATATATATATATATATATATATATATATATATAATTTCTTTTATAAATAAGATTTATTAAGGGCAATATTGTCTTGCTTACATTTTAATTAGAATAAGGTATTACGTGTTGAACGTATTTTAATCTTTTAAAATTATGTATTAATATAATCCTTTTATCATTATCAAGTGAAAACTATATTTACTAATCATAAATTGAAAAACTTAGTATAAATCATCACGCATCAACATTTTAAAAAGTATTTTGATTGTTTTTATGTGCATAAGTATATACAGTCGACCATACACGACATTATCAGAATTTAAGACTATAGTAAATTTATAGCTAAAATATTTAAAATTCCATAAAGCAATAGATTATTGAGAATATTTTCTGAAATCTTTAAGAATACCGATTACTTAAAAATTTTATATAAAAGGCTCACACTTTAATTTAATTATTTTTTGACGCTTAAAGTTCCCATAGAACAAAATATGAATCTGTCATCAAGCAACGCCTTAAATATCGAAAAGTCTGGTTAAAAATGCATTTCTGCGATATTTTAAAATTAGAGTAACTTATAGTTGTTTCAAATCAGTTGTTTATACTTTAAATCAACTAATATTTTTCAAATAGTTTCAGATTAGTATATTTTATTTTTGAAAGATTTTTTTTTAACAAAGAGAATTACATTGAGATGAATGACAACTAAAATGTTCGCTGATCAACTATTTTGGAAAAGAAAAACACAAAAATCTCCTTCCAGTCAATTTAATTTAGTTTTTAAAATACAGTAAAGTATTTTGCTTATTAGAAATATTATATTTAATCTATTAGCTTGAAATTAAAAGTAAAATAAAAGCTTCAAGAAAGATTTTACATTTTTCAAATTCATTTTAAATCTTATGTATCGTTTTTGTGTTTTTAGATACATATAAAACAGTTATTTGTTACTAGATGAAAATTAACATTAAATTTATTCATATGTTTAAAGAAAATAAAAGTCAAAATCAGTTATTACTAGGAAGAGAGAAAACACAAATTAGCTATTGAGGAACTAGATATCTGTATGCCATTTATGGTATAGTGCTCCTTGGTTTTGCAATATTTCACCTTTTGCTATACCTGGTTACCATCTGGACAAATTAATATAGGTTTTAATGTTCATATTTCACCGATTTCTCTCCATTTTCATGTAACATTGATTTTAATAGAGATCCTAATCATTACACACTACGATTACTGAATAATACACTAAGTCGATGTATATCTTGGATTGTTTGAAGAGGCAGTTGCTCTTCGGATATACTTTATTAAAATACACTTTAATTTTGCCTTCGTAACTTAATATATTACGAATCAGAACAATTAGCTTAAACATATTTACAGAAGAAGCAAAGTGATACTACGTTAGGGCGAAGGGAAAGCAACAAAAGACGAGATACCAAGTATTTATTGATAATGTTGCCGATTCTTTTTTTATATATATTTTGCCAAAAAAACTCTCGATATAAAACAGAAGCACCAGACCAGATGTGGCAGCAATATTCGATGCACTGAAGAATGATAGATATATAAACAAAGAATCGTCTAATTGCTTTCAATTGTCTTGTTCGATGTTTATGGTTTTTCAGCCGCAGGACATGATTTTAGAATATTTAAAGTTTGCATCATTCTTATTTAGGTCCTGTCGGTCTAATATCACCATCTCTGTTGTTCACTATTATAACATATTGTCCGTATTGCTCTACGATCTTCATTTGATAGGTTGTGAAAAAATAAAGAACCGAGTAAACTTTACATATCCTTCTAAGATTTTTCTAGCATTGTGGATAAATATATATATATATATATATATATATATATATATATATATATATATATATATATATATATATATATATACACTAACACTAGGACATTCGTAACAGCCTTGGCAAAATATGAACTAAAACATAATCCCCATGTCAATCTCTTATGATATTTCCCAAAGTTTCACTGAGAAAGATGAATACCACGAATTCAAAGTGCGAAAAATTCTTAGACGTCCACTCTTAAAAAATCAAGAATATCTAATTGGTTGCATCTTCATCATCCGTTCCATAACCGGATGGATTGTATGGTTGCTGCTCTGCTGGGTACAAGGACAGTTCCCTACATATATCTTGGTTACCATGTGCCATGTTTTGTGAATGATCTTCCAGTCTGCTCAGTGATGTTTTTTTTTTTACCCAAGGTGGTATCTTGTAGGATGACAGTATATTATTTCTCTCTGTCGAGGAATGTATATTTATTTTGTAATAAATTGCAAAATTATGGAACAACACCGAAGGGGAATTAGTGCAAATCTGGTCTTTCATTGACTATCCTAGTCCTAGAGTATATGTCTATATTTCTGAGATGAGTTATTATGTACACTATTTGCATTATTTGGACTGTTGTCCTCATCTTCGTTGCCATATTTATCACAACGTTTCGGCCGTTGTACGCTACAGTCTTCTTCAGGTGGTTGGAATGTCGAACACTGTGCCATGTTTCCTTAAGGACACATGGCACACTGTATAAAGGCGTTGGTTAAATCCAGTGACAGGACTCAAAAGTTGTGAGTACGATACATGGTTAAGGTAGTGAAGAACTTGGAGAGTGGAATTAACAGGAGATAACTGATAACTGACATTCATTAGACATGGCACGTGGAACTAGAACAGTCTGCCCCCAACCTCACTACAGCACACCAATACGAAAAAAAAGTTAAAAAAAAAAGAATTAACAGAAAATATTACAGTACAGGACAAAAACACGGCCACAAAAATAGACAAACATTTCTATCGTAAGAAAGAAAAACAATCTGTCTAGGAATGTATATTTATTTTGTAAAGATATAAAAATTGTAAGAGAAGGCCAAAGAGGAAGTGGGGAAAGGCTGTCTTCGCTGACTATTCTAGGCCTAGTTAATCACAATCACAACCCATTCATCCTTTCCTATATACCCAATCACCAAAAGAACTTATCCATCAACTCTCAGTCCTACATGTAACACAATACCACATATTCACAACAATCATGAAATAAAATTCATAAATGTTCAAATGACTCTTTTTGTTTTCTTTTTTCTTTCTTTTTACAAAGATATATAAAAATTTATATAATAATGAGAATGATTGGGAGAGAATAAACCCAAAAGCAAAACTAAAGAATGCAACAAAAAAAAACAAAAACAAAATAGATTTTAGTGGACTCGTCTACCCCTGAAAATAATAAGAGCGGTCGCTGTATTCTGCCGTTTGACAGAATCAAGAAGCACACTCACTAATGAAGCAGGAGAGAAAAATATATGGCGGGGTGGGAAGATCAAAGGCTGACCCAGCCAAGATAAAAACTTTTCGCTGAGATCCGTCGATATCAAACGCTTTCTATCAAACTTGATTTTCATCCTGAGCTGATGCGCAAAAATCCAATCAGATCCTGATGCGAACAACGTTCATGTCGCAAGATTCCCTCCATTCGCGACGTCCACATCACTATTCTTGCCACGGCTAGCAACGTGGGAAACAGATTCCGTCAATGGCGTACGCAGAAACCCTGGTTCAATCTTCTCCAGGGACAGCGACTCTCTGTAAGGCCGGATGCAGGCCCGTTCCTTAGCCGGCGAAGGTGGGGCTTCAACGTCAAAGCGTAAAGGTCGACAGCGGACAACCCTGACGAACCAACCGAGAGAGCAAAATCCGCTCGACCGTTTTCCGTTGACCTTTACCACATCACTGGAGGAGCGATACAGGAGGCTGATCCACTTGCAGAAGTCGGGTTCAAATCCGGCAGCCAGTTATTGATGGTCGATTGTCGAATGCCTTGGATTCATCCAAATTGATCAGCGCTGCTTCATTGTTGTCTTCTACAACATTTACGATCGTGCGAATCAGATGCAGGTTGCTTTGTACTGTTTGTCCCTTCACATCACAAGTCTGCTCAGGCACCAACAAGCTTGCGACAACTGACTGCAAACGCTTCTTCAGGATCTTGGCCCAAATCTTTAAATCTGTGTTTAGCAGAGTTACGGGCCTATGATAGTCTAAATCCCGCCCAACACCCTTGACCTTTTTCAACAGTGTGATCTCAACTCTGGAGATCCGATCGGGGATGGTCACCTGCCGGAACCAGTTGTTGAACACAACTGCCAAAATCGGAACAAAGATATGCAACAGCCTCAAGTACAATTTCTAGGGCAAATGATCAACTCCCGAAGACTTGCCAGTGCCGACCCTCTTCAATGCCAAGGGAACTTCGCCCTCTGTGACCTCTCCCTATCAGCTACCCACTTCAGTCGGTTCAAGCCGACGAAAGTCAGCGAAGTAGTTGCGAAACTCGTCGCCGCTGAAATGCCTCTCTCAAGTTTTTGGTCGGCTTCAGAGTACGCCTCACCAATTTATCGATCTGAACCTCGACGGATTTTTTCCTTGCGCAACTCCGCACCCATATTCACAGCTTCATTAGAGATCTTATTTAATCTATGTCTAATTACCTGACCCTGATAACGCTTGCTAGCCTCAGGCTGCAAAGCCTGTCTAGCCACTGCTATCTCTAGACAATCCCTCCCAGCCTCCGCCTGGGACAGATTATCCTATAGAGTCTTCACCTTCTTAGCCTTTAGAGCGCGGTGTTGACTATATTCGGTGGTGAAAGACCTAATCCTATCCTTAAGCCACCCACCACTAATTTCCGCTGCACTAATCTAGCCAGCTTTGCCAGAAGTCCCAGTAAAGACACATTGAACTTTCAGTGTCCAGCCATTCTTGGCCTAATGCCTAACACCATCCGAGCACAGGCGAGTCTATGGTCCGAATAGTCTAAACGCTGGAACGTAAATCAATCTAGTAAATCTAGATCGACGCTTCTAACATTCTATCAAGGTAGGTGTCTACCTGGAGAGACGGACGCTTAAGTGTGCACGTGCATATCTCCCGGCCCGGATAATCTAACCGGTATCTATCGACGAGCCCAAATTCAGATCAGCCAGGTGACCTCCCGCTAGCTTCCCGCCCATTGTCTATTGTGGGGTCCAGGATGGCAATCCATTCCCCCATTAAGACTAAGGGAAAAAATCCACCAGGAACGATCCCAACTGACGGAAAAACTCGGCACGCTACGTTTGATCGTTGGGTTCATAAACCGCAACAACCCGAAACGAAACACTGCTCACGGCAATATCCGTAAACCGCCCCACACCCACGTCGATATGGAAAAGGTCTACCCTCTCACCAAGGGAACGTTTAACTAAGAAGGAAACACCTCCGGTCAGCTAGTCTCCGTATGCTGAACAGACAGCATCAACGTCGCAAAGTGTGTCTCTTAGATCGCAGCTATATCTATGCTTTTAGGGAAAAGATGATAGTCAAATCAGGAGAATAGGGAGGATGATAAAACCCACAGTTACGCACAGCAGACATTGAAACAAATGACTTGTTTGATGTAGCATTGAACTGATGAAACAAGACAACTTTCGTCAGTTTCCCTGGGTGGTTTGTCTTCATAGCATTCGTAACTACTTCAGAAAGTTGGTAGAATACTCTCTATATATGGTTCGGATGTTTTGAAAATAAGCAATAAATATAAACGTCTTTTGCATCCCTAAAAACTTAAGCCAACACCTTCTTGGCAGATGAATCAACCTTGGCTTTCTTTGGAGCAGCAGTTTGCATGGATAATCTCTTTGTCTGGCTCAAAGCAATTTACCCAACATTCATCTGGATTAAGAATCGTGCAAGCTTGGTCTACCCAAAACAATGTTAGATTTTCCAGTGATGTCCTCAGCCTGTGCGCTTTTGATCAGGTGTCAGAAGACATGGGACGCACCCAGTAGAAACATTCGTCATGCCAAGTTCATTGTGCAGAATATTCGACTCTCACAAGGTTTATGCTAATAGCATTGACTATTTGATTTACTCATAATCGCCTCTCTTCCATCACAACTGTTGTGAACACAATCGATTTTTTCCTTAGTCTTAGCAGTGACAGGACGTCCAGACTTAAGGTCATCTTCAAGACTATATCTTCCCTTCCTAAATTCAATTTCCCATTTTTTTTACTGTTGATAAAGCTGGGGCGTCATCCCCTAATGTAGCAACTATGTCAGCATGAATGTACTTTAGAGCTAAACCCCTTTTTTTTTCTGCAGGTATTTAATAACATCGTTTTCTTTATGTGCCCTGCGGCTTCAGAACGTAGGTGATCATGACTTTCCACAACTTCCCCTCTCTTGTATCTCTTAATAAACTTTAACTTTCTGTTATTTCTCCTAAGCCCTGTTCTGCCGTCAATTTCCTTGTTATATGTTGTAATCTCTTGCCATCTGGATTGTGAGAATCAGGTTTTCCAAGTCCCCCTTTCAAATTATACGCCCTAGAAACCTCATCTGTCTCTTCCTGATGTTAAGTATTAGTTTAGTTTCCATTTTTCTTCAAAACTTCGTTGTTAATCACATGTTCCGCCCATGGTAACCACAGCATCATTTGGTAGAACCACATCTATTTTGCTTCAAGTCTTCTCTTCATCTCTGACGAGATCCTTCAGCATTCACTGACATACAGGGGGGAGGGGGCAGTTATCACATTGCAGTTTAGTACACTTCTTTCTAGCTAAATTTTCCTATTTCTTATTACTCTGCTTAGCTTTGGGAATGCTTTCTTGGCTATCTCATACGCCTTCGGATTTCAGTGTCGCTTTTCCGTCCTCTGTTTAAACACTTCCTAGATGTTTAAATTTCCGTACTTTTTTTTATTTTGGTACTTCTACTATGCAATTCAGACTTTCAAACAACAACGATTCCAGAGTTTGTCCATTTTCAATAAAAATCGCTATTTGTTATTTTGAAGCCTTCTTTGAATTGTATGATATCATGATATCATTTTACCCGGAAAGAAACAATGCAGTTATCAACATTGAAATTAATGCATGCAAGATTTCACAGCTCTAACAACATTCCTTCATAGTCAAGCTATGAACTTTTCAGCTCACCCGCATAGATCATATATGTCGGCTGTAAAAGGAAGATTATTGATGATTTCCGATGCTGACAGTGCTTTGGGGTTCCTCAATGGCATTATTTATAATACTTTCAAGGATGATGTTAAATAGCGTTTAGAAATGAAGCGACCTGTTTATAATATTGATACAGTGTCAAACCAATCCCTAACTTTCACGGTCATTGTCCTTAGCGGTACGAGAACAAATTTGTTTTGGAGCGGCACAAAAAGATTTATTTTAAATAAAGAACAAATGGATTTTAATTGAAGAGTTTTTAATTAAAGAACAAAAATTGACATATATTAAAATAAACTATGTATCCGTTTATTCTTCATTTAAGGTGAATAATTATTAATATCAAACTTTCGTGCATGTACTTCCAAAAGAAATCCTTGTTAAAACAGTTTTTAAAAATATTTTTAAAAGTTAAAAAATAAAGAAAAGTTTTAATAATTCAGAAAGTTAAAAAAGATGTTAAAATACAAATTATGTGTGGACTATTGATATTATATAAATATTACTTCCCTTTTAAATAATCGATTGAAAAATCAATATTGTTTTTATTCTGACAAGTGTCGCGGCCTAAGGATGGTTCAAAATATGTTACTCTATAAAAATTATTTCTCATATTATTTTGCCTGTTTTAAGTGCATCCCCCTCGATTTAAGTATTGTCTGTGCTGACAAATATTATAGAGCGAATATAGAGCAAATACTTACACCTGTTATATTTGTTTATTTGAGGCACTTAGGGGTGGTATTATGGTTAGCAAGCTTGTCTCGCTAGATCAATTACGACTGAGTAGTGTCTTCTATCCTCACTATGTGCTCTATAATTTCGACTTTGTGCCACATATGCTTAGTAAATCACAATATTTGTCCATTGGGGCACTTCGACATGGATCAATGACGGCTGAGTTGTGAGTTCAATCTTTCCCCGTATTTTTAGCTTTGTGCCGAGTTATGCTTTCTAAATCACTATATTTATTCATAGGTTAATAAATGCACATCATTGCATAGTTATATGCATGGGAATTATACAATGAGGTCGCCATGCGTTTTGTGTGTTCGTTTTCTCCCTTTTTAATACGCGCATTAAGAATGGAAGACATATCCTGACAAAATTAATTCTGTTCTGGATAATCTCCTCAAAGATGAAGAAGAGACTTGAAGCAAGAGAACTGTGATTCTAAAGAAAGATGCTGAGGATACCATGGACCGATCATGTGAGCAACGACGAGGTTTTGGAGAAAAAGGAAACAAAAAGGAAACAAAAAGGAAACTTATACTTAAGATCAGGAAGAGGCATTTGTAATTTCTGGGTCATGTAATCAGGAAGGTAGGCTTGGTAAATTTTGATACCCTCAGTACAGACTGAGGGCAAGAGGGACGCAGCGCCTAACATAACTGATGAACTTGTGTAAATGCATGGTATTAGGTTGGTGCAAAAATTATGACGTAATAATGTCGTTTTTTGACGTTAAAAAATACGTCAAAAACGACATTATTACGTCATTATTTTTGCACCAACCTAATAGAACAGGTTTTGAGAAAACTAACAAAAGGACAAAACTTTTAAGAGCTACAAGGGGGAGGAAGATGTGGAGGGCTATCATCGCCTACGCCCTGAAGAAGCAGCGTAAACCCACGTATATTTTTATCACATTTGCATGTAAGTGAATACACTTAAATGTCTAGAGGAAAATGCAGTTAAATTTACAAACATAAGCACATCGTCACGGAAACTCTATCCAGAAAGATTCTTCCCCTCAGGCGAGGATCACATTGATACCCACCCTATCTACGAACAAAAGATCTTCACATCCTTTATAAGGCATTCAGAAGAACGATATTCATACAGAAGTTGCATCTCTAATGGGGAAAATATGATATGAAGAAAAAAGATTATGACGGCGGAAAACTGCTAGCCTTTGGGCTATTGATATTTTGAAAAGCAAAATTGCTGTGAGCCAAAAAAAAAAAGGCGTAATAGAAAAGCAAGAAATAATCGTATTCATAAAAATAAAAATTACAAACATAAGCAAAAAGAGAGGGGAAAAAGCCAGTCTGAAACCTACGGAGGCCTAAAGCTATGTTTATATAAGGATAACATCAGTAGATTAATTCTTAGAGGTTTTGATCTCGTGCTGGAAAATTTGATTAAGAGATTAATAACTCTAATTGTGTATAACTGTGTTGTTGCAGCTGATTATTTGATAGCTTCGTGTTTTTCACTATTTAAAAATAATTACACATACAAAAATCTCTCTTTAAAGACATTTAATTTGAACATTGCTCGCAGTTTTAGGAACATTACGCTTGAGAAGATGAAACGTCTACACACAGATATAGACAAACACACACATACACAGAAAGACACACACACACACACACACACACACACACACACACACACACACACATATATATATATATATATATATATATATATATGTATAGTGTCTCAAATTGAGTACCGGTTTTAATAAAATATTGCTGGATGTAATATAAAAGAGATTTAAGTATATAGAAATAAATATGCATTTATTTCCTCAGGTGCTCAATTGAGACTAACCTTTACAATTCAATTTTAGTAACATGACGTTTGAGAAGATGAAACCTTTAAACACGCACACGCAAAGACACATATATACAATGGCCAATCTCAATTCAGTACCTGCAAATTGCGTTGTGCATGAAACTCCGAGTCGTGTTACCGTTGAGGATACAGATAAATATGAATTATTTTTCGATGCATAATTCGCTACCGATTCGCTGACCTAAATTAAAATTAAAAAAAACAGACGATATGAAGGTGATATTGCTTGCTTTGTCAAATTTTCTTGATTACACATCGGTTCTCTTATAAATGTCCTTCGTTTTTAGTTTGCACCCCCCATCTTTTTCTTTTTTTCTCTCTCTCTCTCATCTTCTGGATTTTAAGTTAAATCATATCGTTTTTAATTGTGTGTAGTGTCACCACAAATCTATACACACGTTTCCGGTCTCTGTTTATTTTTTTATTTTTTTTAAATTTTAATATGCACAATTAAAAACGATATGATCTAAGCTTAAGATGAGAGAGAGAGAGAGAGACATGAAAAAAAAGAGGGGGGAAGCAAACTAAAAACGAAGGGTATGTATAATAGAACCACCTTTAGGCCTTCCTGTTCTTCTTTCTTCTGTTACCCCTCTCTGGGGCTTCCCCATATATACACGCTCACTAAAATTTTAATTTCTATACCCGGAGTTATATTTTGTTATTTCTTTTTGAATTTGTAGGTCTGATGAATTGGATCGTGATTATGATTCCAATGTAATAAATTATAACCATAGAATATTAGTGTCTGAGCCTTTTTTTATTTTATATATATATATATATATATATATATATATATATATATATGACAGAAATGGAGAGAGAGAGAGATCCACACATTACAAACAACTAAAATGATATTAACATAAGACTAATTTTAATAGGTGACACCAAAATATTTCACTTTTTTAAAGTTCTGCCGTTACCACGTTAGGTAGGAGGCCATTTGTGCGTAAAGAAGAAGATAATAGTTAACCCTAGCCTTGACGTCATCTTCGACTGATAAATTCGAATTCCAACAATCGATAAAAGCAGGAAGAAATTCGAATACATCTTACATACTGACAATTCTTGATAATGATGTCGACAGCCGAAAGGACTGCAATGGTTATTTTCTAAGCGTAGGTTAGATGTGGCACAAGGCCGGAAGTTTGGAGCACCTAGCGAGAATCGAACTTACTTTTCAATGGTAACTGAGCTAACGAGACAAGTTTGCTAACCATGATACCACGCTAAGGTAACTTTGAAAGGTCTGGAAAATAAAGAAAATTGAACAGTTTATTAATAACTGTAATGCCGATAGAAAACGCCAATGTCGAAAATTGGAAAGAGATTCTAAAAAGTTTAATAGACAGACCTTTTTGATGATATTTAATAAAAACTTGTTATGAGAAAAGGAAGGAAAACGAATTAGAAGTGAGTGTAAGGAGAAGGTAACAATGTAAAGGAGAAGTAACCACTGCATTTAACACATACGCACATACACACACGCGCACAAACACACACGCAATAAGACGAAAAATACAGCCAAACATCAATAGTGAGAGCATCCCAACTAGCGCATAAATTAATTACATCAAATATAGTATAAAGATAACGAAACTGAGAAAAACGGCAGTCAGCTGCTGAAACCTCCTGATGAGTGGCCTGAACAATTATAAATAAATCTACGAAAATTCTAAAGTCAAGATGCAATAACATCAAGTAACTCGCAAATTGTATTTGTCTAATCCATATATATATATGTGTGTGTGTGTGTGTGCCTAAACCATAGATAGATAGATAGATAGATAGATAGATAGATAGATAGATAGATAGATAGATAAAGTGTAGACATAGAAATAAATATTTCAAGTTTCACACTTCAATACGACAGATTCATTATTGTGAAATTCAAAATATACAGTTTAAAATATTGGACATACAATTATTTTTAAATTTATATTTACCATTTATTTTTATTTATTTGTTATATTATTCTGTATTTAATTATATTTACAATCCTATCTCTTTAATCCGGCAACTTTGTCTCAACAATTTCCCTGGTCCGGTACATGAGGGCAGTGCTACAAGTTTTCGCATCTTTCTGCAGTACCCGATAGCATCAGAGTGTTTTGGTGTTACAGATTTACTCATTTTTTACATATATATATATATATATATATATATATATATATATATATATATATATCTATCTTATTTCTTGATATTTACTCATTCCTGCTAGTAAACATATATTATTTTCTGGTTTGGGGACTTTTTTTATTATTTATATTGCATGAAACATTACAAAGACTTGTTTGGAAGCAGTAATGATTGCTTTATTGTTTTAAACGTTATTTTACCTTTGATAACACGACAATATATATATATATATATATATATATATATATATATGTGTGTGTGTGTGTGTGTGTGTGTGTGTGTGTGAAATGAACTAGCAAAACTGTTTACATTGTGATTTCTGAGGGGTTATTTTATCCGGCATTTTATGGCAGTCGAACTGTGACCTATTTCCAAGGGTACCGGATTAGAGACATTTTTATTTCATTTTCTATTCATTTTATTAGACATATATATGATATATGTGTGGTTGCGTTTGTGTACTTGTGTGTGCATGCGAGAGAGGGAAGTGTGTGTGTGCGTGTGTGTGTGCGTGTGTCTGTCTGTTAATCTATATTAATCAACCATTTGAGCAATCTCTTAAATTTAGTCTACATTTGCCGGTCAGCATTTTCGACAATATATTCTGTTCAAGGGATTTCAAGCCGTACAGGATTAAAGAAATTAATCCGTTGCAGATTAGCTTTGTCATTATCAGATTAATTACTTGACACTATTTCCATTAGCAATGCTACAACCTTATCTATTCAGCAAAAGTCTTATTTGATGAATCAGCAAATTAAACAAGCCGATTTAGCACATTGAACACACATACACATTCACACATGCGCAGTTACGGGGCGAGTTGTAAACTTCACGGGTGCATTTTCCGTTTATTAGTTTCATGGTTGCAGAACGGAAATGGAATGATTTTCGAAGGTCACAAATTTCAACAAATGGTTTATTTGACTAAAAATATAGCATCATATTTTCATAATCGAAAATCATTGTTGAACAAAGTAAATTTTTTAAAACTGTTATAGTAGGTGATTCAGGCTAGGAAATACCAGAGTTTTGATCTCAAAGGAGTTTATCTGTGGTGATCTCGATGTATATTAGTTTCACCCTAAGAGACAGTAAAGATATTATGTACTCACCTCAGAATGTTAAAATGGAGAGTTTAGCAAGAACAGTGGTCCCCAAACGGCGCGGCGCGCCTCATAGTTGCGGGGGAGGAAGATAGCAGGTGAGGCGGAATGATTGAAAGACAATCAAAGATTTAGAAGCAGTTTCAAAAAATTCATATGGCAAAAATAAATATAATTTCAGAATTTAAAATATCATTATGGATTACTTGTAATTTCCTGCATGAGTCCCACTATAAATAGCTATAAATAATTATTGACTAATTCTATCACTGTGATTTTTTTGCATTATATCAAGTATTAGGAATAGAGTAACAAGGATCCGCAAATTGTAGGAGAGAGTTATCAATGATAATGTTCTGCCTTTGAATACGTGATTATCTCTCGTTAACACTGTCTCTTTATTTTTTTATGTACTTTTATCATATAAAACTTGGGGATAAGAGATGTGGTTCAAAGAAAAAAGATTTGAAACCACTGACCTAGTAGCCACCAAATGTATAATCGGATCTCAAAGGTCGTCGCTGAATGCAGCAATATAAGCAAGATGGTAACCTATTAGAACTTAGGACACACACACGCGCGCATGCGCGCGCGGGCATACACGCACACACACACAAGGCAACTGGATACAAAGAAAGTTATAAAAACGTCCGGCCTACGCAAGAAGATTTTGACGTTCGAAGAGAGCCGAAAACTACAGACACAACAGGGATTAAATTAATTTGACGGAATCTGGGAATTGAACAAAGATTATTTTGAATATGTAAATTTTAATTTTGTATTCTTATTGGAAGTTTACTAACGTAACATTATACATGCAATAAAATGTCAATTTAATCTAATAACTATCTTATAGCGCTTACTACTAGGAAGGGAAATGTGGATATCAATAATCTTTAAAAAAATTAACGTTCCAGCATCATCGAGCAGTCCCTGAATGTGTTAAAGGCCAGTCCTCCAGGGGCCTAGAAATCAACACAGCTATCTCCCAGCGGTCACTTCTCGGAACAACCCTCTTTTTACTTTACATAATTAATCTGGCTACGAGCATACTCAGATCATTTGTTCATATCTCTGCTAATGATACAACAATGAGTGTAACTCCAAAACTCGTGATGACCAGAAATTGTCAACCAATCTCTCATCCGATCTAGCTTTAATATCTCAGTCGGAGGAACACTGACTAGTTACATTCATTGACTTGAAAACACGTGAGTTGCATTACATCATCACCGATCTCTCACCGAATTACCACCAGTTACGATGAATGGATGTCCCTTCAGGAAGGCCCGGTGCCTTAAGCGACTATTGGGCCTTAAAATCACCTCAGATCTCAAGTGGAACTCGCATATACGAGCCATCGCTAAAGATGCAAGAAAATGGTCGGTTCCCTGTACAGTTCCATTAAGTACCTGACTCACGGCTAGGACCCGCCATACCACTTACAACGTAACAAATCACCCTCCATATTCCGTTAATGAGTAGTAAGTTCCTATCGAACAGTTTCTTCCTGCAAACCACTGCCCTGTGGAACCTACTCCCAAGAGGATGGTTCCCCAATCACTGCTATCTTAACCTTTTCAAGTCTAGGATTAACAGTTATCTTCCTCACTTATCCACAAAAACCCTGCCTTATATATATATGTGTGTGTGTGTAAACTGCATACTCTGTAACCCTCTACCTCGACTGACCCCAAGCTTTGTACAGGAGGCCCCTCTGTAAAAAAGAAACGCTAATAGCCTCTCACTATCCTGTCACTATTTCCATGCAAAATGTTAAAACAGGCTACATTCCTTAGTTCTCCCAACTCTCTAACCTTCCCAGAGAAACCGCCCTTATTCTCCTCCTATTCCCTTAATAAGGAGTAAGGTCGACTCGGTTAGCTTCTCCCCAATAATTGTTGCTTCTCTGGAAGATGCGTTCCCGACCACTACAAACTTAACTTCTTAAATTATAGCTTTAAACCTAGTTTTTCCCACATAACCTCATAAA
>OZ010591.1:44789870-44852370 GCA_963932145.1 Acanthosepion lycidas
GATAGGTTGCTTGTTAAATGTGGCAAGTGAGATAAGATTGCAAAGAGTGTCCATGCAGAGATTTGGTGAATGAGTGTTGATGGTTTAGGTTTGTTTGTGAAATTAAAACAGTTTGATTTCTGCAAGGTAAAATGTCAATTGTGTAAGTTAAATAATAGTGTGTATGTGTGTGACAATTGTAAGTGTTGATTCGTTATGAAGAGTTGTGTGCCTTTGACTGATATGCTAAAGTTGATTAAATGTACAATTACTATTTCGTAGTGATCATGTCACTTCTTTAGTAAATTGTAAGTTAAGTTTCTTCACGCGGCAATAGTAGTGCGAGTTGTGTTGAGTTGATCAGAGGCTGGTAATGTATTTGAGTCAGTGTGTTGGCATCTCTCCAAACTCAGTGTCTGACTGACTTGAATTAAGTCGAGCGATTCTTTTTTTTTTATAGATTTTTGGGTTTTCAAATAGGTTCCAGACAGCTGCTCGGGAAGAAAGGATTTGTCTCAACTTGCTACATTTTGTGTTCTTTTAACCAATGGGAAGTTGAGTTTGGAAAAGTGAAGTGATGATTGGTTAAAGGTTAATTTGGGGAAGATTGCATCATCCCGTAAGTGTTGACAGGCAAGTATGGAGGATTCCATAATATGAAGAAACCCTTAAGAAGGTTTTTTTTTTAGTTTGCGCCCAAAATAAACACAAACAACGTAGATCATATAGAAAGACTGATTACTAAAAAAAGAGCATACCCTTATAAAAAAGGACCCAAACTTGATTAAAAAATTTTTCATCGTCTAAATATTTATGTTATTATTAAGAGGAAAGACCAAAGAATTTTTGAATATTTTTTTTATGTTTTTAATCCTTTCTAGCACATTTAATTTTAAAATATTTAAAAACTTTATCACATTTTGCATTTAAAATTAAAAAAAAAGAAAATAATTCTTGTAAGAATTCATTTTTCATCGAAAAAATATTTTGGCTTCAGATAAAAATGACCTTAATATATATTATTTAGAAAAGCCATTAAAAGCTTTTTTTTAATTAAATAATGTCTTAATTTTATTGGGTTTTGTATTTTACAATTCAGAGCTAAAGTTTGAGTAGAACAGTTAATCGATTTACAAAAAAAAAATCGATGATTTATATTTTTCAAAGACGTCTGCATTTAATAAAAACAAATACAGAAATTTACAGTTTAGGATTTTCAAGATTTCATAAAATTAATTAAGTGGCGGGTAACAGATGCAAAAAAAAAAACTACCATGATATTCTAAAAAACAAACATTTCTAAAATAATTTAATTCATTTTAATAAGTTCTAAAAGTTTCATTAAAATCCGGCAATTATTTTATTTTGCAAGAATTTCCAAATTAATGTGTTATCAAATAAAAAAGCACTAAAACTAATGCTAAATATTACGCGACTTATGACCTAAAAAAAACAAGATTTTTAACCAAAATCTCAAACGTGCTTTTTTTTTTTAAATAATCAAAGAATACTTTAGCCTTTCCTCTTATTAATAACAAAAACTTTTTCAGGATAAAACTTTCTTTTTATTAAGTTTGCAGTCTTTTTTTCATTATGCTATGATGTTTTTTTTTTCGGCGAACATACATAGTTTTAATTTAATAAATTTTCATAGATTACTTGCCCTTGCTTTTGGGGATATTTTTGGAACAATGAATTGAAAATACGAAAAATAAGATTAAGATAATCTTATTTTCTTTAATTTTACGTTTATTAGTCAGAATAGATTTAATTTCTTTTTAATTAATAAATTAAATTCGAATAAATTTAAATATAAATCGAGCATATATTAAAATGAATCAGTTAAAAATTAAACTAAGTAATAAATAAATACAAATATACAGATCGTAAGCGACATTTTACTTACATAAACCATAGCATACTATTATAGCGATACCTTTTAAAATATAAATCAGGAAGCGTTGATATATTCTAAGTGGTATCAAGTAGCGCTTTCTCATGGATACCAACAAAACTGTTCAGAAATATCTAAACTGTCAGTTCTGTACAACCGATTTCTAAGGTCAACGATTAAAATGACTTTGAGCGAGTGGACTGGCGCTACAGAATCACAAACAAAGAACTGTACCAAATAACAGAAACATCGCCACCTGAGGACATCCAACAGCAGCAACAACTAAAATGGATATCACATCTAACTCTGAGATTACTGCAATGTTTTTATTGCTTTCTTAAAGTATTCTCTGGACGTTACTACTATAAAATTCGGTATTATATAAAATCAATTAAAAATCTGTTGTAGGGATGGGAACGGTGATTATATACCTTTGATTAAGAAGAAGTGAGTATCACGTGACAGCGAGTGATTGTTGTCGTCTTATCAGGTGATGAACACCAGTTGCTATGTATCCTGCTATGAAGACAGATATCATAAGCCCGCAGTAGTAGAGCGAACAGAGTAATCCATATGGTCTCAGCAATTAAAACAAGAGGCACCACTGCTCTGGTCGTTTTTTTTTTCTTTCAGGAAAAATTACATGACCTTCAAGTTTTTCACCGTTCACACTGCTTGTTGTATTCATACGTGTTATATTTTCTCTGTGTAAGATAAATAGTGACACGTAGATATATATTTGTATATAATATCTTGTATAACATAGCGGTTTATAAAATCTCTTTGAGAACAATGTACATGTGTTATTCTTTTCTTTCGTCTATTCTGGTCCCTCCTTCCGTTGTATTACGATGTTAGTATATCAAGGGTATACTAATGCCTATAACGGCAAACACCACCCCATCATTACTGTTATTAATTATAGGTTTCTAAAAAATCTGATGTTGATTATAGGTTTATTAAAGATGATTTCTCTCTATAAACACAATAACCATTACCACTAAATATTAGAATATTAAAAACATTAATTAAGTAAAATTTCTCTTCATTGACAAAATGCTATTTGAATATTTCTAAATATCTCATACACATCACGAACATTTTGATTACTTTTTTCGTTAGTACAATCAACTTTAATGCTTTTGAAAACAAATCTGGATTTTTTTACATCCGTTACTAAATTGTTGAAGATACTTCAATAATGGTGATATTGTGAGGGTTCATAAACTTTTTAAGCAAAGCTAGAAGAATCCGCCACGTACTTATAAATAATAACCTTGTCACAGCGAAGTGATTAGTAAACTTGTTGTGCAAACTGAACCGAGTACGGTTCTCACTGAGTGCCGCAGTTATTAATGTTTATTAAATATCGATAAATTGCAAGTTAATTTTGTATTAATTTCTGAGACACGAAGTTATCACTTTTCACTAGTTATTATTATTTACATTTTTTAAAAGTGGATTATTGTCCTCATCTTTGTTGTTTTCATCTCACTTTTTCGGCCATTGTGGCCTTCGAATTTTTTCAGTTGTATAGCGACCTGGATAAGCTACAGAGAAATCCTACGAGGCAATTGCCTAGAAGGTATAATGTTGATTTGTGAATTTGGTGAGATAGTGGTTGTGAGTTCAATTTCTGGTTAGAGGTAGTGTGTACTTGCACTGACTGGAATCAATACTAGATGATATCCCTAGAGATGAGCAGTGGAACGAGAACAATCTGCCCCTGTAGATTAAATAAAGGCTTCAGTTCGAAATTCCCTGTAGATTATGCAGATCGATATACACGTGAGGAAGGAGGGGGGACACAAAGTAACAAAACAAACGAAGATGGGGACAATAGTCCAAATATAAAAAGAAGTTGGCTGTCTTCGGGATCGTCGAGTCAAGGCAAACAATCATCTCAGCTGCATAGTTTGTGCTTCACCAGGGCCAATTACAGTTTTGAATTCAGAGTTTTCCTTCTCCTAGACCGGTTTCTACTCATGCACAATCGGTCCTGCTATTTACCCATAGCTGGAGGGAGAAGAGATGGAGTAATACCTTTCCCAAGGGTATAAATTGAAATTCGAACTCAGTTCTCTGATACTTCTATCCGAGCCGCAATCCGTTACTCTACGTTGATAGATAACACGTATTATACAGTTGTTTCGTTTTTAAGACTATAGACTTGGTCAAAGGCTTTGAAACTAAGGGGTGGTAAATTTCCAAAAAGCTATGAAATATTTAAAGAAAAAAATCTTCGAATAATTACCTGTCTTATCGGAAATTTCCTGAACTGTAAGATCGGTGATTGTAAATTTCAGCGGAAATGTATTTGCAACTAAATTTCAACCTTACCATGGTTATTCACTCATCCAAGAGCTACCATTCTACCTATCTACGTTTAATTACGATACGAGTTTTTTTTGTTTTTTTTGTTGTTGTAATTTTATGTTGGAACGGTCCTGCAATCTTTACAATGCTAACAAATTGAGGTAAAACATGTCCGCGTTCAATTTTGCCTGAAACTCGGAAACATTGCTATCGAGATCTCCTAAATGCTTTATCAGTCCGCTGCCAAATATTTTTTTTAGATAAAACTAGAACACAGGCTTTTGTTTGGTACACGCGTTTCAAGGCCGGTCGAGTGTCAGTTCAATATGATGAGCGATTACGTCGACTAGACACCGGTAACTATGGAAAAATAAATTCGTGAATTTCTCCATGAGTGTCGTCAGCGAACTTTCATTAGCGTTCTCTCACATGATTGGAGTGTGCAATTTTGGAGTCTGCCAGTAAATGCTAGTCCGTGAACTTTCCGATATTACGTCGTATCTTTAGTATTATTATCATTGCTATCGATAGTTGAAACGACAGTTCAACGATCAAAATGATCATCACAGTTTTCCCTTTCACTTGTCACTTCAAATTCATTTTGTTGCCATCAACACTTTCCCTAATTATGATGTATAGCCTTACAGAGCCCTGGTTAATCAGAGACTCATCTTCATGCTCTTGTCATCAATTTCCATATAATTATTAATCGCTTGTCAGTGTCAGGCGTGGACGGTCGTATCCATCATGTACTTAGTGTCATTTTGAGTATCAACTTCGTCGCCCTCAGACACTCGCCTGTATACTGTAGAATTTGCGGCTTAGGAAGCTCTGAAACTCACTCCAATGATATACCGGCAATAACAAAAAATTCTAGTTTCAAATCTAAGTAGAATTCTGGATAAAGGTCTTAGTCAGAATGATTTATTTTAATAACTGTTTTAATTTTAACACTTCTTTGGTCCGAATTGTCAGAAACTATATTTTTGTTTCACAATGTTGTTCAGTCTGTACAAGACCCAAGAGCCACTCGAGATAGAGGTTTACAGAGCAAGAGGCAGAATTTATGGAGATAGGAAGGAAAGTGGAACAGCTTAAGATTGTAGTGATCGAGAAAGCATCCCCTTGCTAGCGGATCGTTGAAAGAAGATTCTCACCAATAGAATGCAAAGTGAATGAGTGTGAATTGATGTGGCATGGCGTGTGTTAACCGTGAGTCTTTGAACCGATAAGACTAAGGAGTTTAGTTCCTTTGAACACTTTGAAATAACGATAGAGCAGCGGAAGGAAACAGTGATAGATGAACGTTTCGTCTGTAGGAAAGGGGTTGTTGAGTGTAAAATAATTCATAACCCATAAGGATGCTTTTGAACACTATCGAGACTAGGAAGAGAAGAATCAGCAGCTCTTGTCTATATATGGCAGCGATACGCCATTTTCGGTCTGATCTGACTCTTTTAAAGGTAGAATATAGCAAGGGGAGCCAGATGATTACACTTACTCCGTATCCAACATAAAAATTCAGAATATGAAATTTATAAATGTTAAACGTTCTAAATACTTCGGTATATGGATCAGTGATAATAAATTTCTTTTATGAGACGAGGTAATTAAAGAAAGATTAATTTGCACCTGGCGTAGTTGTTTTCAACACTTCAAGATGTTACAAAATCCAAACATTAACGTAAGACCTCGATTAATGGTCTTAAATAACTTCACCATATATAGATTCTCTTATGGATGTCATTCATAGCACCTAACATGTCAAGAAATTTCCTAAGCTACCAGCTATATAGAACCGTTTTCTCAAAGAAATTATTAAAACGTCTCTCAACGAATGTGCTCTGTCGATTTGGGGGAGGTCTCTAATTCGACAGGTGCTACAGAATTATAGATAAAGAACGTTTCCAAATAATAAATCTACATCAATGCAAAAAATCTCAAAGAGTGGCCGTTCAAGAAAATTTTAATTTCACGAAATGATCTGATTTTTGTATAATGACTATTATTTTCAATCATTTTTTACAACTTATCAGTCAGCTCTTTGCTACCTTTTGAATGAAATTCAGCAATTTTTTATATGAAAATTCTTTTCAACGAATTCTTGGCTTTCACCAGATAATGCTTTAATTATCAAAGTGATTGACAACGAACGGAATCTGTAATAATCAGTTGAGACGAAGTTAGGTGATTTTTTATACTGTTTCAGCCAATACAGGACACAAGGTTTAAGAGCCACTCATGGTAGAGGAGTACTAATTGAAGTGTGCATGATACGAATGTAAGAGGACGAGTGGACGGGGAAATTAAGAGAAGGAGAATAGTCACGGTATTTATGTATGATGCCACTACTTGGACATTAACTGAAATCCTTGAGTCTGAGCTTGATGGAACCTACACTCGAATAATGAGAGCTATAGTTAACATCTCTTGTAGACAAAATCAAACCAAATCACACCTCTATGAACCCATCACTGATAATTCTTTAATCTAACGTGAACGAAGAATGCGCTTTGCTGGACACTGCTGGCGAGAAAAACGAAAACTTTCAAGTGGTCTTCTGCACCGGAAACTTAGCCATGGCGCAATCCGAGTGAGTTGTCCAGCTATGTTATGAGACAGGGTGTCACCGTAATGATCTTCCAAACTTGATGCAGGACCGTGATAAATTCATGAATATCCGAGCCTCGATCGACAGAATAAAAATTTAAAACAATAATAATTGACATAATTTTATAGACAATTTATTATAAATAATAATAATAACAACAACAATAATAATAATAACTTACCTTGCGGAAAAATGTATTCTTGTTATTTTTCTCGTCACCTCCTTCATCTAATCCGTAAGCATAGGGTAAATATACCCCCGAGTCATTGATTGATTTCTTCCTCTATATGCCGTGTCTCTTCAGGACGGGAGTGATCATGGTTCTCCACAGCTTCTCATCCTTCATACCTCTAAGCACTTTTTTCATTATTATCCGCTCCCACTCCCTATTTTGCCATGCATTTATACAAGGTAGGTTACTCGATGTTGTCCTTTGAATACCAACTTCTCCAAACCCTCTTTCCTCATTATGTTAGAAATTCCAACAGTCTTTTTCTGATTCTAAATTAAAATTCACTTTTCGTTTCCATTTCTCTTAAAGCTTCCTAGTTTCTTACATACTCTATTCATGATATTCTCAGCAGCTTTCTGTAGAACCGCATCTCTATTGTCTCATATCTCCTCCTCCTTATTTGTAAGAAAATCATCCAGCATCCAGTACCATAAATGACGACGACTGACATTACGCATCAGTTCAACAATATGTTCTTTGCACTAATGAGAATTTCTTATTCCCTAATAATTTGTTGATTTTTTCGAAGGCATCTTTCGCTATTCTAGTGCGTCTTCGGATTTCTGTGTCACATTTTCCGTTTTCTATTATAACATTTCCGAGATATTTACATAAATTTCTGTAATGCTTTGATTCTTCCGTCGCCACATCATAGCGCGCATCTTAGGCTGTACCTTTTGGAAACGACAATACATTCTATTTCTATACAATTAATAGTTAGTCCTTCTTTCTTGCTTTCCTTTACTGCCTTGTCCTACAGTTTCTTTGTCTGCCATCAATACGCCTCTTGCTGCGTAACCTACTTTGTCAAGATTGTGCTCACCAATAATAAATCCTGGAAGGACTTCTAGTTTGTCTGAAACCTCGTCGTTGTGCCGGTGAGCACACACATCCTTGTCTTGCGCCCTTTTCCATTTTTGTTCATTTGCTTGATTTATTTTGTATGTAGGCGGTTGTTCCGAAAAGCTTTCTGGATTATTCTAAATGCCTTATTTTGATTGATAAATAATTTTCTTTTCTTTTAGGGATTACATAAAACAGTTTCCGAGGTATAATTACACCCCTTACTTCAGGACGATTTATTTATATAATGACAGTAAAACTGTACATAGTTGGAGAAAAATGAATGCTGAGAATCCCATGGATTGAACATATGAATAATGAGAAAGTTTCAAGAGAAATGAAAACGAAAAGGACGCTTATATTTGGAATCGTAAAGAGGCAGGTGAAATTTATTGGACACATGAGAAAAGAAGGATTAGGAGATTTGACACTCACAAGACATATTAAAAACAAGAAGCATAGAAGGAAACGTGATGTGTTTACCTAAACAATCTTGTGAAAAAAGATGGCAGAACAGGAATGTGAGTGATGCTGAAAAGACAAAACTTATGAGAAGCTACAAAGTATACGAAGTTGTGGAGAGACATGCCTGTTCACGTTCTAAATTGAAACGTCACATAGATGATGATGATGATGATGATGATGATGATGATGATGATGATGATGAATATTACATTTGGAATCAATTTTAAAAACACGCATACATGAAGTGCATACAACTCGAACAACCATTATATTTTGGGGGTTGAAAAACAATCAATAAATATACATTTCTCAAATTCCTCTTTAATATATATATTTAATCATTTCACCTAATACAAGGCAGTAAAGCCACTAAGACACAAGGAGGTTAAGTGTTTGAAAGATTAAGAAAAAAGATAAATATTATTAATGAGTGAGAACAATAGAAGAATAATCATGAAAATCATGAAAACAGTAGATAACGATTGATATTGCATTTAAATTTTTGAAGATCAAAGTTGGCTGGAAAAATTGGAAAGAACCGAAAGAGAGTTCTACAAGCGAAAAATACCAGTTAGGTTAAAATTTTTATTCTCTGTATTACTCCTCCCCAATGACGTTCTCATCTCAAGGAGGCACATCAGTTAGAACCTGCCATTTTTTTTAAAAATATTAATAAACATAAAATTAATTAAGATAACAATATTAAATATTACACCTGTAAAACTCAGGGTAAATTTTCAAAAGTTAGTGGAACAAATAGTGAAATCAACGCCAAGAAGTCCGGTATTCGAAACCACCGTAATTCTTCTACCAAAAGAGTTTTACCAGCGAGACTCAAAAACTAGGCCGCAATTATTTTAGATTCAGTGGGCTGAAAGGTTCATAGGCTGACAATGAAAGAGTAATGTTAGAGCTATGAAATCTTGCAAGCGTTAATTTCAACTCTTCTTAATAACTACCTTTCCCTTTTGTTCAGGTGTCAGAAGACGTAAAACCCACTGAGCAGAAACCATCATCATACCAAGTCCATTGTGTAGAATATTCTCAACTGTCTCACATGATAAGCTAATAGCATTGGCCATTTGCTTTATAGTCACTCACCTGTCATACATCACCATGTAGTGAACACGATCAATGTTTTCCTCGGTGAAACTGATGGAAAATATTTTAGACTCCACATACGAGAGTGGAAGAAAAAGTTCATTAGCTGACTAGGAAGGAGCAATGTTAGGACTGTGAAATATTGCATGCATTAATTTCAATTCTTCTTATTAATAACTGCATTGTTTTATTCCAGATAAACTGACATCTAACTGTTCAATGAAGACTACAAAAGTAATTAGTACCGACTTCTCTTTAAAATTGACAAAAGGATTACTCCGCATGTTGTGGCTCATGTGTTGGTGCTGCTTCGATGTTGTTAACAGTCTGCAAATAAACATCCCTATATACTTGGACTTATTGACTATATAGGTGATAGCAGAAGTGTGCAGATCGCACGAAATCGTTTTCTTGTAACAGGAAAACGTGCACACTTGCATCTAACGAGAATGCCATCTTCCATGTATAAGTCATTGTCATAAGACGGTCGGACACCTGGTCAATTGACTGACGTTTCTTTTTACTTATGCGCAACAAATGCAAGTCTCAACAGCCACTGAAGGGAAAGAGTTACTGAATGAGATGTGGGATATGAACGTAATGGGACGAAATAGGAAGCGAAGGTTATGTAGATTAGATAACAGTTGTACCTAGACTTGAAGAGGTTAAGTAAAATAGCGGTTCTTGGAAAGAATCTGAGTGGAGTTTGAATAGGTGACAATAAAAAATAGAACGGATCCTAACTTCACAATGCTCCGTGATGAGAGCAGGTTCTGGAATCACGCAAGGGATGATCATTTGCTAGTTCAAAGCACATCCGAGCAGCGAAATACTCCAATATATTCTTCTTTCTCCCCCTCTTTTTCTAACAATCGATATATTTTCTTTTAAAAATCAATATATTCTTATTCTTATCATTTTTATTGACCTGCTCGTCACAGAGCATTGTGAAGTTCGGACGAGCTCCATTCTTTATCGCTAAGCTGTTTGATTAATTCCTTTTAGTAACTTATCAACTAACGGAAAATTCTAAGATGAACGTTTTAGTTTCATGCCTTCGTTGCTGGCGGCGTTTCGTTCGTTTTATCTCGTTTGTTACAAGTACACTGCAAGACAAGCAAAGATCGTACACAAACTTAAATTGTTTTACATTTATATGTTTTTATACATGGAAATTTTAAAGGAAATAACTTCAATACAGGCATACTGTTGAATTAATGTTTAACATTTCTTTTCTTTTTCTTTTCTTCTTCTTCTTCTTCTTCTTCTTCTTCTTCTTCCTCTTCTTCTTCTTCTTGTATCTTCAAGTATCTTGATAATACCCCGCCTCTTGTTATAATCCACCTATATCCTTATGCTGCTAGTAATGTTGTAGAGTGCCATAAGGCACAATTCTCACTTAGCTTTAGGATTTGTGGAGGGAACATAGAACAATATCAAGATCAGTTCCGTCTGAATTTCTGGGATTAGGTATAATGAATATTTCCATTACGTGCTATTGGTCTCATCATTGTTGTAGTTATCGCAAATAATCAAGATTATTGTTTAACTGCTATTCTTGCAACAGGCCTTTTCTCCATTGAATATGTCCAAAATCTAATGGAAATATGCTTCTCTTGTTCAATTAGCCGACCTAGATCCGCTGCTGTATTGCCTGAACAGAAGCACGAATTGTAGGTAGATTGCTCTCGTTCCACTCTTCATGTCTACGAAGATCTCATCTTGTTCCTATTTATTACTCGCTTTGCTTCCACTTATAGACCCAGTGATTGAACACACCATTATTGTCAGTAATTTCATGAACCAAAGCTTTTATCCACTAGGTTATTGTCCCATAGGACAATCCTGAGTCTAGAACTTGGAACCTTAAACTAACTCTGATGATACTTGACGGCATTCCCGGAGGTAAGCACCCGAAAAAAGGCCTGAGGAGCACAGCAACCAAAACGTTCTAATAATAACAAGAAAGATAAGGACAATAGACCGAATGTAAATAATATAAGTATTGTCATAGATAGATAGACATACAGACAGACAGATAATGAATGACAACTGTCATTTTTTTTTTATTGACAATGTATAGCATTTCATTGTGAATTTGCATTCATTTCGTTAGCCACTTCTTCCGCTTCGCCTTTATTACACCCACCACCTATTTAAATTATCTCCCTCTTCTCCTTCGCAAGATCCCATCATCTACCGGCCTGGAGCATGTACGCAGCACCCCATGCTCCATCTGCATTACAATTTGATAAACAATCAAGGAAAGCAAAAAAGTAAGAAATTTATTTAATTACATAAATGAAATGAATAATATCCACATGAGAAAGTCAAAACTGGAAGAATTATCAAAATAAAAAAAATAATAATCTACCCCGTGGACGAATAAAGGGTTCGGTTCGGAATTCCAATCCCTTGAAGAAGGCCGGAGCGAACAACAGCCGAAACGTTGTGAATGTTGTAATGAAGATGATGATAACAGTCTGAATAATGCAAGTAATTCAAATAAAGCGAGAGAGAGAGAAGAATAAAAACGATGAAGAAAAGAAGAAAGGGTAAGGTTCGAACTACGAAGAGGTAGATTAGAGAGAGATAAAAGGAGCCTAAAGAGAGTTAATAAGAAAGGAGGAGAGAAAAGAGAAAAACAAAAGAAAGGGGAAAAGAAGAGATATGAGGAAAATATTAAGACAGAAAGAAGAAGAAGAAGAAGAAGAAGAAGAAGAAGAAGAAGAAGAACTTTTTTACAAAATAATTAATGACGCATATTAACTATGAAAAAATAGAAAAGCCTGAAAGGAGAAGGTAAAATGTTGAAGGAATGATGCTAAGAACGCTACGAAGTAAAAGCGGACACTGGAATCTCACACGATGGATGATGACACGATGTGTTTAGTTAACGCCAAAGGCTTATTTAAAAACCGCATGCTGTTTCCTAAATAAATAAATAGACAAGTAAAGAACTTTCGGGAAGGAATAATTTTCTTGTTTAACGATGATTTAATTTTAAAGTTTTCGTCGTGTATTTTCAATAGCCATTGTCCGAATTCCCAGCATAACACATATTTGTAAGACTTCTTCTGCCTCGATTGTAAATGAAGTGTTTTTCTTGTACGACGTTGCTTTTTTTCCCCTGACATTTGTTTTCAAGATATCTCTTGTTCCTTTTTTTATATATATAATTGTAGTGACTTTCTTTCACAGTCACGTTTCTGTCCTCTTCTTTTGCTAAGGATTGTATTATTTATAATTTTGATTCCTTATTTTCTTTGTCATTAATGTCAATATGAAACGAAAGCCCGAACAGAAAAGAGGCTCTCGGTTAGTTTTCGTTGATTATTGATCGATGCATTGACAAACAAATAGATTATAATGCCTGTGCAAACACGCAGACATGCGCACAGTCATACATATAATATGTAACCTGTATTTGCCTATTTTAGTATGAAACTTTTTGTGACAATAGCGCAGACAGATATATAAAATGACAACTCATATCTTGATTTGAACGTTCGCACGAGAAGGAAGCTACATGACCAGGGAACAGCGTTCTTTGTGAACAACATGGTGACATTAACATGGCATTATTAAGTTAGGCAAGCACTTGCAAGGAAACGAAGAGAGGCATTTTAATCATAGTGTACAAATGCTACACAGATCCAAGGCAGAAATGGTGGTCCTGACGTACATCTGCATATTTGTATAAGCTTGCAGCCATATCACGTTGAAACACCGGTTCTCGTACGGTTACCAAAGTTAAGCAGCGTCAACCTGGTCAGTTCCTAGATGGGTGACCACATTGAAATACCAGGTGCTGTAAGCTCAGGTGTGCGGGCAGAGAGTCGAATTTCAATTTAGTTGGGTTCATTAAGCACTTATGCACAAATATCGTTGGAAAAGGTATGAATCCACCGTTTCTCCCTCAGCTATGGGTTAATTAATAAAAACTTGTATCACTAAATCATTATTATCTCCCCCAAAACATCTTACAATCGAAAAATATTTTCTGGCTTAAAATAACCTGCGAAGAGATGATAACCCGTAGCAAATGAATGAATTAATCATATTTATATATATTTAAAAAACGGATGTAAAGTACACGATGGGTAAATTGTCGCCAATTTATATTTAATTTAAGTTCGCGCAAGCTCGTTGTTTGTATTTGACTTTGTCGAATGCATAGTATTGTAGGGTCAGTTGGGCACCGTCTCTGATATGAGGATCACCGTGACGCAATTTACTCCGCCAGAATGTTTGGAAACGGCATGCTGTACAGGCTTTCGCGACGGAAGCTCAAATATGAAAATTTCAGAGAGTTTTGGTGTAAGTCTGAGACAGTGCAGAGAATTTTGAAGAGTTAGATGAGTCTAATGGTGATTAGGAATGTACGGTATCTCGGGAAATTCACTCAAATCGTTCTGATAATAAAAGGACTCCAGAATTTGTTGGTCAGAGCTTCATACTCTACACGGATGCCTACATCAAGTGCCTTGAAGAGGTATTGTTGACCTGGCTGCTGGACGATTTTCAATCTATCTGTACCATGCCACACAAACAGGAAAACACAGTCATGACTGTCACACAATATCTACGACCACATCACCCCTTATATCTAGCCATCCTAACTCCCCTAACCCTGCAACCCCCTTGATTACTATGTGTGGGGCGGAGTTGAGCAAGAGACCAACAAAACTCCTTGTAGATGAACGGAAGTTAACGATTATGACAGCAATCACCATCTTATGTAATGAGACCATCCAGAAGAGACACAGGAGATTCCAAAGTCGTCTGGAGTCCATAGCTGAAGTCAATGGCGATTTTATTGATTAAATTTATTCTTTAGTATATCAAGATATTTTTGTGTAGTTTTGGTAAATATATCTGTTAAAATGAGATGACAGTGTATTTTTGCGTTATTTAGACGACAGTTTATCGCACCCTGTATGCGAATCTTCTGATGATACAAAGCACTTAAATCTTCTGACGATATTGGTGAATTAGGATATATAAATTTTGAAAATTAAGCCCAGCGTCCCTACGCACCAGCTTATCAAGATAAGGTTAATTTACAGTGATTTTTTCGGTTGTTTTAAGAATGTTCGTAAATATCGAAACGTTAATTACTAAAGCTAGGAAGTCAACTTGATTTCCTGAATTCTACCTAAAATAAATTATTCGTATATTTCATATCAACTCTTGATATATATATATATATATATATATATATATATATATATATATATATATATATATATATATATATATATATATATATCAGGTCAGAATGCAAGAAAAACTGTAAGTTAAAAGCGTTAGTCGTCGGATCTGATACGATAACCTATTTTATTACACATCTTAATTTATTACACGTCTTAAATTATTACACTTTTTTTTTCCATTTTGACCTAAAGAAGAAGAGATTGACAGGCGTCGACGGAACGAGTTGTTTGTAGCTTTTCCACTTTTTCCATTTTAACACATTTGTGCAGTATTCATAATTAATTTCATTAAGGTTTAGGTTCAATTTTTTAATAGAGATAGCTGCACAATTGTGTTAAAATGTTTACAGTAGATAGTCTAAAATATCGACATTTGTACCATTAGTTCTTATTAGTTATTTAAAAAAAAAACAACGATAACCTCATAACTGTGTCACCTCCCCTAAAACGTTACTCAGCTATTTGCACAGCACTAAACATAATGTTCTTAATTTCACAAGTAAAAAAAAATAACTTTCAGACTGACACGGCAATATTGTCTTTGAAAATTAATAACACTACAATATGTATCTTGAAAAAAACCCTGATGATGATATTGTGCTAATGTCGAAAATACTCGGAATAAATAATATGCATCAACGCGGTAATTTTTTCTCTTCTTTTAATAATGACACTAAAATCTTGTCCGTGAATATGAAAGGATCCAACTGAAAATAAGTAGACAAAACTTGTCTAATTTATTCAGTGAAACATTTCTCAATGAAAACATGCTGCCAAAATATACGCAATATATATATATATATATATATATATATATATATATATATATATATACACACACACACGGATACGGCGTGTGTAAATATAATGTGATAGCTTCGACTAATTTTAGAATGATCTACTAATTTTTTCTCATGTTAATACTCAGATTTTTTTTTATCTGTATGTATAAGATGAAAGTTAATCTTCGGGAGTGCGTAGTGGTTGTGCGGCCAATGTAACAATTGAAAATGCTTTGATTGGTGATTGTTGATCATCTTTTGTGTCGAAGATTATTTATCTTGTTTTTAATTAGGATACAATAGAAGCTAATGATGGTTTGTTTTTTTTTGTTGTTCTAACAGAATTGTTGCCTGCGTGATTATTTTGTAATTTCTTCAAAGCTAATTCAATTTGCTCGTCGACAACATAATTTTTATGATTCCCAATGAAACAAAGTTAGAATCCATCAAACAACGAATGTGGCCATACATTAAGAAATATAAAAAACACTCTGATTTCCGATCAATTCGTTTTTCACTCTTTACTGTCGTCCGTTTTTTGTTTTTGTTTTTTTTCTCTATTATCTTTTCTTCTGAAGGCTTTTTTCTCCTTCTCTTTTTCCTCATTTCCAATTTCCTCATTTCCTACCTTCATCAATCAAAACCTAATTGTCACAAGTAAATTCATTATGGCTACATATTCCTTCGATGTCAGTTGATTAAATAAATCATGACCAAAACAAGTAGGCAAATGTTTATATGTTTGAATTTCTTTCAGGAATTTTTTCACAAATAAGAAAATCTCAACACCAAGAATTTTGTTATCGGTATTACACCATGCAAGCCCCAACGACACAATAGATTACAGGATGCGGAAGAATTAGGAACAGAAACATTAATAATGAGCGGGAAGAGGAAAGAGTTATAAGGATGACAATAGATAGCATTTGACTTTGCATTTAAATTTTTACATATTAAACTTGACTGGAAATCATGGAGCCAGAATGGAGTTCCACAAGAGAGAAGTGCGAGAAAATAAACTTTTACTATAGAATTTACGGCTACATCTAGCCAGCTCAACTGTAGATAGATTAGATCTCAACGCCAGTCTAGTATTGCACATAAATTCAAAAGTCTAGGCACCATAGTGAAGAGCTCATCCGAACAATTACCATGAAAGTATTTATAGAAAAGACAGAAAGAGACAGCCTTACGGCGATTGGAAAGTGACTGAAGCCGAGCCACCAGATCAGGACCAGTAATATTCTTCCATGGATCTTATCAAGGAACTGCAGGTTAATAGTACTGGCACTGGACCATATCTGGCCGCATTATTCTAAGCATGGAAGAATGGTAGACTTATAGATATTTTTGGAAAAGGTAAAGAATAAATTCCATTCGAGTTCGTTATTTTCACTTACGCAAAAATACCTTTGAGAAAGGTATAAATAAATCTTATCTCCTCCCATCTATAGATTGAATAGTAGGTCAGCCTTGATTCTTTAGCCTATTAATATATCTCCGCAAAAAACAAATTACCTGACCCTGTAAATAGACTAAAGAATGCCGAAAATACGATCGAGTTTATTATCCTTTAACTTTCCTAAATATCATGTAACACCGTAGTGAAAAATGACTCAAAAACTAAGCGTCCATCGCAACTCAACTAATAAAAAGGATTGCACAAATGTCATTTTCGCTATAACAACAAACTAAAATCCGGAATATTCATCGGTTTCTTTTTAAGAGTAATCAGAATAAGAAGCCTTCAAGAGAAGAAATACATTGAAAATACTTTTAATCTCCTTGAATACCCTAATTATTTCATATTCAACGTGAAAAAATTAACCTTAAAATATTTAAGAATAGAAGAGTGGATCATTCTGACAAATTCAACGAATCAAAATATATTTATTCTCCAACATCAGTTCAATCAAAATTACAATTAAAAAGAATATATCTTTGCTTAACATTATTTGTTCCAGCTAACGCAATAAAAGAATTAATTAATACAAAACAAATAAATAAGTTAAAACTTGAAGGAGGAATTTACTCCATTACCTGTAATAATATACGTTTACGATGTAGCATTTTATAACTTTTCTCAGTGTACCTTAGACGTGGCGCAAGTCGGCAAATATGGGGCACCCAGTGAAGATCTAATTCACTATTCAGAAGTAATTGATCTAATGAGACAAATTTACTAACCATTATAACATGTCGAAGAGCCCAATGATGATTTACTAAGCGTAGCTTTGGTGCCGCAAACGGAGTTTGTTGTAGTTCTTTCCCCACTATATATATATATTGTTTATAGATATTTTATAACTATAAACATTTATTTTTATAGATAGAAATATTTAAGAAAATGCTCTGTTTATAATAAGCAGTATTAGCAACATTTACCGGCCTGAATGTTTATTGTAAACAGAGCATTTACTTAAATAATTTTGTCTATAAAAATAACGTATAAACAGAAGATATAGTAAAATAATTGTCTGACTCTTTGTCCATTTCATTATATATATATATATATATATATATATATATATATATATATATATATAATTATTTTTTTTTTTTAATTTATAACATAAATATGTTATAAAATCACTACAAAAATAGCCATTTTGTTTCAACACCCTCGGTGTCCTATCAAGTGATGAATGACGTGAATGTAAAATAAATGGTTTTAAAAGTTTTAAATTAATTAACTCTCCTTCGCAAGGGGAAAACGTTGTTACAAAAGCTAGATTGACTAATCAAAATACAATTACTATATATATATATATATATATATATATATATATATATATATATATATTCATGTATGTAAAAATTATATCTGCCTGCTCACGATATGTATATTCTGCCATTGTTAAACAGAACACAGCTCAGTTAACTCAATACTACAAGTGATAAACATAAAAGTCATACTAGCCACAGATGTACACGAATGACAAAAATTAACCTAGTCTACTAATACATTAGTGAACTCTTTTGTAAAACATCCCTTTTGCATTCATGTAATATTTTATTTAGAGTCCGAAATATTTTACCTATATATTTCTATACCTATAAATTTACCTATAAAATTTCTGCTTCGCTTTTTAGGTTGTTACTATTATGTCTCGTAATTAATTTTTTCATTTATATTACGTGTAGATAAATTATTTCCGTTATAGTCGTACCTGTGTTGGTTGGTTGTATTGTGTTTAGTTTTACCAGGTATATGTGTTTGATTTTATATTCTTGTTCTTGTAGATTTTTTAGCTTTCCTTTTTGTGCTACATACTAAATAATTAGGATATTGTCGGAGGGGATATAAAATGTTTTCAATATTTTTTTCATTATCATGTAAATATTGAGGGCTACAAATTGTAAGTGCTAAGTAGAAGCATGTTAATTTTCCTCATTTATATTATTGTTATTCTGTGAAAAGAAGTATATGATCATTTTTGTAGGTGGATTTTTTAGTAGATGTTTACTTTTAGGTTATTCTTCGCAAGTTTCGATATGATATCAATAAAAGATAATGCACTGTTTCTTTCTGTAACATAAGTAAATTCAATTTCATAGGCGATATTTTTTAGTTTATTTACAAGATCAGGTTAAATAGTTTTGTGGAGATTTCACAATTAAACATCAGCAGTATATCGCAAATATGTTAGTTAAGCAATCAAGAAAATACACCCAGCCACCAACACCCAGAACCCCCATATATATATATATATATATATATATATATATATATATATATATATATATATATATATATATAAGGTAATACTCGGTGTTTCCCTACCAGGAAACTTTTAGCACCCATTGACCGAGCAGCCAGTACTCCGTTCGATTGAAATTTATAAAATCTTTCTGTTAAAACAATTTTTCAGGAAAATGGGTTCCTAAAATCCAATTGCTGTTATCGATCTTTCTAGTATTGATGGAAGTGTCCTGCCAAACATTTTATTTGATATAGTGTGGAATTTAAATTCAAAATTGTGTCGATATTTTCGCTTCGATTTACATCTGATCCTTCATTTTAATAGTTGCTGCTGTTGGTAGTCCTCAAGTGATATTGTTCCTTTTATTTAGTACATCTCTTTATTTGTCATTCTGTAGCGTCAAACCACAATGTTCAATGAGGAATTTTGTTTGCCACGAACGTCAGGCTTCACACACCCAAATCTCTTTTAGCCATTGATTTTAGAAAGGCTATCGTGCATAGTACAGATGTTTCTGAAAGGGTTTGTCGGCATGCATATGACATCCATATGTAAGTCTTGATCTGACGAGGATATTTAAGAACTTGACTCGACTTTTCAGGTTAACTCTTTGGTTTTTTAGCAATTTGCGGTGTTGAGCAAAAACTACCTCTGTCTAGCACAGCCTATCTTATGTTCAGATGATTTTACTACTATACATAATTTGTTATAACTGATCTATACACTAAAGTATCTGAAGTGTTTGGTATTTACTAATTCCATATCCTGATTTTTCATGATGGATTCAGGGTACGTGCCAGCACTGCTTTCATTTCAATTCTAGATCAGCGTTTGTGTTTTGAAAAGGTTTTCCTTGAGTCCCGTTTCTTGGAAAACACAGAGGATGCTGATATTCTATTCAAGACCATTCTATCCCATATCATCATCATAGCCCTCAACATCATCAATACATTGGCATCGGGAGGGTAAGCAGTCTTGTCGTTATATATTAATAGTCTCGTTTGGGATGGGGTATGGAATGCTTAAATTGTTTGTTCCCATCTCATTGGAGATTTTAAACGCACAGAGTATAGTCAATTAAGCAAGGCAATAAATCCACTAAGACAAAATTGATTATATTCTCTGAAAGAGTATGAGAAAATATTATTAAAAGAGAGAACAATAAAATAAGAAGAATTAACAAAACAAAAGATAATGATTATATTTCATTTAATTTTTGAGGATCAATATTGACTGGAAAGCAAGAAGCCGGAAGAGAGTTGCACAAGCGAGAGGTGCGAGAGGAGAAACTGTTAGCATACGGTTACATTTAACCATTTAAACTGTAAAGATTATGCCAAAAATCTGTTTTCTTGAGAAAAAAGTGTCCTAAATATATCTTATTTATAAAATCCATTTTTTCTAATTAAATAATGTCATAATTTTATTGCATTTTTATTTTACGATTAAAAGCAGATTTTCGGTAAATGATGTTCCTGTTTGACAAAAACAAATTGATGATTCAAATTTTCCTAGGAGTTCTGCTTTTAACTTATATAAATATGAAGACGCTGAAACTTTAATTTCTTAAAATTTAATAAAATTAAATAAGTGTGTGGGGATAACAGATAAATATTTTAACCAAGATTTTCTAAAAAAAAAAAGTAAAATAATTTGATTTACTTGTGAACAAGTGCTGAAAATTTAATAAAAATATCACAATTATTCGATTGTTACTAGAATTTCCAAAACAATGTGTTTTAACAACAAAAAAGCTCAAAGTCTATAGTAATCTTGGGCCCACCGGTGACGCAAGGAAAACAAGATATTTAGCCCAAATTTTGAATATGCTAGGATTCAAAAATTTAATAAAATAATAAAAAAAATCTCAATAATAACATAAACCTTTTGACGATAAAACCTTTTTTACCAAGTTTGGGGACATTTTTTCCTCGTGGTATACTCTTTTTTAAGAAGTGTTTGTGGGTACGTACATTTAAATATAAAATCTGTCGGATTAAAAAATGAAATCCATTCATAAATTGCTTTGTTTACGTTAGGATTCGAAACTGAGATATATACTCCGAGAATCGGGAAAAAATTTGTGCTTAAAATCGCTATTAGTTCGTGGCTTGGCTATCGGACACCCCGTAGCCTGGAAGTCAAAGCACGTCAGATCTAATGGTTGTTTATCCAAGATAAGTGAAGCAAATATCCAACAATCTTATGACTCAACTAATCAAGAATTTATTCCTCTTCTTTTCTGAGCCATACGCAAGCACATCTCCACACAAATTCTTTTATTATTATTATTATTATTATTACTATATATATATATATATATATATATATATATATATATATATATATATATATATATAAGAAATATAGTCTTAAGGTGTGCTATATTTATGGAATAAAGTGCTCAATATCAGAGATAGAGCGTGCGTAAATATAAAAGTGAACATAGAAGTCAACACTTAGAGGCGACAGTCTGTTTCATGCTATATCTATATCATGATATAGCATGAAACAGACTGTCGCCTCTAAGTGTTGACTTCTATGTTCACTTTTATATATATATATATATATATATATATATATATATATATATATATATATATATAGTCATGAGCAACTCTTACTTTTTTACTTTATAGTTTTTACTCTTCAATTGTTTTACTCCGGCACATCAAATATGTTATTCGATGTTTTCCAATGCTTCGACTATTGCATTCAATATCCCCTGTGAGCATCAAATACTCATAGCATTTTTTACCTCATTATGTCTCCTACAAATATCAGCTAACTCATTAGCAGCAGTTATGTTTTTAACCATCTCTTTAAAACTTAAAAATGTAGCTCTATAATCTGATAGATTATGGAGTTACATTTGATGACGCCTCTATAAAAAAAATATTTATTTATTTTATTTAATGAAAATCACCCCATCCATGGCAGTAAAACCAGTAAACAGAATAATTAAAAAAACAGAAGCATTTTTAAGGAGCAAGAACAATAGAAGAGTAATCATGAAGACAGCAGTTAACAATTGACATTGCATTTCCATATTTGAAGATCAAAATTAGATGGAAACCAAGGAGATGAGAGCGAGTTCCACGAGCGAGAATTACGACAAAGAAAACTGTTAACATAGAGCTTATGGTTACATCAACTCTAAATAAATGAGACCTTTCTAGTACTACGCTTAAATTCATAAAGTCTAGGTACCATACGGAAGAGCTCACCCGAAGAATTATCATGGAATATTTATAGAAAGCACACAGAGAAACTACATTACGGCTGTGGGAAAGAGACTGAAGCCGAGATGACCGTTCAGAACCATTTATATTGCTGATTTCCCTTTGGATTTTATCAAGAATTTCCAAATATATTACAAGAACAACAGACCATGAATGTGGCAGAAATACACAAAGTATGGACGAGTGGGAGACTTTTAGATATGTAAGATAGATTCTGGAGAAAGAAAAATTGCCTGGCACGATACAAAGAAGTAACTTTTTTTATCAGCAGACTTAGCAATGTATACAATATAGTCTTTCCAGCCGATAATGTTAGGAGGAGAAGGTGAAATTCTTTACTCCCCTAGAGGTTAGCATCAGCCATGATTATGGAATGCACTTAGGCCAATATTATTTCTCTACTTATATATTTTGCATATATATGAGATAGATCATAAGTCGGTATATATATTCTAGATGTATGTGTATTTCTTCTTAGGTGTTTTCCTGTTATTATATGCTTGTATATGTAAGGTTCGCACGGGTATATATATATATATATATATATATATATATATATATATATATGTGTGTGTGTGTGTGTGTGTGAGTGTGCGTGAGTGTGTGTGCATGTGTGAAAAGTGTGTATATATATATATATATATATATATATATATATATATATATAAATATAAAAGTGAACATAGAAGTCAACACTTAGAGGTGACAGTCTGTTTCATGCTATATGCAATCGTCAGGCCACATGTGCTGTTATTTTTCTCGACTAATTATATATATACGGGTCAGTAGTGCATTGTGGGAAGTCTATTATGGCGGTTGTTTTACCGGAATTCGTTTATTTATTTATTTGGGTTAAATTATTTTGCTTGTTTTTATTTTTTGTTTCTTATTTTATTTATTTTATTTTTTTTTTTAATCGATGTTTTTATTAACGTAGTAAAAATTTGTTTATGTCACTTATTTAATAGTTTTGTTTTGGTTTGAGAATGCAATTAAAGCTATTTATTCGATTTTGGGGTTGATTGTTGTAGTTTGTTCTAACTATTATTTTGGCAGGAACAGTTTTTAATTTGTGTTTATTTGGGTTGATTATTTTTATTTGTTTTTTCTAACGGTAACTTTATCGGGAATGGTTTGTTTATTTATTTACTTGGATGAATTTAGGTTAATTTATTTTACTTGTATATTTTCTCTTTTTTGGTTTTTCAATTTTTAAGTAACGTAGTATTTATTTATTTATTTTTTATTATTATTATTTATTTATTTTTATCGTTATATAACAGTTATGGGTATTTTTTTCGTCCGATTTTTTTGGTTCGATTTTTTAGTCTAACTAATATTTTGGTCATAATGGTTTGCTAATTTGTTTATTATTTACTTTATTTATTTGGGTTCGTTCTAACAGGTGTGATTTGATAATTTGTTTGGATTAATTAATTTAGCTTATTTTATTGTTATTTTGTCTATTTTTTTATTTATTTGTTTTTATTTTGTTTTTTTCGTTTTCAATTTTTTAAGTAACGTAGTAAAAATTTGTTTGGATGTCTGCATTTTGAGATGAGCTCGGATCTTTTATTTAATAATTTATTTTGGTCTGGGAAAGTAATGATAGCTATTTTTTTTCTCCAAGCAAAGTTTGCAAGTATTTGATTGATTGTTGAAGGCTGATGATCTTTTCCTTATTTTTCAAGATATGTTTGGTGTGATATCCGTTTTGTTTTTAATTCCCCAGATATACTTAGAAAGCATTGTACTGTTCTCATATTTGCTATTTGTGAAAGATGTTTTGTGTAAAATCCAAATAAACACAAATTAAAAACTGTTCCTGCCAAAATAATAGTTAGAAAAAACTACAACAATCAACCACAAAATCGAATAAATATCTTTAATTAAATTCTCAAACCAAAACAAAACTATTAAAAAGTGACATAAACAATTTTTTACTACGTTAATAAAAACATCGATTAAAAAAAAAAATAATAAATAAATAAATAAAATAAGAAACAAAAAATAAAAACAAGCAAAATAATTTAACCCAAATAAATAAATAAACGACTTCCGGTAAAACAACCGCCATAATAGACTTCCCACAATGCACCAGTGACCCGTATATATATAAATAGCCGAGAAAAATAACAGCACATGTGGCCTGACGATTGCATATAGCATGAAACAGACTGTCGCCTCTAAGTGTTGACTTCTATGTTCACTTTTATATTTACACACGCTCTATCTCTGATATTGCGCATTTTATCCCATAAATATAGCACACCTTAAAACTATATTTCTTCATATATATATATATATATATATATATATATATATATATATATATATATATATATATATATATACATATAATATATATATATATATATATATATATATATATATATATATATATATATATATATATATATATATGTAATATATTGTATATATTTTATTATTTATATATTATATGCGCGGTACTTATTAGAAAGCGCTCAATATCAGAGATAGAGCTAACATATTTGTTTGGATTGCTGTGAGTTTGTAACCCTGGGTTTCACGCTTTTGCGATCGTCAGACAAACGATCTGACGATTGCAAAAGCGTGAAACCCAGGGTCACAAACTCACAGCAATCCAAACAAATATATATATATATATATATATATATATATATATATATATATATATATATATATATATATGAGTATATAGGTATGTGTATATACGCAGTGCATATATTATTAAACACGTACCGATGTGTATGCGTGTGTAGAATAGTGTTATGTCCTGAGGGCGAGTTATTTCATAAAACATACCGTTTAAAAGTATTCATTTTATGTATTTATTTGTTTTTACCTGTTTTCTTCCATCATTATATTTAAAACTTCGTTAGATAATAAAATTAAACTTGACATTCGTATCAAATTTACAACCCTTGTCAAGGTATTATTATTTTTTACCCCGAACCCACACAACGTTCTGAAAACATTGAATTCAATTATAAAGATCTTTCTTTTCATTTTGGTTTTCAATTTTTTCACGTTGTTCTTGCATTGTTATAATATACATACATACATACATACATACATACATACATATATATATATATATATATATATATATATATATATATATATATATTAGATTCGTATCATATAGCCTCGTGTTTAACATTGTGACAAATTTTGTTTTTCATTAAATAATAAGGCTTGGATGAGAAACCGAGTGAAAGACACGAAACCTATTCATTTCTAATATTAATTTATCAGCGACTAAGTTTTTAGACGTTCTTTGTTTATAAGTATTCTTCACTATTCTTTTCATTTTTTAGCTATCGTTCTTTTTATATATTTGACATTCAATAGCACGGACTAAACACAATTTTTTATTCTTCTTTGTCTTTTTCTATTGTAGTTCCTCTTATTTTTTCACCGTCCTCATCAACGAAGATAATGGTTTTTTGCAATTGCTATATTCTTTCTTTATTTCTTTATCATTATGCTTTACCTCTCTTTGAAACTTCTATACTATTATCATTACCTCTTTCTTTACTGCTATGTTTTCGAGGTCTCCTACTACTACCACCACGACAGTCTTCCTACTTCATCTATTTACCTCACGTCTCGTCCTCTTACTACTCCTAACAGTTCTCCTACTTCTTCTTCATTTTTCTTGTCTTCTTAGATTTAGCCATTTTTTTTTTAATTTTAGATGGTTTCTTTTCTTCCATTGTCTTGCCTCGATTTTTTCCCTTTTATTCGCATTTATATTTTTATCATTGGTTCGTTTTTGTTTTTTTGTTACCAGACGGAGCAACACAAAAATTCATTCTCTATCTATTTGTTGATGGGATTCAACCATCTATTGCATATTTTACATACTTCCCTTCGTCACCTTTTTGCATTTTAAACAGCAACATACATTGAATACACCACTGAATGCAATTATATTTTTCAGTTTCTTTTTCCTTTTCCCACCTTCCCACATATATTACACATTCATACAAAATTTTAGATGATCATAAACATTTTATTTATCAATGCTTTACAGACATATACAAATTTTATTCAAAAAATTTTTATCAAATTTCTCCCGCCCTTTTTTTTAAGAAGGAAATTCCTTTTCATTGAAAAACATTGATGGCATTTGTCCCTAATTGTCGAAGTGTCGAACAGGGAATATGCGGAGTTAAATACTTGCCCCAGTGGATAGCATCGAGAAAGAGCCCCAGGGAAAAGCAATGGCTAAACTTTTTGGACTTGGATGTCAAGTTACGAACTAAAGGAAGCCATTTTTTATTGAATAAAATCATAATTGCATACGCGCATGCGCACAGGCATACATAAATATTTAAAAACATATTCACGTAAAAAAATGCGTACAACTATGCAATTTCATGCAACTGTACATAAATATATACAAACATAAGTATATTTCATGGTTACATGCATAAATCGGTGTCTCTGGATTCTTATATATATATATATATATAAACGAATTCCTACCGAAGTGAATCAGTGAAAATTGTTCATATCTGTCTATATCACTCCATTCCTATATATCTATCACCCTATTTCTAAAAAAGTGATTTATATATATATATATATATATATATATATATATATATATATATATATATATATGTATGTGTGTGTGTGTGTGTGTGTGAATATAAAGACACGCACATCCATGTATATATATTTACAAAAGAAATTCCCACCAAAGTGAATTAGTGACAAACTTTCATATCCTAAAATAATTATCTATCCGTCTATCTCAGTTTGTTCATATCTATCTATCTATCTATCTATCTATGTTTTTCATATCTATCTATCTATGTATTTTCATATCTATCTATATCTTTTCATATCTATCTATCTATCTGTCTGTCATTCTGTCTCAGACTCTTCAATATTTATCTAACTAGCTAGCTAGGTATCTAACTTTCTATCTCAGACTGTTTATTATCTATCTATCTATCTATCTATCTATCTATCTATCTATCTTAGTCTGTATCTATCTATGTATTATACATTTGCTAATTTAAAAATATGTTTCCATCGCTACAAAGGAATTACCATGTTTCAAAAACAGAAAGTAAAAACTTCAAATTCATTTATAGAATTGAATTAAAGTCCATAATCCTGTTTAATTCCTGTTTTAAACAGGACTAGGGACTTTAATTTAATTCTCTTATTTAATTCTATAATTGTATTTGAATTTTTAGTTTCTATTTTTGAAACATGATAATTCCTGTGTAGGGATGAAACCATATTTCTAAATTAGTATTTATGCTCTGTAGATTTGCATTAAACACTGTTTTGTAAAAATAAAAATATAAATAAGAACACCGGATTATATATCTTAATGTTCTTTCTCTTTATTATAATATATCGATCTATGTATCTATCTCAGTCTGTTCATATTTATCTATCAATATGTCTATGTGTATCTATGTATCTCAATTTGTTCATATTTATCTATTTATCTACCTACCTACCTATCGGTCAGCTCATATCTATCTGTTCATATCTATATCTATATATATATTCTTCATATCCATAAATTCAAACTGTCTATAGGTATATATTGTACGCGGTCTTTCGTGGTATTCGAGTGTCATTTCTTTCTAAGATTTATATATATATATATATATATATATATATATATATATATATATATATATATATATGGAGAAAAATATTTCGAAAAAACAAACAAAAATCCTTAAATGCAATTATGTTGTTTTAATATGAATGAAATGTCAACGTCTGACATTTCGGTTTAATAAACCTTCTTCAGGACAATATTCATTAAAATACAATTAACATAATCAGTTCAACATGACAAAGACAATGGACATAAAAATAAGACTTATCCAAAACAGATAACTGAAAATTTTATATAAATATATATAATGTTAGCAGCTCAGGACGAGAAACCAACGAGCAGATTTCGAATTCCAGTCCAAGTTCTTTGTATTCACAAATCTCTTGGGGAAGGTATAAATCTATCGCTTCTTCCTCCAGCTATGGGTTAAATAGTCAAGCAAACTGTGCTTTCTAGCCTTAGTTGGCAACCACTCTAAGAAAATAACAACATTGAATTCAAATTCAGCAAACTTGAAACTCCATGACGCAAAACACGGAGTGTCAAAAGGACAGTTTTCCTTTGGATGCCGCTTTTATTTTAATTACCTTCACTCCTCGACAATGTTTATTGTCTTAAAAAGTGATTATTAGAATTGTAATAAAACTTATGAATTAATTATGTATGTGGATTTGTACATTTTTTTCTGTTCTTGAGAATTGATAACAAAAATAATAAATAATAAATACTATTTACTTATTTATACTTGTTATTTATTATACTATTTATTGGAATGGTTGAAGAACAGCGGCCAATTGCTACGAATTCCCTTAGGTCGCATATTTCAATAATTTGGTAAATATTTCTAAATTTATGGACATTTTTTTTCATATCTATTTCTTTATAAATTGGTAAATGATAAATATTGCATTGCATTTATTTTAGTTGGATTAGTTTCTTGAATGTTGTAAATATAAAATTATTCTTTTTGGACGTTTTCTTGAGACTTGGGCTAATTTATATCTTGCAGGTACTAAGCTGAACTTAGTAACTGCAATGTAAACAACAGTAGTTTTCAAAGGATTTTTTTTTATCCGAAATAATTTCTTATTACTATAAACGTTATTTTTAGTGAGTGGATATCCGTTTTTTATTAGTAACAAATACATCTATCCACTAAAACAATATATATATATATATATATATATATATATATATATATATATAGATAGATAGATAGATAGATAGATAGATAGTACCACACCATAAAAAAACAAAATAAAAATATATATAACGTAAAGCGCTTTTAGATTGACACTGCGTCGGAAGTCAATCGCCGCTATTAAAATACTACTGAATGGGCGTTTTTTTGTTTTTTGATAGGATCTTAAAATTGGAGAGAAGACAAAAGGGGAAAAATATTTATTGTCATCCAGATTGAGTCAATAAATCAAACACAAATTATAATGATTCACTCGATCTGGATGAAGATAATAACATTTTTACCCCTATTGACTTCTCTCGAATTTTAAGATCCTATTAAAAAAAAAATAAAACTCCCCTTCAATAATATTTTAATACCGACGATTGATTTTTGACGAATTCTCGGTCGAAAGGTGCCTTACGCTCTATTTTATTCGATTTTAATCACTAAATATTAAATTCCTATTTTAACAACTTGTTATATATATATATATATATATATATATATATATATATATATATATATATATATAATTCACTCCTCATGGCATCTCAACATTTTCACCTCCCACTGTCATGATGTGACTTCAATCTGTCTTTTCTATAAATATTTTTATGCAATTTTTTTTACTAAGCTTTCTTTCTTGTAGCCTCCACTGCATGAATTTAAGCCTACTACTACATTAGCGAATAGGTCTTATCCCTTTACTGTTGAAATTAGCTAGATTTAGCCGTAAGTTCTATTCTCATATCTTCTTTCCTCGTACGTGGAACTCTCTTCTGGATTCTTGCTTCCATGCCACCTATAATCTTCAAAAAATCCGCAATGCTGCTTTTCTTATTGTCCTTTTCCCTTTGACGGTTAAAAATTTGCACAAGATGACTCAATGTGTCCCTCTTACCTTCAAAGAATCATTGTAGTGTCAAATTCTCTAAACCATTTTTCCTTGCGATGTTTCTCAGAAATGTCAACAATCTCTCTAAACTCTATCTGTCATTTGTGCTGTGAATTTCCTTAAAACTCTTTACTTACATGTTTCATGGTATTCTCACCATACAAATAACACCTCTCTTTCTCACGTTTCTTCTCATCTTCATTTACTGACATATAGGAGGACCGATATTACATATCAATTCATTATTCTTTTCTTTGTTTCTAACTATATTTTCCTGTTTATTATTACTTTGCTTAGCTTTTTGAAGGCGTCATTCCATTTAATCTCTTTCGAAGTTGTCAACTTCTGAAGATACACACTTTATCCAGTGTCGCTTCCATTGATGGTAGAAGTCCTGAAACACTTTTTACGAGTAGTTCTCATTCTCTTGGAATTACTAGACGTTTTGAAATCTTGTTTCTTTTAGGTGGTATTTGATATTTAGAAAGAGGAAGAAGTCGCAAGGGGCGAGATTTGGGGGGAATAGGATAGTTGTCAAACTTGGGGGATGTTGTACTTGACCCCAAACTGCTGCACAATCCATGGTTACTGAGGGAACCTCTGTCATGTGGTGGGATGAACACACTCTACACATCTTTCTTTCAAGTACTGTTATAAACAAAGGAAGTGAGCGAAAACGTTATTACTTACATGACAGTGTTCAAGCCCAATCTGTGCCGAGCAGCCTGTCTTTGCATATGTTACAATAACAACAGTCCCGATATATTTTTATCTGAACTCGTATATCCAAAGTGGGAAATTCACGTGAACAAAAAGAAATTTAGAAAATAGATGTCTTCTTGAAACTTTTTACATAGACATTTTAGCGAGTTTTATTTTATACTAATGTTTGCGCAATAAAAATCTAAAGAGCCACTCAAGATAGAATTAAATATAATGAGTTTATGCAGAAAAAAAAATTCTTAGGCTTCAAAAGTTATTCAGAAAGCACCCTTTGTGTTTTTCTCTTTTTTTCATCAAATTCACATCAAGCAAGGCAGTAAAGCCACTAAGACACAAGGGTTTATTGGGTTTGAAAGAATTAGAAAACAGAAACATTACGAAGAAGCAAGAACAATAGAAGAATAATCAGGGTGACTGTAAATAACGATTGACATTGCATTGAAACTTTTGAAGATAAAAGTTGCCCGGAAATCATGGAAGCGGAAGAAAGTTTGAGAAGCGATAAAAGAAACTGTTATCATAAAACTTACATATAGCAAATTTAATTATAAATTGATGAGACCTTATTGCCATTCTAGTAATGCGCTTAAATTCATAAAGTCTAGGTAGCATAGTGAAGATCTCTTTCGAACAATTAACATGAAAGTATTTATAGATAAAGCAAAGGGAATCTGCATTCCGGCTGCGGGAAGCTGACTGAAGCCTAAAGGCCAGGTCAGTAGCAGTGATATTGCTGATTTTTATCAAGAATTTCTAAATATATAGCAGTAGAACCGGACCTGACGAGTGTCTGTTCCACAAAGCAACAGTTATTAGGAAGAATCTGGCGAGTGGAATCTCTTGCTAATGGAATACGAAAGGAATGAGGATGATTCACTCCTGTGTATGTGGCATAGCGTGTCCCATTTGAAAATTTCATGGTTGTTGGGTCTAAAGAATAAAACTTTTCCCAACATATGCCATGGAAATAGCGATAGAGTAGCGATATGCTCGCGACGTTTCGTCTGCGTGAGGGGTAATATAGGGTAGATGATAGAAAATAATTAATCACCCACAAGGCAGGATGCAAGAAAAATGGTCGGTTCCCTGTACCACTCGAGAAAGTACCTGACTCCTCGTGCTATTCTCTACCTTTATAAGAACTAAATCAGGTCTAAAATGGACTACTGTACAGTCCTCACTTTCCAATTCCAATAGAGTTCAAAAGCGTTTTCAGAGTCCTTGGAGGTGACAAATTATTTTCCACCTTCTAATCTCTCCTTCAAGTTTCTCACTGCTCTACCGCTACTCCATGGAAAGTGTTCGGTAAAACTACATTCCTTGTTTCCACCAGTGTTATCCTTCACGCTCATGATCCGCCATGCGATTCACGTCATAGCAAACTGACCTCATTTTCTTTGTATTTTTACTGGTGAGAAGAACAGCTTCTTCTCACAGACTACTGCTATGTGGAACCGACTCTCGGTTACTACAATCTTAACCTGTTCATGTTTAGAGTTAACTGTTATTTTCTCCTATCCACACAAACTGCCTTTTACTGCAAACTTTTACTCCAAGTATCCCGCTGGATTTATGCAGGGGGGAACATCGCTGTAAAAAAAAGTGAAGATTGGACACCACCATCCCAGATATAGCAAAAATACTCTTATAAAGAGAGAATATAACAGATGGAGTCAAATACTTACTGAAGTGGTCCAAAAAAAATAACCATTTTTACAACATCTTTAGCAATAGATCGTATATATAAGTTTGACTTGAGGTTTGGGGAGAGTTTGAGTCCCAAAAGCGGTTCAAGACAAGGAGCCTCCTTGAGAAAAGACACACCCCTGAGGATAGGTCAATGTTCGGGGTCCGCTCGGTGGCGGTGGAATGTTACTAGTTCGGTTTTGGTCGTATTGAATTTTAAAGCCGGTCCTTTCTCCATTGAGCCACTTAGGATAGATCAGAGGAGTAATAAGCTGCTAGAGTCTGTTCTTCAAGATTTTGGGAGGTGCACCTAAACTGACTGTTCTGTCTGTATGACGAATATTCGATTTCTTATAAAAGAAACTATATAATTTTATGTTAACTTTCTTTTAGAAGAGGCAAGTTCAGACATCACTCAGCAATTCAATTTAGACTGAGATGTGTCAAAATGAAATAATGATCGTTTACATGCGTTAAAATTAGTTTTAGTTTTGTTCGCCTAGTTTCCTAATAATGGTGTTGACTTGCTCAGTACGTAAAATGAACCTCAACCAGTGGGTCTTCTGTTTGAACGACTGAGCCAAAAAAATAAACTTTTCTCATTTCGTATTTATTGTTTGTGATTTCCGTTTTGTACTGTTTCATTTTTCATCTTTCAAATATTAACGTCGTCCCCCTAACTGTTGATTAAAAGTTGAGCGCTTGGCCGAACGAGTGGGCAAGCCGTTGTGGGTTTTTGCGATTGGTCCGTTTGCTCAATATTCAAATCACGTATGCCGAAATGAAATTAGTCCATTATAGACAATATTCATAGAACCATGGCCAAAAACAATTGCCTTTCAAGAGATTTGCAAAAACAAAACAAAAATAATTGATCATTTTTTGTTTTTTTAGTTTTTTTCGACATTGGTAATAGTTTCCCTCTCCTACACTTCCTCCTCCTCTTCTTTGTTTTTGTTTGTTTTCTTTTGCCTCCTTTCATCGTTTTCGTCTTTGTCTTCTTCTACGACTTCTTTTCTGCCTTCTCTTTCTCTTCGTTTTTGTTTTCTTCCACTTCTTCTTCTTCTTTTGCCTCTTAATCTTCTTTTTTCCCCTTGTTCCTTTTCTTCATGTATCTTCTTTTACTTCTTTTGTTTCTCATCTTTGTCTTCTTACAATTCTTCTTCTTTTACCTTACATATTGTTCTTCTTTTGCCCCTTCTTCTTCTTCTTCTTCTTCTTCTTCTTCTTCTACTGCTACTACTACAACTTTTACCACTCTTTCTTCTTATAATTTTTCTTGTTGTAGTGTATGTTATTGTCATTATTATTGGTATTATTATTCTTCATCGTGTAATTTTTCCGATAATTTTTCCAGTATCTATTTTGTACTGTCTTCATTTTGGCTATCCTCACTTTATTCCCCCTCAGCTCTGGCCAGTACCCAAACTACGCTTATTTCGCTGTCCATTTGTTTCTCCCCAAATTCTTTCGCTATCCTAATTTTTTCGTTCTTTTATAGCCTTATTTCTTCCATTGTTATTATTAAATAAAGTAATTACTACAAAGACGAGCGTTCGTAAACAGCAGAAAAATGTCCGAATTTATGCGTAATAATAACTATCAACAGAGAGAAAAATATTTTTTCTAGGAGATGGCGGTTTGGAGGTAAAAGGCATTCAAAGGGGGAAAAGGGACAAGGAGCCTTGAAGCATGTATAAAAACTTTGCAAACGTGTTATGAATATGAAACGAAGGAATTTGCAATGACATTGGTTGAGGATACGAGAGAAGCAATGAATTGATGGCTATTTGTCTTAAGTGTGGCTGGTTTGGTGGTCAAATCCATAGATCGATATGAACTAACTGAGATAGATAGATAGATAGATAGATAGATAGATAGATAGATAGATAGATAGATGTGCAGTCAGGATGATATGAATAAACGCTGATAAGTCGAGATGTCATAATAAATAACGCCATATAAGAGGGTTTAATAGCAACTGCATTGTTCCAAATTCATACAATATAAAGTCTGCATCAAATTGCTATTAATAAAGAAGTGTCAGTATATGTAATAATGACGGTTAGATAGATAGATAGATAGATAGATAGATAGATAGATAGATAGATAGATAGATAGATAGATAGATACGCAAAGTGAGACACGACTGGGGAAATAGCGAGAAAAATGTTTTTCTGTTTTGTCTGGTTGAGTGCAATAATGAAGGTATCAAATTGACTAATAAAGATGCAACCAGGCTAGAAAAAGAAAAAGGTAGAAAAGAAAAACTAAAAAAACAAATATGAAAATGATGAAAAAACAAAGAAATCGATATACAAGTAAATAAACTCTTGAAAGCTAGAAATAATTGGAAACGCAAATTAAGATAATCTCGCAACTTGATTGAATCAACGTTTTTCAATTCATCAGTTCATGACCATCGTGTAAGTAACTTCACTTTATTGTTCAAATGTCAAATTCTATACGGATCAGACATCTTCCACAGCAAATACACTGGGGATTTATTCACGCTTTGTCTTTGCTTTGAACAGAACCAATCACTCTTTATTCTTCATTCATTTATGTTATTTCTAAGCTTATAAAAACTCAGGTGAGATTACAAAAGTGTGGGCACATTAAATCGAAATGAAACTCACATGACAGGAGAAACTACTGCTACAGAGCCAGTCGCTGTTTTCTCTCTGTTTCTCTATATTTGTTCATATATACCGGGTGTAAATGCAAAATTTTCCAAGTCATGTAACTGCAAAATTTTCCAATTGTGAGATTAACACTGAACCGTTGTATCTTAGAAATAATTAAAGATATTTTTTATAACATTATTGAACTCTACTTTGTGCAATAAGAATGTATAATTATTCTCTAAGCTTAACAAATATCGTGATGAAATTGATCATAAACGAAAATGACATGTTCATCACTAATTAATCATAGATAAGGATCGGAAACTCATGAAGTATAATCCAGGATCATTTTCCAACATCTTCAAAACGATCTTCGCCCTCTCTAACCTTCTAACTTTCTATCCAGGAAAGTTTTATTAAAGACGACTGTCAAGCTACTACGATTAAGTTTTTTTTAATTTTTCTTGTGTTCGTATGTATTTTATTTTCTGGACATAAAGTGTGTAAAAATTGTACAAATATTTTATATATCCGAGGGCTTTCGGCTATTCTATTAGCCATTATCAAGGATTTTTTTAACCTACTGTGTAGATTTTTATATATGTTTCTAGAGTGATTGAAATATGTTTTATTTTACAAAGACGGTCAGCACATTGTGGCCGTGTTCCTAGTTCATGTTACTGAGTGTTGACTTTTGCTTTCTTATTATTAGTGCTTTCATTATTGTTAGTCTTTTTTACATATCGATGAGGCTATTATAATTGGATTTTCTCTGAGTATGATATGTATGGAGGTTCGTAAGTTTCCGTTTTGTTTAAATGAGTTCTAATTGAGCTGTGAACGGAGAGCTGTGACGGCAGACTTTTGATAGACATGTAGTTGTATGTTCAATATAATTATTCATTAATTTACTTTAATCATGAACGCAGTTCCTTAAGGTACATGTGAATTCCTAAATAATAATGGTTCTCTGTAATTTAGATGTTGCAGAGAAGTTGTTGTTGTTGCTGTTGTTGAAATTAAGTTTAACTGTTTTAAATTTTTATAGTCGATAATTCATTTAATTTCCTTGTTCTGGTTGACTGGGATTGTGTATTTCTTTATAATGTTTCTGGTATTATTTTTATCTGTATTTTCAATGTTGCTATTGATTACGTTAGAAAGAATTAGTCTAATTTGGTGATCTATGTCTTCGGAAGATAGTTATTAACTAGCGTCTGTTTCACTTTATTGAGTTCTTTAAGGAAAAGCGAACGAGAGGATGAATCTCTCGTGCGCTCTCTTGAAAAGGTTTTTATTAGGTTGGTGCAAAAAATAATGACGTAATAATGTCGTTTTTCGACGTTAAAAAATACGTCAAAAAACGACATTATTACGTCATTATTTTTGCACCAACCTAATATAACGCCTATGTTATATTTATGTGAATATTCACTCATAAAATTAAAGTGGCAAGAGTTTCTACGAGTAGTTTTTTTTTTGTATAACGAAATAATGAATGTTATTACTACATTCTACAAGAACTTCTAAGAATAGTATTTTTGACTAAGTTTATAGGTAGAGTTAAGGATGAATTTTTTCAAATGTAATTTTGGGATTACCACTTTCTTTTTTGTTTTCAGCTAATATAAAAATATCATCTACATAGTAGACATATATTTTGGGTTTTATAACTTTTTAAATACCTTGTTTTCTACACAAGCCATGTAGTAGTTGGAGAAGTACAGATCGATGTCTCATATTAACAGCGTTAGTATAGGAATTACAAACTATATGAATATTGGTCGCAGAAGAGGACTTTATTTATGCAGGCATGCAATAATTTCTTGAGAATATTATGTTTGATGGATGGAGTGAAAACAAATTATATTTATACACTGAGTTAAGGATGATATCGATTGTTTCATCAACAAGGACATTTATAAATAAATATTCTACATCAAGTGACGCTAAAATGCTTTGGTTTGGTTGTTTTATTTTTAAAATTTGGGAAAATTCACGAGTATGCTATAATTGGTAGATAGATATGGTGTAATGATATCATTGAGGAATTATGATAAATGTTATGATATGATATAATCAGTTATCCAAATTCCTCAATTATATCATTACTACCTATCTATCTAGTACGGCTGAAATTTCGTAAAATTTACTCTTTGAGAAATGATCATTCACTACAATAAATCAAATGCCATATTAATTTTCAAGTTAGTCTTTTGGTCAGTTTAATCTTCTCAGTGTGTTAGCTGCATCCTTCAGATTCTAAATACATTTTCTATGCAAGTCTTAGTGTGTAAATAATCAGAGAAAGAGAAAAAGCTATTAAAACTATGCGTCTTCAGGCCGGAATGATGGCCAAATCCATATGTAAGGAAAGTATGTTGAAATATGAGCAAGAGACAATAAAGTTTCTTATCAGATGCTACTACGAGAAAGTTCTTTTTCTTTCTCTTTTTCTTATCGCTTGGAATCCGTTAACATCTGTATGATTCGAAATTAACCCACTCCAAGTAGAGCTTTTTTCTGGTTAACCACATTGTGCTACTGTTGCTTTTGCGATGATCGGAGATACTGTGTACGAGCATTAGTCTGAGGTTGGGCGTAGATAATTGTTAGAATATTGCAAAAGAAACTTTCTAGCCGTAGCATTTAATAAGGATCTTTATTACCTCTTCCTCATATTTCAACCCACTTTCCTTACCTATGTTTTCGTCTCTTATTCCGACCTGAAAACACTTACTATAAACAGGTGAAATGCGTAGACTTAATAGATTGGTCTCGGTATCTCCATTTTTGTTCGGATATCCTTCTGCATCCTACTAACACCCAACTATTTGTGTGCATATGTGTGGCGATATTCTGCTTAACGTATCCGAGCCAAACTTTACACGCAACAAACCACATCTAAACCTGGAACAGGATTGCTGTTAGGTAAAGCGCAATTAATTTTAATCCTAAATCAATGAACGTGTACATAATCGCTGCAATCGTTAACCTAGAAGCTCATTGACGCAGACAGACATACAAATCTAAACCCTGTTTCTCAGCTATGTGTACTGAAGCATATAAAATCTAGAACAATATGCTTGTTGTCCCAGTAAGGCAACGTAAAGATACACCATCTCGCTCGTAGCACACTAAATACCAATTCAAAGATTGGTCGACTGACCAATAACTACAATTGACTTTATCCCAATCCTAAATAATACTCTCTTTAAAGACATCTTAAACATTAAAGGAAACTTCGGTAGTCTTTATAACATCATTCCACGCTGACGTTTATTCTGTGGTAAAAGACTAAAAGAATGTTGATTCTTTGGTGAAAAGGGATTAGAATGATTTCTCTTTCCAACAAGAACTTTAACAATAACTTCTGCTTGCTTTTCAAGCGTTGTTATTGGCCACAGCATATCCTAGATATGAAAACCGTTAACAGCTAAATCATTGTAAGAAGTGTAAACAACGGAAGTCAGCAGAATCTGCACCTAAAACAAAGATATCTCCGTTTTGTCATTACCAGACTGTATTGACTTATGGTTGTCATTTACTTTCCTTTCGCCTCGTTTACCCTTCGACGAACATCACCTCAAAGTGTCGGCTTCAAGGGTCGTGCCATAATCGACTGAGGTGGGAAATGGCGCGAACACGCTGACAAAGGTTAGCTATAAATCATTGATTTGGCGGGCTTGGTAAAGCAGCCCGAACCGACACTCAGACACTGTAGAGTATTTATGTGTCTTAATCAGACCAAGGCGGTAAATGGTTCTTTATTATTCTCTCTTTGTGCCTTTCTTTTTAATAGAGTTCATTTCTTCTTCTTCTTCTTCTTCTTCTTCTTCTTCTTCTTCTTCTTCTTCTTCTTCTTCTTCTTCTCATCCTACTCTTACATATTTTTCTTCTTCTCGTCCTCCTCTTCTACTTCTTTTTGTCCCACTCTTCTTTCTTTTTATTTTTCCTCACATACTGCTACTCCTCTTCTTCTTCTTCTTCTTCTTCTTCTTCTTCTTCTTCTTCTTCTTCTTCTTCTTCTCTTTCTCCATCTTCCTACCATCGTCATTCTTTTCTTCTCCCCATCCCCTTCCTGGTTTTTTTTACTCTTCTCCCATTCCCCTTCCTCTATTTTCGCATCCTTGAGGTTCTTCTTCTACTCCCTCATCTTCTATTTCTTCATCTCACCCTACTCCTCTTCTTCTTTCTAATTTCCACCTCTTCCTTTACCTGCTACTAATCCTAATCATTCATAGTCTTCTTTTCTTGACCTTCTTCTTCTTTTTCCCATACCCCGCTTAATTTTTTCTTCTTTTTCCTATCGTCCTCCTTTTTTTCTTCTTCTTCTTAGCTTTTCTTTTTCTCTTCCCAGTTACTTCAACCTCTCTCCTCTTTTTATTCGATCTTTCTTTCTCACTTTCCATTGTTCACATCCCTTCTAACCCTACTCTCTTCAAACACCTACATACACCCTCTCTATCTTTCTTCAACTATTTTCCCCCTCTTCCTCTCCATTTACCAAAACACACATTAAAATCTGACTTTTAGTTTTCCTTACAGATGCATTTACAACAATATTTGATTTGTCTCTTATTCATACATTATTTCCGATTACCCTTTCTTTTTGCGTTTCTTTCGGTCTTATTTTCTTTCGCAGACACGAATATATACATGTACGCATGCACACAGGCGAATACACATATACATACTTGTGAACTCGCATACAAATAGGCATGCAAACGCATAAACAATTTAAATTGCATTACAAATCAAAAGTAACAGTTTTACGTTTGTTGCTAAGCCGGGTATCGGTATACAGCAGTCACTGTGTTCAGCATTCGTTGAATAGAGCGAAATCAATGAAATAGCTTAATGCTATCGTAATATAATTTGTTATCTAACGATAGGTGCGTGGCCAGTACGGATGGCCAAACAGGAAATCATTCTTGAATTTCATTGCAACATGTTCCTAGATTTCTTACGTATGTTCCCGTCTTGGTTTCGATTAAGAGACTTCAACTCGGATTAATTTAGTCCTAATTTATCTGTTATTTGTTTTGCTAAGAACACAGAAAAATATAATTTTTCTTTAAAATATCTTTTTCCTTGCATAAAACACTTATTTCAGCTTTAAGTAACAGGTAATCGGTGTTAGCAAACAATAAATAAGGTTGGTGCAAAAATAATTTCGTTTTCTAACATATGTTACTATGTTACTATGTGAGAAAACGAAATTATTTTTGCACCAACCTAATATATATATATTCAGTCGGTTCGTATTCAGCAGTGAGAGAAAATACGGAGATTTTATAAGCGTAGCTTAGATGTGGCACAAGGCCGAAAGTATGAGGAATTCAGCAAGAATTGAACTCACTACTTCGTCGTAATTGCTTTAGCGAGACAAGCTGATATATACTTAATAACTCTGTTGTAAAACATCGAGCACTGTTTCATTAACACCAGCACGATATATATATATATATATATATAGTTCCATAGAGTTGACAAAGAAACAGTGATATAAAAAGTGCTCAATACATGTGCTGAAAAATATAATTAACATGTGTTATTTTTAACTTTACATGTTTATTTATTTTATAAAAATTATAGCGTTCATTAGTTTTTTATTTTTTTAAATAAAGCGTTGGGAGGTCAATTGCTAAAGGAGACCGTAAAGTTGAAACCAAGCAAGCGGAGTCAACTTATGATATATATATATATATATATATATATATATATATATGTATGTGTGTGTGTGTGTGTGTGTGTGTGTGTGTGTGTGTGTGTGTGTGTGTGTGTGTGTGTGTGTGTGTGTGTGTGTGTGAATAAAGACAGAGGAAAATTTATCTTAGCCGACGTGTTTCGTCTCCTGGGAGATATTATCAAGGCAAAAACATTTCTTAATATAGTCTCTCAGAGGACGAAAATAATAATTTCGGCTAAAATATTTGTTTATTCATATTGTCTTTTTACAGATAGATTCTATTTAAAATTTTACATACCTATATATATGTATGTGTTGGGTGTGTGTAATATTATTTGTTGTTTACTAACAATATTTAATTATTAATGTAATGCGATTTAACAATAATCATTGCCATACTCCCTCTACGACAGTGAAACTTGGACACTCCTGTCAGAGGCAAGGGTTCTAAGATCAAACGCTTGAGAAATCTCCTCAGCATCTCCTACTGGGAATACAAAACTAATAACTATGTACGGGGCAAGGTCAAGTCTCGTGAGTCGAGAGGAAAGCCCGGCACTAATAAGCGTCGGAGAATATCCTGGTTTGACCACGTCACACCATGCAAGGTACCATTGAAAGCGGGCGTAAACTGGGATGGCAGCGCAAAAGATGGTCGGACAACATCACAGAATGGATGGACAGGACAATGCCGGAAATCCTGAAAGCCACCGAGGACAGATCATCTTGGAGGATGTTGTCTGTTTCTTCTGCCCTTAGGTCTCTCGACAATTTTTGCAGTCTTATTCAAGATGATATTCATCATCTAAACTTCTAACTTTCTGTCCTGGAGTAACAAGGCACCTGAAAGTTTGTACTGTCATAGCTGAAACGCGTCTCTTTATTGACAAATGTCTTATGAATTGAGTTAGATATTTTCTTATTGATCTTTTTAGCTCTAAGTTGAAATGATGATCACTCTTTCTGTGGTGACCTCCTGAACCATGTGTATGTATATGTGTGTGTAAGTATGTGTATACTAATTCCTTATAACATGACAGTATGTATGTGTGTATGGAAGGAGAATATACATAATATTACGCAAAGTTCATAATCCTGTCCTCCAAAACTGAGATTCCGAGATTCACGAAGAGTAACCCCACTTGTTACGGAATTAGGTTGAAGCATTGATTTATTTTGAATTTAAGTAAATTCAGTTTTACAACAATTCTCTTCATTACTGTTATTGTCCTACAACTTGCTAAATATTTTAAAATGCAGGCTATCATAAAAATGCTACATTCCACTGCCTGATCCAGCGTTCTCTTTGGAATATATTTCTATAGTAAGGCAGCGCATATTCAAAGTGCGTGTATGAAATTAGATGTTAAAATTGAGGGGTGGAGCTAAATCAGATATTAGGCCTTAGAGATTCCTGGTTTTATTGGTTTATTAGAACACACACACAGACATATATATATATATATATATATATATATATATATATATATATATATATATATATATATATATATATATATATGAAGTGGGATGAATGCAAATACATCCCTTCATGACGAAATAGTAAATCGGATCGCCAAATCTACAAATGCGTTCGGGAAGCTTCGGCATCAGCAATGGAATGAAAGAAGTCTCAAATTGGACACTAAAATACGGATTTATAGAGCAGCGGTTTTGGCCAAACTGGCAACATCCCTAGACTAATCCCAGTAACTGGTCAGCCGTTTCTCTGATGCATAGAAACAATGTGGCCTAAAAATAACGGAGTTAATCCACCAAACCGCCTCCTCGTCAAAATCAGATTCGGGGTATCAGACAACCTCCACTAGTTCGTCTATTCCCGGAAGAAATGGAAGTATGTGAAGTCATTTGCATATTTAGGAAGCTAGGAAGGAAAGGCATGGCGAAATAACAAACCGAGCCCCCCCACTAATAGCTACAAGCGCAATTGCGAAGTTTTGCCACTGCTTGTGTAATGAGGAAGCTATCAAAGTGGAAGTCAAAATACAGCTTTTTTTAACGACACTATATGTTCCATATCAAAAGTTGTCTCCCCGAAATCTGTGGCTATACTTTTGATGATAGGATGCCCAATGTTAATCTTTTCATAAAATTCAACTTTGATGGGATTGAGACTTCCTTGATGAAGTCACAACTTCACTGGGCTGGTCTTATTAAGGCCCTCATGTATAGCCAGCTGGACAGTTTGCAAATTATTGAACGAACTGGGTTCAGCTATAAACACAAGCTAAAGAGTAACCTATCAAGTGTCAATGTGCTTCATATTAACTTCAAACGAGTTAACCTGGATGAAAAATAATTAGAGATATTTGTGTCATAGTTTTATAAGAAATTTCGAAATCCGTCGTATTGACGAGCTGTGAAAGGAAAGACCACAAAAATCGTCAGCAATATATTCCTGTTGCTATGAGACAGATGTAAATTATGTTCCTTGAAGAAGCTTATTATATTAAAACGCTTAAATAACCCACACTTGCTGAACACGAGGCCCGAATTAATGCCTACATGTATCCATAAATCCAAGCACCTGCTCAAAACATTAACCCCAATTAAAAGTGAGTGCAAAATAGATTTCATGAATATTAATATAATATGCAAGAACATTTAATATTCTCAGAACCCATCATCTTTCCTTATATACATTATACACACATACAATGCAGCATTACTGTACTCGATAATTTTATAACGTGTGTGTATATATAATTTCACCGTTATAAGCAAATTAAAAATATAGTCCGACATATTATTTATTTATTTATTTTTGGACCTTTACATATTTCTAATCTGTGGTAATCGACATAACTTGGGTATATTATGCTAAAAACGAGAGTTACCTCCCTTGATATAATGTTCACTTTCGAATACAAATTCAAATTTAAATACTTTTTTATTAAATATTAATTATTTTTTAATTCTTCAGCTTTGGAACTTATGGATTTGAACGATATAAATTATTAATAGTTAATTCTATATTTTAAATAAACTAATTTTTACACACACACGCACACACACACACACACACACACACACACATATATATATATATATATATATATATATATATATCATTTAACTCCAAGCAAGGTGGGGTTGCCACGAGTGCACGGGTGATTACAAAGAGTAAAAGTGAAGACTGAGAATAGGGAGGATTGAAAAAACACAAAAGAGTCGAAGTGGTGGTTGCATTTAACTATTTCAACGGTAAAAGGGTGGGACCTATATGACAATCTAGTAGCACACTTAAATTCATGTATTCGGGGTACCAGAGAAAAAAAGCTGGTTATAGCAGTTGACTATTTGTAGAAAAGTCAGGGAGAACCCTCTTCACATTGGTGAGAAAATGACTTAAATCGGGATACCTTGTCTACATCGATTACATTACAGACTTTTCTTTGGATTTTGTCAAGAATCTCGAGCTGTACAGTAGGAGCTCCAGGTCAGATATGGCAACAGTATTCAATGTACGGACGAATGGGAGTTTGGTAAATGCGCAAGAAGGATTCAGACGATAAAAATTTTCTGGTATGGCACGGTGACCCATCATTCCTTGCAGTAGATTCAGCTATTGATTTGATGTTGTCGCGGCATGTCCAGCCAGTGGAAAATGTGAGGCCAAGAAGACGCAATCTTTGGCTCTCCTGAAGTCTATCGTCAGCCAGGCAGGAAAAGGTTCTCTATGATAGTCAAATTGAAGCAGTTTCGTTTTGGAGACGTTAAAATTTACAAGCGATTTCTTGCCCCGGTATTATTGTTATTTAATTTTTAATACTCAATTCTTTTTCGGTGTACTTATTTTTGAGAATGATACCTACTGCTTTGGTCCACATATAAGAAATTTAAATAAGATTTAGAAGCTATGGTAATGTTTTGAGATAAAATGTATATATATAGGCACCTAAAAATATTGCCTAGAAAATGAGCATACATGATGTAAAAATAAACCAAATTTAATAAAAGAAAGATTTATCGTTAAAATATGTGTGCTATTAAGAGGAAAGAACAATTATTTTTTATGTATTATTTTAAATCGTTTTTTTTTTTAGAAACCTCTATTTTTTGTTAGAAATCTTTTTTTTTTCCGGCGATGAGGTGGACTCTGAATTTGTGTAGTCAATTTGCATTTTTTTGCACCGTAAGGTTGCCTCTCTGTGCCTTTTCTAGAAATACTTTCATTGTAATTGTTCTGATGACCTCTGCGCTATGGTACCTAGACTTTTTTTTAATTTAAGAGCATTACTACACTGGCATCGAGGTCTCATCAATTAAGCTGAGTAGATATAACCGTAAATTCTATGCTAATAGTTTGTTTTTTTCTCGCATGGAGCCGGAAGGGAGTTCCATAAGCGGAAGGCTTATGGAACTCCCTTCCGTCTCCATGCTTTCTGGCAAATTAAACCTCCAAAAATTTAAATGCAATCTCAATCGCTGTCTACTCACTTCCTGATTACTCTTCTTTTGTTTTCGCTCATTAGCAATGTTTATGTTCCTAATTCTTCCGCACTAAGAAAACCATTGCGTCTTTACTACATTGCTGGGTGATAATTCGAAAAAATACATTGATTCCGAATTTCTTTAAAAGTCGGATATTCGTCGGATTTTAATTAAATTTTCTGGGCTTATTTACAAATTTAATTTTATGAAATTTCAAGAAATTCTTATACTAATTATAAGGACAAGTTCTGGGAGAATCTAAATCATCAAAATCTTGAGGTCAAGCAGCAACCCTAGTTATAGAAAATACATTTAAAAAAATATTAAACATGGAATAATACTAAGACAGTATTTGAGTAGAATAGCTGTCAATTGCTTTTGTGAATAAAATATATAATGGGTACTTATAAGATATAAGGCTTCCATAATTTTTAATCGTTTTTACATGTGGATGAGGTTTATTATGTTTGTATTTTCTACTGGTATGTTTCGGATGGAGCCTGGTAAGTTTGTGTGTGTTTAAATGGGTGAAGCTGTGGTCATATTATACCTATCGGATCATAGCTCCATTAGAACCCATTTAAATACACACACAAATTTATCAAATTCCACCTGAAACATATTAGTAGAAAATAAAAACATAATAACCTGATCCACATGTATAAAAGATTGAAAATAACAGAACCTTAACTATAAAAAAGTCAATACTCAATAATATTAACTACGATCACAGCCACAATATGCTGTGTTCGGAAAATAAAACATCCTTATAACTCTAGAAACTTACATACAACCCATACACCCAGTTAAAAAGCAAAAATAAAATAATCTTTGAGAATGGCTAAAAGTACAGCCGAAAGTGCTCGGAATTACAGAGCATTTGTACATTTTCTACACACTGTGTCCAAAAAAGAAAAAAACTTGTTGAAACAAAGGAAAAATTAAATAAAAAGCTTCATCACAGTGTCTTGTCTGTCATCTTCAATAAAACCTGTTTAAAAGAAGGATTGTACCTAAATACACAATATATATATATATATATATATATATATATATATATATATATATATATATATATATATATATATATATTAAGCATTTCACCCCAAGCAAGGCGGGAAGCCACTAGGACGCAAGGGGTTACAGAAAATATAGAGCGAGATCAGATAGGAGTGATAGAAAGGAGTATGAGAAGAAGGGTAGTGGATAGATCAAGGCAACTGGAGATGTCGATTGACGTTACAATTGAATAGCTGGAGATTATAGCTCTCAGGGAAACTGGAATAGGGAAGGGAGTTCCACAGGCGAGAGGTGCGAGACATGAAGCTATTAGAGTAGAAGAGAGTTTAGGAGTTTCGACAGTGAAGGGGTGAGAGCGGGAAGCAAGCCTCGTAGGGCTCTTGAACTCATGAAGTCTGGGAACCAGTGAATGCAGATCCTCGAAGCAATTACCATGAAAGTATTTGTAGAACAGACAGAGAGAGGCGATGGTGCGTCTGTGAGAAAGTGATTGTAGACGAGATGCCAGAGTAGGACCAATTATATTGCATATCTGCCCCTGGAGCCTATCAAGAACCCTGAGGCAAACAGAAGCGGCACCAGACCATATATGGCAGCAATACTTCATGCAAGGGCGAATTGTTGATTTGTAGATCTGGAGAATCGATTTCCTGGCGCGGCACAAGGAGCCAACTTTCCTTGTGATGGATGAGGCAATTGACTCAATGTATTTGTTCCATCTCAGATCAGCAGTCAACGTGAGACCGAGCAGCCGCAGAGATGTGCTCTTGAGAAGTTGAGCGTCAGACATTCTAATGGAGGGCAAGGAAGGATTTCTGTGGTGATTAATAGAGAGCAGTTTTGTTTTTGAAGCGTTAAAGTTGACCAGCCAATTCCTGCTCCAGTTCACAACCGACTGGAGGTCCATTTCGAGACGCACAGCCAGGTTAGTTTTGTCAATGACACTAGATTTGTTTTTGAGGCAGGAATAAATTGTGGTGTCATCCGCGTAGATGCCAACTTGGGAATTTATGGCATCAGGGAGGCCATTTAATATAGATAAGGAATAGAGTGTGGCCCAGGATGGAGCCTTGAGGAACACCTGCGTTCGGGGGATAGGAACTAGAGGAGAATCCGTTGAGAACGACCTTCAATTCACGGTTTGACAGGAATGATTGTATTAAGTCAAACAATCGGCCCGTAATGCAATAACCCTGGAGCTTACGAAGAAGGCCGGCATGCCAGACCCTTTCAAATGCTTTGGAGATGTCTAGTGCCACGACACGAGCTTCCCCGTTATTTTGAAGAGCTCGGTAGACAGTTTCAGTGATGGCCGTAAGCACATCAGCTGTAGATCGAGCAAAGCGGAAGCCATATTGCTTGTCTGATAGCAGATCATGGGATGTGAGGTGGTTAACCACCTCGGTATTGATTAGGGCTTCGAATACTTTGCCGGAGACGGGTAGGAGACTGATAGGACGGTAGTTAGAAGGGTCAGAGGGGTCGCCAGAGTTCTTGAAGATAGGAACAATTGAAGAGGACTTCCAGCAGTCCGGAAAACACGATTCCTTGTGGCAGTAGTTGTATAGTTTAGGCGCTAGTTCAGGCGCGCATTTCTTCAAGACAATGGCTGGTATCCCATCTCCACCACTAGCCTTATTGGGGTCTAAATTGGAGATAACGCCCAATACCAGAGACGGGGTTATATGTAGCCCACTCAATAGAGCCTCAGTTCTAAGAGGGAAAACGGGTATGGGTACACCGGAAGAGTCGAGCGTCGAGTTGAATGAAAATTTCCGAGCAAAGTATTCAGCCTTGAGGAGGTCAGGACTTCGAACTGGTTGAATAAAGGAGGTATAGAGGGTTTGCAATTGTTCAATACACTCTTACAGAGACGCCAGTAATATAAAATTCTTAGAAAGAACTGACACTCGAATACCACGAAAGACCGTGTACAATATATACCTATAGACAGTTTTATAAAGGCAAAAACGTATTTGATGATAACTTCGAAAGCGCTAAGTAAATATTGGATAATTTATGTTCAAATTCATGCTGGAAGCCAGAAATACCTGGAAAAGAATAAATCAAATTTTGTTAATCTTCAACCATTCTTGCATAAATGAAACATTGCTGCCCGAACATGCACACCCACACCCTCAATATAAAATATAAAATAACGCACATGTGTTATCAAATATAAAATAAAACACGTGTGTCATCAAAAAATGGTCGGCTAAGGTATTTCTGGGAGCTGATTACTTTTTCGGCCGAGTATATTTTGTAATTACAATATTGAGCATTAATAACTGCAACTATCATGATAAATAAAATTAGAGCAATATTAATTATAATAACGGTATTGCTAATAATATTAATGATAATAATGTTAATAATAATTAATGATATTAATAAGATAATGATAAATAAAAATAATAATAAATAAAAATAATATGAATAAAAAATAATAACAATAAAAAATAATAATAATAAATTATCGTTATTATTAAATAATTATTAATATAGCAGTCCCTGCAGATTATAATGCGTCTTTGAAGATCTTCAAAAAACTATCAAAATACAAGTATCGTGGCATGGAAATTTCAAATATGTGGTACATGAGGACATCAATAATTCCAGGTGAATTTGGAACATCGAATTGATTGGAAAAGTTTCCGATAAACACATTGAAAGGTCTCATTATAGCCCATACCTTGAAGGAATACAGAAATTGTACTCACATATACACACATTACGAAGAGCTTTATCTATGTAAAAATGTCTGTGATCCTAAGGTTGCTTTTTTTTACAAAAATGATCAGTGAAAAATATCATGAAGGTCATTTTGATCTTAGGTCTCTGCTTGAGACCCAGATAGAAATGCGTATACAACAGAAACACAAGGAATTAATAATAATAATAATAATAATAATAATAATAATAATAATAATAATACCATGCGGGTGTGAGCTAATCTATAAAGTTTGATTATTATCACTTTTAATGCCGTCAGCAAATTGATCATGTCTTTAAATTTTGGTCGAAGTCACTCTGGATTCGTCTATGTAAGTAGTGTGAATATTTATACAATTAATTTGAAATCAAATTTTTCTTTTGTATTTATTTTTATTTTATTTAAATCTATTGGACTTTATTTTACTTTAAATCATTTTCTTTTCGTGATAATCTCCAACGAACTTTCATCAGGTAACGGCTATTGCCACTTGTAATAAAACTTATAGCCAATACCATTTCCGTATCACTATGTTATCTCGCTGATTGCAGGCACTTGATGAAGAACTCTCGAACCCTGGCCATCTAAATATAAACTCCCCTATTTCATGGCTAGGACTAACTCTTTAGTATTGGTCGACAGTCGTCTTAGAGCTGGTATCTTGAACAAAATTACCCATTGGTGGTCAAGAATGAAACGAAAAAAATCAACAATCTCAATGCTTAAAAACAAATACTCAGACTTGATTGGCTGTCATCCGGGTCAACAAAGACCGCTTTTCTCATTAAGAGGAAACACTCTTGGCTCAAAAATCAGTCACTAGAATAAACTCTTCCAACAACTATGAGACACATGATCACCAAACCGGAACTAACGTCAACCTTGGACGAAGTGACTCAATGACAAATCAATTTATAGAAAGAAAGCGAACAAAATGGATTCCCAAAGAATATCAACAAGTCATGTCACCCTCTTTCACTGCACTCGAAAAGAACACACGGATCAGACTTACAAAATATGGAGAACTATGATAGAAATTGGAATAAGACCGTATCTCAGATCAAATATGCTTTCCAATGTCAGTAGGGACATCGTGCGGAATATAAGACGCCCAAATGCACAAATAGATCAGATAAATCTAAATGTAAAACAGTGCGACGTGATCCTGATGTCACGGCACCAAATGTGACGTGATCCTGTTGTCACGGCACCAAATGTGACGTCACCACGTCCTCTCTGCCCCGTGCTATCCTGTGACGACCAATGTTACTTGGTACTGGTCACGGCGCCAAATGTGACGTTCTAACCCTTGGCTGATTCGGATAGGAATCTGGTTAGATTCGGTATCAGCTTTGTCGTTCCCAGCTCACCTCCAACGTCTGGTTACTGAAGTAACTGCTTTGATTTCCAGTCTAACCTAGCAACGCTGTGATTTGATCTTAGGTAGACGAAATCAATCAGTCGCCGGGCCGTAATGCGAGCCGAATTCGAGCAAAGGCGATATTGCACAAGTATATGTAAAAGAAAATAAAGTAACAACTCGAAAGATTCAAATGTGTTAAAAAAAAGAATAACAAATATTTTTATATCTGGTTGGGTCTTTCTCCCAAACCGCTTCTATGGATTCGTGACACTTTGCGTTTGTTAGGCGAGTCTTAATATCTTAAGTTGTTTTTCAATAAACTGGTTTTTGGTATCTTCAGGCGATATTCGTAAAACTTGTTTTGGTTGTGTGAGTCTAAGTGGTCCTTCCAAAAAAATCTGTTTTTGGTTAGAAGTCTAAGTCGAAATGCATGGAATCTTTCAAGTCCGCTCCTGCGAGGCTGGTCTCCGAGATCACAGCTCAACTCTGTCTTCTCTGTAACTCTGTCTGCATCTGCCCAACTGTAACTATCTGCCCTACTGCTCTGGGTACGTTCATTTATATGGACGCCGACCAAAACCGGGTGTGGGCCTGTCGTGGTTTGGGTTCCTCGATAATTCCAAATCCACTATAAGGATTTTTTTGTTTTCGGACAGAAAAATTTATCACTTTCCATTTTTGGAAGTCCATTACTTTCTACTTTAGAGGGGTTCTTAAGGGAATCGTCCTCCAAAATTCTTCTTTTCTCATATTGGTATCTCACACCAATCCCCTCAGAGGGCGTCAACAGGGTTCCCTTCTTTCTCATATTGGTATCTCACACCGATCCCCTCAGAGGCCTTCTCATATGTTTACCTTCGCCCATTGCTCACACCACCATTCAGCCAATGAACGCTCAGCAGCGTGGGTGTGGCTAGTCTGGCCTGTTTAAAATTATCGCTCAAAGGAAAAAAAATATCTTCCTTTTTTTTTCTTTTCTTTCTTTTCCTCCACCAGACCCCTACAACTCGTAGTATGGTCCTTAATCACTATCTTAACCGAATGTCATCTGGAATTTATCAACGAGATTTTCGCCAAGCGTCAAATGGGTGGTCAACTGGACGTCTTCGCACCCTGTCGCCAGCGATCTGTCCCGGTAACAAACTTTTATCATGTCCAGGTCTGGATATAAAACAGGTGTCTCTCCAAATGATATCTTCGAAAGATAGTTAATGGCTTATTCTTCCCCTTTCTCTCCCTTCCCTTCCTTTTTCTCTGGAGTGGCCTCAGCTGATGCTTTTCTCGGTCACATCTTCGACCTGATTACGATTATCTTCCAGCATTTCGTTTTGTAGGCCACTTGACCAATTTTAAATTTTCATTATTGCCATGGGCAGATTGCTATCTTTTATTCGCCGCGTAATAGCATAAATTAATTCCGACAGATCCGAGATCTTACGAATTTCCTATCTTCTGCGAAAAAAAAATGAAAATAAAATCTTTACCACTTTTCTTTGTTAAAAAAAAAATAACATCACTCAGTATGTCTTTCGTGATAGCTTCTTCTCGCCTTTAAGTATTTCTCGCTTTTAATTTTCCCGCAACCGCTAAATAGTGTCATACAGAATGCAATAACCCATCACTCAAACAATGAGGTGACAGTGGAAATAAATAATATGACAGTGGATAAGGTAAAAAACTAAAGGAGGACATATATGACGTAAGAGATCAACAATCTTTGTCGCTAACAAAATTTTTATGTTTCTTAATACTCTGCTTAGATTCTGGAATGCATTTTTGGCAATCACAATGCGCCTTCGAATTTCAGTGTTGCAATTTCCGTCCTCTGTCATTTTCCGTCATTTTCCAGATATTTGAATTGTTGTACTTGTTTGATTTTGGTCTCTCCGATTTCTAATTTGTATTTTGGGGCCATTCTTTTGCTAACAAGCATGCATTATGTTTAGTCCTTTCTTCTCGCTTTCCTTCGCTATCTTCGGTAGGAGTTTTTGTAGTTTTTCTTCCGTGTTTGCTATCAACATTACATCATCTAATTTTGTACCCCAAAATATAACAAACTCCACAACCTAGGGGATTTATATAGACATTTTTTTTTAAATGTTTTTCCCCACAGTGGCTTTGGCCCTGTCCATAAAACATATTCTACACATTCAATCAGTTTTTCTGAATGATTCAGGTAATATGTCTATAAATACTTTCGTGGCAATTGTTCGGATGAGGTCTTCTCAATGGTGCCAAGGATGGAAGCGTAGTACTAGACTGACGACAAGGTCTCCCCAATTTACAGTTGATCTGGCTAGATGTAATCGTAAATGCTATGCTAACAGTTTCTTTTCTCGCACTTCTTTCTTTTGGAAATCGCTTACGGCTCCATGCTTTCCAGCCAACTTTAATCTGCACAAATGTAAATGCAATGACAATCGCTATCTGATGACCTCATGATTACACTTGTTCTCGCTCCTTAGCAATTTCAATGCTGCTAACTCCTCCAGACACAGTAACCCCTTGTTTTCGGACAGACTGAGATAGATAGATAGATAGATAGATAGATAGATAGACTAAAATAAACAAACAGACATGAACAAATATAGATAGATAGATAGATAGATAGATAGATAGATAGATAGATAGATAGATAGATAGATATGAAGACTAAAATAAACAAATAGATATGAACATAGATAGATAGATAGATAGATAGGCAGACAGCCTAATATTTATAGATATGAAGGTCGGGCGTGAAGGGGAGAATCAAGAATTTGTCGTCAACAGGCAAGCATCAAACATCTGCTGCAAAAATTGTCTTTTATCAAACTTTGAGTAAATAATTTTAAAAAATATGGTAAATAGCTGAAGGCGCGTTCTTTGCTTCCTCCACGAGAATTCCCACAGAGTTTTGACCTTCAGAAGCAAAAGACTTTTGAGTTCTGTAAGTTCGCTTTTAGGCATGACTGGCTTTGACACTAAAAAGAAATTCCCTTCTTAGGGTGATAAACAAAAAAGAAAAAAAGCCATAAACTTGTTCAGACAAATATTTAAACAAAACAATTTTGTCCTAAATTTGCCCCCCCCATTCCTCTCTTCATCCAGTTCATCTTTTTTTTTTCTCTCGAATTCAGTAATTCTCGATTTTTCTCTTTCTTGACAACGCTTAAAGAGAAAACTTTAGTGAACATACAATTCCTTTCCTTTCCTTTACGTATATATATATATATATATATATATATATATATATATATATATATATATATATATATATATATATATATATATATATATATATAAAGAGAGCTCGTGTGTACACGGTGCTGCAAAGGTAGGTATACGGTATTATAACAGTATTCTTCTTTTATGTACCGTGTCCCTTCTGAACGTCAGCGACCATGGTCCTCCATCTCTTCCTGTCCCTCCTAGCTCTTAATAATTTTTGTCTTTCTAATATTTTTCTCAAACCCTTTTCTAAAATCCATTTACTCAAGCCTATCAAGTATGTTAGGCGCTGTTTTCTTCTGTCTCTCTTTCCTTCAACCTGTCTCTTCCAAGCCTCGCTTCCACATTACGTGCCCCAGAAATTTCAATTTTCTCTTCCTAATATTAAGTATAAGTTTCCGTTTTGTTTACATTCTCTCCAAAACCTCGTCGATGCTCGCATATTCGGTCCATGGTATCCTCAGCCTCTTTCTGTGGAACCACATTGCTGTTGCGTGAAGTCTCTTCTTCATCTTTGAGGAGATTGTCCTTTCAATGCCATATAGGAGGACAGATATCACGTAACAGTTCAGTAATCTTTTCTTTGCTTCGAACGTAATTTATCTGCTTTTTAATACTCTGCTCAGCTTTTGGAATGCATCTTTGGCCATCCCACTACGTATTCGGATCTCAGTGTCGCACTTTCCGTCCTCTGTCCCTCTCAGATATTTAAATTAGCAGTATTATAATAGTGGTTCTAAGATTCATTTAATACTCGAATTGCTTTAATTCATTTAGATCATTTTTAATATTTTTATTTTCATAATTTTTATTATAATACATTTATTATAATTTCTATTTTTTTAATAAATGATAATAATAAATGTTTTGCAAGTAAATTGGTAATTTAACGATGGCTGTTAATTTTTTTTCTCTGGGTATGTGTAAAAGATACGGTTTTCGCGCGCAAACCAAGGGGTAGTTTACATGAATATGAAGGAAATAACGATTAAGTCTAAACTTGAACAAGTTAAGATTGTAGTGATCGGGGAAACATCCTCTTGGGAGCCTGTTCCACAGGGCAGTGGTCCGCGGAAAGAAGCTCTCTGAGACGATGGAATGTGGGTGTTTTGCCACTATGTGAGTGGCATGGCGGGTCTGAACTAGGAAATGCAGTTTCTCCGAACATTTTGCATAGAAGTAGCGATAGAACCGTGAGAGATTTGCCCGTGAGAGAGACGCTGGAGGGTGCAAAATAATCTTCTCCAAAAAGGATTCGGAAACACTTTTGAACTCTATCAAGACTTAAAATTGAGGACTGGGTAGCTCCCGCCTAAATATGGCAACGGTACTCCATTTTCTGCCTCATCTGGCTCTTATAAATTTAGTGGATACGGCAGGCTTGGCAAGAAATTGATGGTGATAAATATCTTTGTGCCAAAGTAGGCACGAGTGTCCACCTTCGACTAAGGCAGTGTGAGAATTTCGGGTGGAGGTGGGTGTCAAACATTCTGAACATTGATATGTTTGTTATTGATATGTTATTATAGATATGATTCTATGGTCAATAAAATATGTTTTGTACTCAGGTTTTTTTTTTAAAATGGCATCAGTTGCGCTAAATTTTAAAAGCCTTATATGTAAATAACTATAGATATTTCCCTATATAAAATCTGCATCCAACATTTTAAATGATTCTCCCTATGCGAATATATATGTAAGTAGTTTATGTTACACCCACACACACGTGAATATCGCATATATATATATATATATATATATATATATATATATATATATATATATATGATGGCCGTTCTTTCACAAAACCATGAAATCGAGACTTTTATCATGCAGTCTCAGTTACGGTGGGTTGGTCATGTCTAGAGAATGTCTGATGACAGATACCCAAGATCCTAATGTACAGCCAGTAAGATCAGGGCTACAGGAATGTAGAACGCTCATGGCTAAGATACAAAGACAACCTGAAAAGCAACTTATCAGCAGTCAATATACCACATAACACCCTTGAGCGCTTAGCCTTGGAGCGGGTAGAATGGAGATCGAAGTGTTTTAGTGGACTCAACAATTTTCAATCTGAATGTCTGAATCATCTTCAAGAAGCGAGAGCAAGATCTAAAAGGTCAGCCAATCTAACAGTGATCTCATCTCACAGTCCTCACATCTATATGTGGACTCCTTTGTAAATCACTAGCGGGCCTTAAATGCCACTTAAGATTATCGCCCAAAAATTCATTACTGAATCAAATAAGCTGTCAGCTCCTCATACGACGAAACAGGCGGTAGAGTCCATTATCATTATCATTATATATATATATATATATATATATATATATATATATATAAACTTAATATAACAAAACTTGTATGAAAGCATTTCTGCACAAATACACAATTATTAACCAACAAGGAATTAAACCGCGTTACCTTGTCAGTTGTTTTTAACGAAACTTTTATAAAAGAGGGATTATTACATTATATGACCCGGCAGCCCACAAGGAAAGAAAACTACAGGACCTTGACAGTCGCTTTTAAGTAAATGTGTATAAAAGTGGGATTGCTGTCCAAATACACAATTATGAAATATAGCTGAACATCTAATTCACCAGAATGCACCCCATTTTATTACTATGATCGAGAGATCAACAAAACTTGTAACACCAAAGATGAACTGAAAGCTAGGATTATAGCAGCAGTTACCAACTAAAACAAAGAGAACGTCCAGAAGAGTTGGAGGAGATTCCGAAGTCGTCTGGAGGCCGTGGTTGAAGCTAATACCGAATTTACTGAAAAGTCTACTCTTTAGTATTTTAAAATATTTTTTTTGTAATTTATGTAAATATATATGTTAAAATGAGATGTCAATGTTATTTTCAGTTTTGCTTAATCTATACGACAATTTATCCATCCCTACTTATATATATATATATATATATATATATATATATATATATATATATATATATATATATGTATTTATGTATGTCTGTATGTATGTGTGTGTGTGTGTCCTATAGCACTGGTTGGCAACATGTCTACTGCAGAAAGAAACGGAAACCTACTGAGGTAAATCTGCCATGTCAGTCATAAATAGAAAGAGATATGGTCTCGCAACCGTTTTCACGTATGACACTTAACTGACTGACACACACACACACACACATACACACACACACACATATATATATATATATATATTTATATACAGAGAGAGAGAGAGATGGTCCATTTGTGCAACATTTTTTATTCACACAAGTTTGATTAAAATTTGATTTTGATATCTTGGATTTATCGTAATGTAAATATCTGAGTACTTTCGGCTATCGTTCGCCATTTATCAAAAATAAAAGTAGTTATATCTTCTTCAAGAATGTGCTGAACAACATCAAATCCTCAATCCCTCCTCTATTCAATCGACGTCTACAGCAGATAAAGTTGAATGCATTGCTCGGAAATTCTCTTGCAACTCAACTCTCGACTTATCTAGAGTGCCCATTTTACGCTCGAATTGATGTGAATGATATGCACATAGGCCCGATACTATTCTTCAACATCAAATCTAAATTAGACTCCCATAAGGCAAGTGGGGGTGATAGGATAGCAGCCCTCATCCTAAAGAACTGGCTCCAGCTATCTCCAAATTCTACAACTATTGCCTCACTGCTTCCTACTTTCCAGCTTGTTGGAAGTCCTCCTCTGTCGTTCCTGTTTTTAAGAAGTCTGGAGAATCGGCTGACCCCTCTAACTATCGCCCTATTAGGCCCCTATAGCTTTTCGGCAGAGTATTTGAGGCTTTAATCAATGTGGAAGGGGTTAAGCATCTTACCTCTCACGACCTACTTTCTGACTAAGAATATGGCTTCTGTTTTGCCAGGTCTACCGCTGAAGTGCTTACGGCCATCACTGAATATGTATATCAAGCCCATGAAAACAATGGCGAAGCTCGTTCTTTGGCTCCAGATATCTAAAAGGTATCTGACAGGGTTTGGTATGCAGGTCTTTTACTTAATCTTCCGGGATACAGTATTACAGTACTGGATTGTTGGATTTAATCCAATCATTAATATCAAATGATGAAATTCGCTCTGAACGAGCTCGCTTCCAGATACTTTCACACAAACGCGGGTGCCCCCCAAGGCTCTATACTAGGCCCTACGTTGTTTCTGATGTTCAACAATGATCTTCCTGATGTCATCAGTTCACAAGTAGGCATTTATGCAGATGAGACTACCATTTACTCCAAAATCCATCAGAGTTAACTTGGTCGCTGCTCTTGAAAATGGCCCCGAATCAGTGGTTAACAGAAGCAAGAAATGGTTTGTAAATTTAATATCTTCAAAACGAAACTGCTCCCATTTAACCACCATAGAGAAACTTACCTGCCTGCCATCAGCATGGCTGATGCTCGACTCCAGGAGAGCGTCTCATTGCGCTTTCTTCGCCTCACTACATTTAATCAATAACTGCTTCTACTGCAAGGATATTTGGTTCATTGTAACGTGCCAGAATGTTTTTCTCGTCAAAGTCCATTTTGCACATTTACAAATCTAACATTCGTTCGTGCATTGAATACTGTTGCTATATCTGGTCTGGTGCTCCTGCTATTCATCTCGGGGTTCTTGAGAAAATCCAAAGCAGGATCTGTAGTGTAATCGATCCTGACTTAGCATCTCGACATGAGTCACTTTTCTCACAGACATGAAGTGGCTCCCCTCTGTCTTTTCTAGAAATATTTTCAAGACAACTGATCTGACTGGCTGTTTTCCCTGGTGCCCCGTCTACATGAACTTAAGCGTAAGACTAGATTGGAATCTAGGAACCACCCTTTTACTGTAGAAATACTTAAATGGAACCGCCATTCTACTCCGCCAGATAATATTTTTAACCGCTGTCAACTCTAAGTAATCTCCAACCCGAAAATTCACAAACCAAACTATAGACTTAAAACTATTCAAAAACTTTTTCCATCTGATAATTTAGGGCTTAAACGATTGTGCTAGAAAAAGATATAAGTAAACTTTGAAATAGCAACAAAATCGACATTTTTTAATGCCAAATATTAATTAGCTACAAATATGTTTCAACTTCCCTGTCCATTTAGTTGGTAATTTCACTTGACTCAAAAACGTGGATATATATCCAGCTGGAACAAGAATAAAAAAAAAAGTTACACGTAAGGTCAAATTGCATTAGGGTTTTCGACCCTGATGCAATTTGACCTTACGTGTACGTTTTACATGTAGGTAGGCATAGCTCTGATTTGCACTGGAGTAAAAAACGGTCCGAAAAGAGAAAGAAGAAAGAGTCTAGTTTTCCAACCTTTAACATCGCCACCTAACGACGCCTTGTAGAATCAGGCACAGCCATGTGGGGATAACTCGCAAAATTCATTTAGTCTTTATTTTATTCTGATTTTATGAATGTTTCTTTATTTTTGCATTTAGAAATAATATATGCCTGTAAAATGCCTCTATTGTCAGATTAATGATGACTGTAACTACACAACTCCACTGCATCCCCTGAAATAGTAATCTTTATTTTTAATTAGTTCAGCATTTTCCTTTTGCTAAAGGCCAGAGCATCAAATTTCAAACCTACATTGTATATCCATTTAAAATGCTACATTTATTAGAAAATATTTTAAGTTTAAATAGTCATACGTCCTGGATATAACAATATACTATATCCGGCAGCAAGACCGCTTATATGAGGGTTTTGAGGAGCGTGGAAGAACATTTTAATTGCTTTTGTTCCCAGATTCACCTAATCCGGGGTGGTAGTACCTGTTAGAGTCCCAGCTATGGGCAACTAGCCAACACCCAAACTGGGGTCAAAACACTATGAAAGTATAAAAAATAGATTTTTATAGTAAAATACCAACAATACAATTTTTTTTTTAAATATTCCCAGCAATAAATTTGACTCTCGACAAAAAAGCCTGTTTGCAAAAAATACGTCAATGAGACCTGATCTACAAACTGATTTCTTGCAAAGAATACATATTCTATTCATACGAATCTACTCTTGTCGGCATTAAATAACCCATGGAGTTTGATAAGCCGTAAAACAAAATAAACAATCATAAAAAAAATACTTAAAAAGGCCGCACATTTCGGCTTATACTTTTTCTCTGTTACCCAGAAATTAAGGCTTGTCCGATATATTTCATTTTCATTCAAGTTGCCTGTGAATGTAAGTTTAAGCGCATGCATGTTTTAATTCAATGACGGTGGTAAGTAATTATTCAATATATTAGCGAATAATTTCCTAAAAGTTCAATAGAGTTTTTTATTATCCGCATTTTTAGGGTTTAAAAATGAACATATTTCCGTTTTACACCAAATTTATGATTTTATTGATCATCTCAGCGTAGGGGTTATATTATTCGAATGTCTTATTTTAAACTCGACCGAATTAGTGTATGTATGTATGTATGTATGTATGTATGTGTGTATGTGTGTGTTTTTATATAATATTAGGTTGGTGCAAAAATAATTTCGTTTTCTCACATAGTAACATATGTTAGAAAACGAAATTATTTTTGCACCAACCTAATAAATGTCACAAGCACACGCACAATATATAAACATATATACGTGCACGATTGATTTCGACCATATCACCTTGAAAATATGGTTCTCGTACGAACACCGAAGTTAAGCAATGTCGAGCCTGGTCAGTACCTTGATGGGTGGCTGCTTAGGAATACTAGGTGCTGCCATTAGAAATCGGACAGCCAAGTTCGAATCCCTGTCGTGTTTGTTATATTCACTTACACGCAAATACCCTTGAATCCACTTCTTCTCCCCCAGTTATGGGTTAATTAGTAGGACTGGTATGATAATTTATTTTTATCTCAAAAAATACTGACAATCAAAGAATATTGTCTGGCTTTAAATAACCTGCAATGGTATGATAAGCCGCAAAATACAAAATCAGTTAATCCATAACCAAAGCAGACAGTGTGACGGACAGAGAATTTACTCTTCGTTTATAATATAGATTTGCATGCTTGAGCAAAACTGTATAGTTTATGGAACTCATAGGTCACACTTGGGCGAACTATTAGAAAACTACTAGTCGGTGAAACGTAATGAGTCGAATTGGCTTAAAAAAATTTAAATGCAAGTCCCAGAGCGGCAGTGAAGACGATGAAGAACGGGAAGAAGGCTGGGATCATAGAATAATGGGTGGAAAGATGTACAGGAACGAAAGCGGGGAAGGGATAGAAGTGATAAAAGAAAAGGATTTGAAATGGAAGGAGACAAGATATGACAGGGTTAGAGTAAGGGGGTGGATAGAACAGGAAAAGGAATCAAGATGAAGAGGATGAAGGCTCTAGAGTATGGGGAAGGAAACTTAAGGAAAAGGTGACATGATGAGAGGTTGGAAATGACCATTGTATTCGCAGGGGTTGATCCCAAAAGTGTTGACGATTAACAAAACAATAGAAAATGCTTTTCAAATTCTTTCTTCCTGAAAAAAAGAACGAAATGAGAATTGATACCCCGATAATTAATAGACAAGAACAAGATGAAGGCTCCTTGGAAAGAGAAAATAATGTTAGCTTTTGCTAGAAAATTTAAAGAGAAGATTCTGGTCGAGTGAGGCCGAGGTGAAATCATTAATTGCTTGAAATTTAAAAAAGATTTACAGGAATAAAGAAACATCGTATTACAAGAACAGGGATCTATACGAATCCATGATACATATTTTTTAATTGAAATCAACTCATAAATTAACAATCTACTCAATTATATATCTTGTAATATGCATTTTTTCGCCCAGCAGTTGTAGAAAGGGCTTTCTTTAATCAATGTCCAGATAAATTGCAGTCTATTATCTTGAGAGCCACTGCATGTAGAGGATTGATGCTAAAATGATTATAATGAATGAAGTGAGTGAAGGCAATGAAAGAAGAGGCGGTATGAAATTAAAGAGGATTAGTGGGAGAGATAACCATTGACCCTTGACTTGAAGAGGTTAATAATTTAATGGTAAGGGAAGTATTTACACAGGATGTTGTTCGAAGAATTAGTAGCTCTTGGTAAGAAAAACAAACTGTCCTACCATTTGGAATACGGGGGAAGTGATTCGAAGCTAACGAAATAGCATGTCTATTTTTAAAGGCCTGAACTGGTGAAATTAATGAATGGAACGCTTATCTGAATATATTCCATTGAAACAGCGATAGAATAGCAATGGTCATTTCACATTGAACGTATTCAAGATGATCTTCACTCTCTAAATTTCTATTCTGTAGTAACAAGGTGACTCACAAGTTTCACTTACGATTTCAATTTCAAGTGTTTTTTCCTTGCTCAATATACTGTAATAGTTAAAACCTCTCTCTCTCTTTCACGTGCCAAAGGTATTAGAGATTGAGTTGGATCTTTTCTAATTGATCGATTTAGCTCTAAGTTGAAATGATGATCCCCCTTCCTCTTGTGACTTACTGATCCAGTTTTCTTCTCTACTGTTCCCTCTTTTTAAAAAATTATTCACCGTTCTCTTGATGGTACTTGAAGGGACTTCGAAGATGGAAGGCAGAGTATGAAAGTTTGTAAATTGCTGAAGGACTGAATGATCTTCCCCTCTAGCCATTGCTCAGCTGAGAAGACAGTAGAGCTAACACAAAACGATTTTAACCTGTTCTCTTTCTAGCTGAATAACAAGATGGGTTTTTCAATGATTCTTACGACAAATGCTATCAAGATGGCTAAGCGTCTTATCTGAAAAACTAGAAAAAACAATCTCAGTTTAGCATTTTTTTTAGATATTAAATATTTTGTGGGATGAAAAATTATGCTGTAACACGGTTTGGACAATTCTACTGCTACACCAGGCATATATATATATATATATATATATATATATATAGATATATATATATATATATATATGTGTGTGTGTGTGTCTGTGTGTGTGTGTATAAATTTAATATTT
>OZ010591.1:44857370-44867370 GCA_963932145.1 Acanthosepion lycidas
CAAATAGTGAACTCCTAGTTTTTCCAAGTCTTACACACGTCCTGGGTATGGCGATAAACTACATCCGCGTCCTGGGTATAACGATAAACTACATCCAACAGCAAGGCCTCAGATAATGTTTTCGGGAAAATAATGTTGCCAGCTATGCGTTTTTGAAACAATAATGTTGCCAGCTATACGTTTTTTATTCCATACAAAATAGGCATTTAAAATTCATATAAACTGGATTTGGCATTAAATAACCCACAGTGGTTGATATGCCATAAAACCCAAACAAACAAACAAACATATACACACATATACACATACACAGAAATATATACATATACATATATACATGTGCGTGCATTCCAAAAACATATCAAAATCCATACTTAATTACCTTATTATATCTATATTCTCCCATATTATATATATGAACTCACAACTTCTTATATTTATACATACATACATACACTATCTATGGAATACATACATGTACCCATCTATATATGCACACCCACACTCACGCATACATATATAGAAATTATAAAAAATTGTATACATACACATCCACACATATACATGTACCCACATACCCACACATACACATATATACATAAATATATACATATAACCACATATATTTAAAAAAAAAACAAAAAAATACGATCACCTATATACATACAAGTATATATACATACATATCCATAACCGTACCCACCCACTCCAAAAATGTGCCCACAATACACAAAAATAACACATGCATGCCTTTCCATAGAAACGCATATACGTATACATATTGAAAGACGTATAAATGTTCAAGTTCAATTGCATAGTTATATACATACAGTTATGTGTTCGCACTTATGTGTGCATAGCAACATTTCCAAAAACAAAAAACCAAGATCATGTAATATTAGTCTTCCTATATAGTTATTCCTAAATATATTTAGTTAGATTTAGGTTGTTCTTATGTCGGCATTTAAAAATTAGTTCATTACTCAATCGTAATTGATCTAGTGAGATATGTCTGCTAACTATTAAATCACGACGTGGTGCCCGAATTTTGTTTTAATTTTAGATTGCTTACACAAGACACGTCATATTTATCGTCACAAATCCCACCATGTCTATACGTGTTTCTCTCAGTACATATGTGCAGATATACATCTGGGAGAGACAAAACGAACGACACATATCTCATTCCATCTGGAGCTGATTTATTGTTCTTTTTTAGTTAGGCGCTAATAACATTCTGATGTATTTCAAATGGTTCATTTGCATATCCATCCAGATGCACAATGAGGCAGAAATTTCTACATATAGCTGAAGAATGGCGTTCATATCAGTAAAGAAAAAAATAGATAGATATTCTCGAATGACTGCACAAATGTTCACAAGTTCAGAATCACTTATAAATATTTTCGTGTCTAGACATAAAATTTAATATATCTTGGTATTTCTTTGTTATACAGAGGCTCAATTTTTTGTACGCAAGCATCAAGCTATTATTTAAACGCTGGAATGTTGAAAAGATTTTCCGTACGGTAGTCTTCATAGTCGACTCGAGAATATATATATATAAATATATATATATATATATATATATATATATATATATATATATGTGTGTGTGTGTGTGTGTGTGTGTGTGTGTGCGTGTGTGTGTGTTATGAAATGGACAAAGTCCGACACTTATTTTAAGACATTTTCATGTCTAATATTCTTTTTATAGATACAAATATTTAAGTAAATGCTTTGTTTATAATAAACAGTATTAAATAATATTTACCGACCTGAATGTCCGAGAAATACGGTTTATAAGAAACAAATACAAAAAATTCTAAAACACCAGTCCTGGTTTTGATCATATATATATATATATATATATATATATATATATATATATATATATATATATATATATATATGGTGAGATATCTAAAAGTATTCAAAGGTCTATATATATATATATATATATATATATATATATTAGGTTGAACAGAATGTCCTTACTCACATAGGAAACAACAAATCTTGATCTCTGCCTGGTGGCATTTTCAAGGAATACTTCATTTCGAGCTTGTTTTACACGGTCGCGCCATCAATGCTAAACTGAATTGCCAGCAGCTAGACCGCGTGTCCGACAAACTAAAGAAGGACTATCCTGCTATGATCAAAGGAGGCCGAGTTTTTTTTTCAGCAAGACAATGCGAGACCACTCAATATCAGGTGGGCCAAGAAGAGATTCTTGCACATCCACCATTCTGTCCCGATGCTGCTTCGATTGACTATGGCCAATTTCACTCAATGGCTCACTTCCTCTGTGATCAACAATTCAACACTTTTGGTGAAGTTAAGGAAGCTTGTTTACGGTTTTTTTTTATCCAAAACCAGCGGACTGGTATCTGGGACAGATTCGGATACTGGCTGATCTCTGGCAGATGATCGTCGAGAATCATGGATTTTATTTTCAAGAATAAATGTTTGTGTTCCTTCATAAAATTTTTAAAATATTTTCTGCTTCCTAAGCGAGTCAGAACTTTGTGGCCAATCTGATATATATATATATATATATATATATATATATATATATATATATATATATATATATAGTTTATGCAAAACTAGGTAATCCGTATGGGTAGACTCAAGGAGCATGATATCCAGAGAGCTCAATGTAAGATTCAGAGCAGATATGTTTGAATAAAAACAGACCACTTTAAGGTTCCATGTAATAAGTTATTTCACCACAACCCCTTTAACAGGGCTATGGATCATCAGAGTTTACTTCCAAAGGTTGAAATGAAAAATGAAAAGAAATTCACACGTTTTTGATGGACCTCATCAAGCATATGTAAAATCAACGAAGTGGAGAAGTAAGGTGGGAGAGAAGATAAGATATAAGTGGGTTAGGTGTACCATTTCAATTCCTTATTCTTAACCCCACTGTCTGTCGGCTAGAAGTTGCTTAAGCCTAATGCGTCTTGTCTTTAGATATCGATGGGTAAGGGGTGAAGACCGACATTAAAGGAAGAAGCTACAGCAACCCTAATAAATTACATTCCACGAGGACAGGTTTCATTCAAATTCTTAGACGCTGTTAATTCGCGTTACTTTAAAGGGCATATTTGGGAGGTTAAGGTTTGATGTAAATCTAAATGTCTAAACAATCTACGAAGAATTTAATTTGAAGTTCGTTGGAGTTTTTGGGTATTTTCTATGAAACAGTGGATTAGAGAACTCATAGAGAGTACATTGAAAGAGTAACCCATTTTATAATCTTTTTTTAAAAAACTTTTTGTCTAATTGGTTGTTAAGTTGACATCTATTCGTTTGATTTTTGTTCATTAAATAAACTCGTGGTTGTTTTTAGGTACCCAATTATCAACGATTATTCCAATTTAAGTAATTTTATCATCAATAATTGGGTAGTATATTTCAATTTGAATTAAATTACTAATTTAAACTTTACCTCCTTGCTATCCAGAACTCACTTCCAATTGGAGAATATTAGAGGAGAGATTTGTATAAAATGTCACTAGGAGAAAATTAGGTCCTTCTTTTACAATCTTTTATATATCCATACTCATATACACTTCTACACCTGTCCTAAACCCCTATCTATATTCACATACCTATATCTCACTATATACCTATGAGTTCTTATATACACCTGCAGACACATCCACACCAAAAACTATATGTATATTCCCGTATTTACACATATACACCTGCAGAGAAACACATACCCACATATCTACATACATATCTCCATATATATATATCTACATACATATCTTCATATATATATATATATATATATATATATTATATATATATATATATATATATATATATATATATATATATATATATATATATATATGAACAACAAACAAACATTCAACTTTGAGTTGCTCTCGAGCCTTGTTTTGGAACAAAATTTAATAAAAAAGACAAACAAGCAGATAGCATTACTTGATCCTCATTAGACATGACTATACAGTCGTAGATCTAAAAAAAATAGACTAATCATATATATCTTAATTAAATTCTAATGTGAACCTGGTTATTCAAAACTTTCCGATATCAACAGAGCAAATATACAGCTCCAAACTAGTCACCCATTCATGAATAATAAATATTCTTTGTTCACCTGTTTGCTAATACTGTTCACTAAATTTATCAAGCTGGGTGGCTTGTTTTGGCTCGTTTCCGTTCATTTTTGCCTCAAGCAGTCTTCCGTAGAAGGCAAGCGGAATAAAAACATATTTTATGCCCGATGGTTGGGAATTGTGGTAAGCAGGTCGCGCCATTGTGTCAATGATGACACGCTTTAAACAAGTTGGGTGGGTTCTAGAGATTGGCCCCCAAGCTGTTGTCAGGCCGAAAGATCAAGTCTTGTGGGCTGGGATCAATATGTTAGCGTCCGCGAAACTGAGGACGTATGTCTCTGTCTTTGACGTGGAAATCAATTGCAGGGAGTTTACGACCGAATGGAAAACACTCTTGGGGTTGGAGAGAACGAAATAAAGATATGGTAATAAGCTTCGCCTTTTTAAAGAAAGAGAGTAAATCAAAAGACTATAATATATATTTATAACTTGGATAGTTATACGTGATATATATATATATATATATATATATATATATATATATATATAGAGAGAGAGAGAGAGGAAGAGGGAGGTAAAAAAGATATATATTTATAGAGAAAGTCTGTGTGTGCCAGTGTTTATTAGAAAAATAGGGAGGAATACATAAATATATATATAATGAGAGTGAGTGTTTGTGTGAGAGAAGGGGATATATAGATATGTATAGAGAGAGGCGAGACAGAGACAAGAGACAGAGAGATAGCCGAATAGACTTAGCTGTACATATAATGAGATAGATGAAATTTAGAAAGAAAGAAAGAAAAACGAATATAAAAAATGAATCTCCTTTTACTTTCTTGTAAATCAGATGTCAATGTGCCTTATCCTAACTTCAAACAAGTTACCCTGGATAGAAATAACTGGAATTATTTGTACCAGAATTGTATGAGAAATATGAACGGCGATTAAACGAAAGACAACGCCGAAAAGCGTCAACAAATATTTTTTGTTGATGTTTCTCGACATCGTCGCTGTTGCACAATATGTCGGCTGTCACTATGCCGGTCATTAAAAACTGAATGAGGTTGTTGGATTCTCATACTTCGAAATCGAAGGGAGAGTCCATCTTTATATATATATATATATATATATATATATATATATATATATATATATAGAGAGAGAGAGAGAGAGAGAGAGAGAAAGAGGGACAGAGAGACAGAGATAGAATATAACAAGCTTGATTATTTTAATTTCAATAATCCCTACTGTTAAAGAAAGAATTCCAATATATCTTCGCTAGTGACTTAGAGATCATTTTCCGGATGTCTCTACCTATGGGAAGTTTAATAATTTCCCATGATTGACTATCTTAACACAACTTACTCTTTTTATTTCTACCTTGTTATACATTGATCGGATCTTGTGGAATCGGCTCCAAATAGGTTGCTTCCTGTGGTCACTACAGTCTTAACCTCTTCAAGTGTAGGGTTAACCGTCATCTTCCGCACATGTTCGCATAAACTGCGTCTCTTACTCTGTTACCCTCTACCTTGACTGGCTCTCGGGCCTTGTACAGAATTAACACTGCAGTAAAAACAAGCAAATACCCTACCGCTATTTCCAATGGAAAATGTTTTGGCGAGCTTCTTCTTCTTCTTCGATGTGTCGTGTCGTGGCTCTCAAAATTCTCCTGTCCTTTGTAGGTCTTAATAAATAGTGTCTTTTTGTTATCTCCCCTAAACCATTTTTCCTCCATCCATTTCGTCAAGCTCAATAAGAAAGTTGTGCGTTGTTTTCCTCTCGCTTGACTTCAATCTGTCCTGTGAGTAAAAAGGTTTTCTAAGCCGTCCTTAGGTGCCCTAGAAATTTCAACTCTCCTTTCCTCATGATCTACATTCCTTCTGACCATCACAGCTAATACCCATCATGCTACGTATACTGAAACATTTCACCCTCATTATTCCATATTCCATTAGTTTTAAAGATGTTTCCTTCAAACAGTCCCTCCTCAAGAAGTGATATTTGGTGAAAAACCCTCCCATGTGGATGCTTCCCTAATCCCTACAATCTTAATCTCTTCATGTCTAACGTCAACCGTTATCTTTCCCACATATCATCATAATTTTCACTTCTCACCCCTAGACTTACGTTCATATAACGACTTTATTCAGTAATCCTTGGTGTCTCTTAGTCTTCTTGTTGTGTGAAAAATTAGTAAAAGCATGCCATTTCAGTCAGCTGCAATCGTTACCGTCGTTGTTGTTATGAATGATGAAACGTTTTATTGGGCTTTTGCTTAAACGATACAACAGCTTGTATTAACAGCATAAAAAATATAGAACTCAACTTTCTCTTTATTTATTGCAATGGACGGCACATGGAAACAGAAAGAAATGAAAAAGACTCAAAAAAATAGACATATCACCCCGAAATTGATTGCCTCATATTTTTCATCCATTTCACCTTCGCTTTTCCCTGACACATTTTTAATTTTTGCTAAGCATTTTTTTTTTTTTTTTCAAGCTGCTCTTTTCGTGTCCGTCTTGTTTTGTGGGAAACGAGGAGAAATTTAGACGGTAAGGGCGAATAAGCTGAAAAATATCTTTGAAAAAAAGAAAAAAGAACTTAAAGATATTAAGAGTTGATGTTTGGAACAGCCAATCGATCATCAGGGATAAACGAGCAAGTTTATTCCTTATGCATAAATATATTCCAAATGAGTCTAACCCACCGGCAACTTTAACTCGCTTTCCATACATTAGTAACAGAATAAATTATGAAAATGATAATAAAATTGGTTATTACCGTTACATCTGGTCTTGTGTTTCTACTGCATAGTTAGAGATTCCCGACAAAATATAAAGTATCTGCAATGTTATCGGTCCTGATCTGGTATCTCGGCGTCTGGCACTTTAATGTTGCTTTACTGTACATTTTCTATAAATATTTCCATATTAATTGTTCAAATGAACTTTCTTCTTTAGTACCTAGACTTCACGAAATTAAGTGCAGTACTAGATTGGCAGTTACACCTCATAATTTCACTGTAAAAATTTCTAGTTGTATATGAAAATTCTATGCTAATAGTTTCTTACTCTTTCTAAGAATTTAAGCACAGTACTAGATTGGTGGCAAGGTCTAATCATTTTCCAGCTGAAATGGCGAGATGTAACTGTATGTTTTATGCCAACAGTTTCTTCTCTCGTACTTCTCGCTTGTGGAACTTTCTCCCAGCTAGGGACTTCAAAATTTATATACAACGTCAATCCTCATTTTCTGTCTCCGTGAATCATGTTCTTTTATTGTCCTCTCTGTTTCTTCCTCTTGCATCATAGTTGCCTTGCATAAAGTGAAATTATTAAAAGATAATAATGTTATAAATGTCAGAATAAAATTATATTTATTCGAGCGATAAATGAAATGAGCTACAGCTTCTAAAGTCTAAACTTATTAAAATGGTTAACAATGTACATACATATAGGTGTAGGCATGTATATACAAAATATGTATGTCTCTCAACATACATATACACATTCATGCACAACAGATATATATATATATACATATATGTAAATATATATAGTTATTTTATGCATATATATATGTGTGGGGGTGTGTGGGTGTGTGTACATTAAATAACATTTTCGTTTCATTTAACATTAAAGCGTTGTTTTCACGCTTAGCGATTTTTAAAAATGGGTAGCATTCCTAAGAACTACGCTTCTTTAATATTTTTCAAGGAATGAGTCACAGTGATGATAGTTCTAAACTAATTAAGAAATAACACGTGAAACGAATAATACATACCGGAACATTAAAAAGTAGTCACGTATAATTAAAAAAGCCCTCAAGTGTGAAAGAAAAAGTTTATTTTTTGTGTTTATTAAAAAGAACTTTTACAGGATTTGAAATAGTTCAGGCATAGAAAACAAAGCAATCTACAAACAATACGCACACGGATATATATATATATATATATATATATATATAATGTTAACCCAATACAAGGCCCGAGAACCATTCGATGTCGGGTTATTTGAGGAGAAATAGTGTGACCAGAAAGAGTATGAGTTTAGAAGCGCAATTTATGAAGATATTAATGTGACTTAAACTGGTTAAATACGTAGGGGTCAGCGAATCAACTTATATATATAATTATTTATTCGAAAATTATAACATGAATATGTTATAAAATCACTACAAAAATAGCCATTTTGTTTCAACACTTGTGGTGTCTTATCAGGTGATGGCGTTGAATGTATAATAAAAGGTTTTAAAAGGTTCAAATCAATCAAACACCCCTCGCTAGAGGAAATACTGTTACATAAGCTGGAATGACCAATCAAAATACAAGTACATGAGAATTCAAAAAATTTGACAACGAATTTTGGTTATAATAATTATTTAATGCTTTAATGTTAGGGTTAGACTAAAATAAAATTCATTCTAATTAATAAATATTAAATTATACTATAAAATTCAAAATTCAAAATTACCAACATTAAATTTTAAATTTAATCTATATTAAGTTTAAAATTATAAAATTATTTAAAGAAAAAACTGAGCAAAAAAACATATATATATAAGTGTGTGTGTGTGTGTGTGTGTGTGTGTGTGTGTGTGCGTGTGTGTACCCGTGCGTACATTCATATTGGGCGTATCATTTTTATTTTTTTAACTGATTGATGTTATATTTACTACACAGATTCCTGAGTTTCGTAGACGAATCTTTTTTTGTAATTGTTCGATCCACTCGTCAGAAGGTGTCATCAATTGCATGTGAATGACGATTTTCACTCGCCCATGATAAAAATGACTTCTTGGTTTGAATGTAAGCGATGAGAGGGAAAAATATGTTTACGAAAAAATATGTAAAATAACTAGCAATAATAAATATTTCAATTAAATACGAAGGAGAATAATTGATCATGAGCCCGGATTTTAAAAGTCAAACGTAAAGTGAGGCGTCTCAACTAAGTTATAAAAATAAGTAGATAGGTAGTGTTGTAATGGAATGTTCCACTCTCCCTATTGCGGACTGACTATATCAGTAAATATATATAGTGTACACAGGACATACCTGAGACGGGCTTCGGGAATTGCTAGCCTGCTAACCGATTCCCTGTCTTTCAGTAGTGTATTTTCTTTTACAAAAAACTTCCCTTCTTTCATCTACGCTCGTGATGCTGTCCCTTTCACTCGAGTAACACCTTTGTCTGCTTGTATGTTTGTAACCTCTTTAAGGATACAATAGATAGATAGATAGATAGATAGATAGATAGATAGATAGATAGATAGATAGATAGATAGATTGATTTTTTAAATATACCAATTTTATTTTATGGTGTCAGGAGGTTTTTGCGGGTGGATCTACCCCATGGAAAATATACATTTAATAACAGTCATTGCTTGATGCTGATGATACAAAATCATTACTGTCTGCATTTCAAATTGCAAGATAGGAAGTAAATATGTGTCGATAGAAAGAAAGAAAGAAAGAAAGAAAGAAAGATGGAAATAAGAAAAAATAGAATGTCAAAAATATAGAAATCAAGACATGAGAAACATTTGGATTAAAAGATAGAAAAAAAGAATGACGGAAAGAAAACCAGAGATGGGAAACATGTAAAATTTAGTTTATTTTGTTTTACTTTATATATATATATATATATATATATATATAATGACTTCTTGGTTTGAATGTAATATTTTATATATATTAAACACCTCGATATCGGAGCTGTTATCTTTTATATATTTGATACCAGAGCACTTATATCCATTATTTTTAAGGCAGTGTTATAAAATCTACTATGCTTGTAAAAGATATCTTCACTGGAAGAGTTATTGTTAACCCTATATTCTATGGAGGAAGGTATGTCTTTGATTACAGGTGGAGGGTGGTTAGAATTTGG
>OZ010591.1:44872370-44912370 GCA_963932145.1 Acanthosepion lycidas
ATTGAAAACAATGTTTTTTTTTAGTTTGGTTTTGACCAATTCATAAAAAAATTAATTAAGACAATAATCTTTGTCAATTTTATTTTTCAGTCTTTATGATGGTCGATATCTCTTACTGCTATGATGGTCGATCTATCTCTTACTGTTACATCCCCGAGCAACGCCGGGCTCTCCTGCTAGTAATAGCTAAAAGTAGAGTCGAAAGCTCTCGTTTAATAATGACGCAAAAATTTGTTTCGAAATCGTTACCGTTAAATTGAAGAATTTTTTTTTTTATTCATTGTGACCTAACAAATGGTGTAAGATCTTATTCATGGATTAGCCTTTTTTTGTAATTTTTTACAATTTTTACAGTTTTCACTTATCAAATATATTAAAAAATTACATATTTTGCTGTTGATTAAGATTCTGGTTTGAATTTTCCATTCAATGTATCCAATACAAAAAATGTAAACTTTATTTATCTTTAAATAGTATAATTTTAAAATCGGTTTGTAAGCACAACCTGCAGAAATAAGGTATTTCTCTATCTTTTTTCAGACGATATTTAAAAATAAGTGCTCAAAAACTGCTAAAAACCATGAATGTAAATTTTCATATCAGTATTTATCACATCAAGTCCCAGCTTTTACGCCGAATGCAATGTCGATTTTCTAAAGAAAAGTAAAAATCATCGGGACCCACTGAACAACCACACGAAAGAGTGTCTGTTCTTCAATTTGCTGAAAGTTCTTCTCTGACTGATTTCCATTTTACATGTAAGGCGCGTAAGCATTTCTGAGGGTATTTACAATGGTTCGAAATCATGTGCGTATAATTTATAGATGCCTGTATGAGTTCACGTATGTAGCTGTTGATGCCTTCTCTATTTTCTTTTTCTTTGTTTCTTCAGGGATGGTATGTTTTCTTGTTTGTTTTTTTTTTTTTTTCTGTGATTTATGATAATTTGTAACTGCGGCATTCCAACATTTGTTTCTCTTTTCCCAACATTCGTATTTCTCCGTGCTACCGCTAAACGCATATGGTTCTCTTTCTAATGCGTGCTATATTAATGTCTTAGAAAGAAACATATGGTGTAAATATTTATATGAATCTCGTTGCAATTAAACAAACCAACAACAAAGGCACAATAGGAAAACCACTTTTAATGATGCTCTTCAGAAGCGGAACACAAAACAGCAACAAATAAGTTTTGAAAGGTTACTCGAAAAATGGTGGGAAGTACTCATACGCGGCCAATGGTGCTGAATACGAGATCAGCGAGCAGAGCTCAGATTCCAACTATGCCTTTTCATTCACTTTCAAACAAATATTTTTCTTACAATAATTTTCACCCTGTACAAAGCACAAGATCCACACGAAGTGGAGGGTTACAAAGTAAGATGTAACGGGCAAAGTGTGTGAGAATATGTAAGAAATATAACGGTTAACAGTAGGCTTGAACAAGTTAAGATTATAGTCATAGGGAAGCATCCTTTTGGGAATCGGTTCAACAAAGGAGCGGTTCGAGGGAAGAAGTTGTTTGAATGAATCTCCAATGATGGTGGTTCGCTACAAAGTGCGTGGCTTTGCCGGTCTTAGTCGCGAAGTGTAGGCCTGGTAGAACTACGAAATGTAGCTCATCTGAGAACTTTCCATGGAAATAGCGATAGTGTATAGAGAAGTTTGCAATGTTTAGCTTGAAAAATGGGAAGATATCCAACTATTCTGCCCTCACATATGATTTAAATATCAAGATACACGGGAATCATTGAAACTTCTTTCTAAACACTTTTAGGTAATGGTTTAGTAACTGGTAACAGCTTCACGCGTGATTATAAATGTATTTTTTATTTAATTCCAATTTTAAGCTATTTGCTGGCTTCCAGTCTAACAGACACAAAAATCTGGATTACAAAAACGTGAAGACAACGGGAAAACAATCCACTTTGTTTTACAAAAACGCGTGGTAATTTACAAGTAATAAAGAAAAGGAATCTATTTCTGAGTTGCGATCGCTTACATCCCGAAAGGGACATTGCATTTACCAACAAAAAAAAAAGAAATAAGCAGAAATGAAATTGTAAACAAAGAAAAGTGATAGATGTAATATCGACCATTTTATAAGGAAAATATTGTTAAAAAGAAAGAAATGACTTGATGAAAACGAGACAAAGGAAAGAAGTTGTAAAAATTAAGAAAATCTGAAGAGAACCGAAACGCAAAAAAACAAAAAAAAAATACTTTTGCTAAAAATCAGAAAGACATAGCTGAAATTTTAGGAATATATATTGAGGAAAGAACGCTTCGAGAATTCTACACTCACAGATCGCTTCTTAGGCAAGAGAAAAGCATCTGATCAAATACAAATAAGATATTAATGGAAAGCAAGATGAAAGAACCAAATATTATCTGTAAGAAGACATAAGACATGTTTATTAGCAAAAAAAAAAACAAAAAAAAAACAGCCGAAGGTGTGAGCTACGTAGAGCAACGTCAAAATCGAACAGCTGTAGAAATTTAACGAGCTCTGATAATACTAACGAATGAGGGAAAATATAACATAGATACCGGAAAGCTCAAAAGACGTCTTCCAGAAACCAAGAAAAGTATAAAAGATATGAAAATACCCTTAGAAAGAAACAATAGAGGTTTGAGCTACTATATAATATCTAATCCTTTGAATAAAAGACAAAAACAAAACTTACCTTAGCCGGCGCGTTTCGTCTTCTGAGGAACTTTATCAAGACATCTAATCTTCTATATGACAGTGAATGTTGAACAATCTCTTCACAAATCGAGAACATTGAAATGACAGACATGTTATTCAAATTACATATGCGAAGACCTATTACGTAGCATGTAAACAACATTTCTCTTCTTATTGTCCGCTAAAGACGTAGGAAATCATGGCTCTCCACAACTTCCTGCCCCTTGCAGAATTGTATCTTTCTGATATTTCTACTAAACCCTGTTCTGCCAACCATCACTAAGTTATGGGCTGTTTTTTTCTGTCCCTCTTTCCTTCATTCTGTCCTGTGAGTATCAGATTTTCCAAATCTACTGTCCTCATTGTGTTCCCTAGGAGCCTCAACTGTTTCTTCCTGATTTTAAATATGTTTCCTTTTTGTTTCCATTTTCTCTAAGACTTCGTCGTTGCTCACGCGTTCGGTCTATGGTACACTCAGCATCCTTCTGTAGAATCACATTTCTGTTGCTTCAAGTCTCTTTTTCATCTTTGAGGAGATTGTCCAGCACCCACAGCCATACAAGAGGACAGATATCATGTAAAAGTTTAGTACACCGTTCTTTGTTTCTAGCGATCTTTTTGCCTGTTTCTTAATTCTCTGCTTAGCATTTGAAATACTTCTTTGGCCATCCTAATGCGCCTTCAGATTTCAGTCTCCTGCTTTCTGTCCTCTGTTAAAACACTTCCCCCATATTTAAATTTCTGCACTTGTCCTGGGCTAAGTCCATAGTTCTCTTGGTTGTAAACAATGAGGAAGTCATAAAGAAATTAAGAACTACAAGTAAATTTATATTTACAAACAGCAAGAAATACTTGAAGTTTCCTGGGATATATAAATAAGGAAAAAGGGCGGGGAAGATAATTTATAATTCAACGAATTTATCGAAAGGAGGAGGGGGATCAGGGCGAAACAATTAACGAATCTGTGTGAACTGATTACCAAATAGGGATTAGAAAAAAGTGAAATGCTATATAAACCAACAATGGGCAGATGTAGAGAGCTATGATCGCCCACGTCCCGAAGGCAAACGAACAAGATCATAGTGACAACGTGGATTGTAAAAACGAAATCTGAGAGCAACTTAAGACAGGACGATGTGGACAGATGTAATCGCCAGTGTTCTGAATGGGTAGAGAGAGAGAGAAATCATTGAGAAACACATTCAAAAAGTTTCGTTTCAAAATTATACAGTTAGTTAAAGATAATTATTAATGACTAATTTATTCTTTACAAACTCATAAAAACTTCTTTCGAAACACTTTTCAGTAATGGTTTAGTAACTGGTAACAGCTTCACGCGTGATTATAAATGTATTTTTTATTTAATTCCAATTTTAAGCTATTCAGGTCAGCGGGAGAATTACAAGCAGAAATTATTCGTTATGGTTTGTTAGCATTTCGAAAAGTACACCTTTGTTATTACTATTCTTAATTATTCCAGTATGTTTCTTTTGATTTCAAAAGTTCCCATTTATTTTATTTATTTGATTGTCTGCTTTAGGCGGGCACCTTATTCATCCTTAAAAATGTCAGGCACCGTATGACAAAGTAGACGATTATTCTGCTTCTAAATAAATTTTATGGATTTTTTAAAAAAAAGGATTAAACGTCAAATTCATTTAATTAATTCTTTATAAATGTGTCTAAAAATGGAATTGTAGATATATAGAAAAATAGTTCTAACAATAATAATAATAATAATAATAATAATAATAATAATAATAATAATAATAATAATAATTGGCACCCAATGAATATAAAACCCGGCATGACAGAATGGGCCAATATCTGCGTTGGAAAATTTGCAACTTCTACGGGAAGGAAACTGAAAGAAACTGGTATGAACACCACCCAGACCCGGTTACGGAGATAGGACCTGTTAAAATTCTATTGGACTACACAATACACACTGTCAGAACAATCAAGGCCAACCGCCCAGACATTGTTATTAAAGACCACATACAAAAAAAGTGCCTCCTTGTTGATATGGCAGTCCCTGCTGACTGCAATGTATCTTTGAAGATATTAAAAAAAACTGTCAAATTACAAGGACCTTGAAATAGAAATCTCGAAAATGTGACATATGGGAACATCAACAATCCCCGTTGTAGTTGGAGCCCTAGGACTGGTTGGAAAAGATCCCAGAAGACTAATTGAAGGGATTCCTGGAAGTCCATGCCTCAAAGAGATACAAAAAATTGTTCTGACAAGTACAGCCCAAACTTTACGAAAGGCTTTATCTATCTATCTATCTATCTATCTATCTATCTATATATATATATATATAAATATAAATATATATATATATATATATATATATATATATATATATATATATATATATTGTCAGTGGAAAGTGTCATGATGCCATTTTATAATCTTAGGTCCCTGGGCGGGACCCGGAAAGAAATGTGTAAACGTCAGAAATCAAAGAAAATAAAAATAATAATAATAACGATAACACGGACATGCGATTTGAAACAATCCCATGAGACTTTACAATACACAAAGATAGAACAATCAACAAAGTGCGTAAAGAGACGCAACGTTCTTCGAGGCCGAGTGGTAAAGCACACTGGATCAAACAGTAGTTTCCCCTACAATGGAGATGCAGTTTGGTGGTATAAGTATTAATTGAAGGAGATTAGATTTACAATTAAATTTATTTATTATTGTTTGAACTTACGTTTCACATGTCTGTATTTATACACGTATGTATATGCACACGTGTACATCTATGCTCGCACGTTTATAGGTGCATATATATAAACGTGCGTACACAGGTATATGTACAATTATTTCTGTGGTTTGTTATTAATAGAATAGTGCTTAACTTTACGATTTAAGAACTACTGTATTAATAACAAAGCAGAGACATAATTTTACATGTACCTGTGTACGCACGTTTATATCTACATTGAAATGAATACAAAATGGAAAAAAATCGAAAAATCTATAAGCAGTAAATTGGTGATACCCACGGAAGAGTGGACGAACAGGTTCTTTCTGGAGAAAGGATGTTGAAGGTAACATCAATCAGCTAAATGTCCAACTTTTATTCATATTAATCATATATATATATATATATATATATATATATATATATATATATATATATATATATATAACTTAGTAATGATTTTTCCAAATATTTTCAGCACATCCCGATAACTCTACATTCACTTCAAAATAAAAATAAAACCATTCCTGATAATGTTTAAAAGAATACCCCAAAACGATAGGACATACGAAACATTCGGACAATTTCTAACTTTTTCTTGTCAGTCAAAGTTTATATATATATATATATATATATATATATATATATATATATATATATATATATATATATATATATATATATATGTTTCATTAAATGATATAGACAAATGTTGTTTATTTATTTTATGTAAATTATTTTCATAACGTCTGATAATCTCAATAACATTATCATTAAACGAAGAAAAAAATCACAATATTGATATATATTTTTTTAATCCAATCTAAGCTTTCGAAACTGCTATTAGCTTGTACTACTGAAGTCGCTTTCTTAGATCATAATAATAATATCTATATACAACGTGATGGTGTCTCCATAGGTTCAGTACTGGGTCCGACATTTAGCAATTTCTACATGTCGAACCTCGAAAATAAGATATTTATAGATTTAAATAAAACATCCATCTACCTAAGATACGTTGATGATATTATGTTAGTTAAAAATAAAGATGAAATACATCAACTTCAAAACAGTTTCCAAAATAATTCTGTCCTTAAATTCACGTATGAACTCAATACTAATAATAAATCCCCTTCTTTGAGATATTGTTAAACACAAATAACAACTTTACTATTTCGCCATACAAAAAACCTGCATGCATAAATTCATGTACACTTAACTACAAGAGCGAATGCCCATATTACTAGAAAATAGCAATTATAAAAAATCTAATACATCGTGCAGAAACTAATTCATCCGCAAAACAGATTTTTTACAGTGAACTAAAGAATATAAAACACACACTTATTAATAATAGCTTTCCAAACTATATAGTTGAACAAATGAGGTGCTTTCTTAGAAATCTCAATACTAAGCAAATATTACATAATACTGCTTCCACCAATCTCAAACATATTAATCTCCTACATCGTAATCAAATGAATACTAAGTATAAACAAGATGAAAATATACTAAAAAAATTAGTAAATACCAATATATCTACAAGAGATCCTAGCAAAAAAATAATTAAGTTAATCATATACTACACTAAATCTAGTATATCCAACTCAATTATTCGCAATGATTCTTCTCCCCCAGTTAGCGATTTGCAAAAAACCAACATAGTTTACAAATTCAAGTGCCCTTTGGGAGATTGTATCTCCAACGAATTAAATAATATTTATGTTGGTCACACAACAAACTCGCTTTCACGACGCTTGACACTACATTTGAATGATAACTCTAACATTTTTAGGCATTTAAGACAACATACCTTGTCGCATACACAATTCCGTAAAATCCTTGTCGAAAACACATCTATACTTAAACATGAAATCAATAAACAAAAGCTAAAAAATTTTGAAGCTATATGCATTAAACAGTTGAAACCTAACCGGAACAAAATAAACTATGAAATCTTTACAAATATTCTTAAATGTCTATAATTGGTAACAGAAGCCATTGGTTTATACCTATGGCTTCCCATTCTCGAATTCCCTCTCGCGTGGTCATGTGTGACGTCATGAGCTGCGGTGCAATTTTCGCTTCCAACGTCCTATATGCACGTGTCTATCGTTACTTGGAAATCATCCATATAAACAGAAACAGACTATCATCACTTTCTTGTCCGTGTATTGCATTGTATACTGTAATTGCCATCTTTGATATTGGCTTATGTAAGCCGAAAGTTTAAATTGGATTAAAAAATATGTATCAATATTGTGATTTTCTTTCTTCGTTTAATGAGAATGTTATTAAGATTATCAGTCGTTATTAAAAGATTTTACAAAAAATAAATAAACAACACTTGTCTATATTATTTAATGAAACATGTATGAATGAAAAAATGCTCCCTAAATACACAGACAATATATATATTTATATATATATATATATATATATATATATATATATATATATAGCGTGCGTCAGAAATACATCCCCCATAATGGGCCAATTATTAGCGTTGTCCTCAAATTTTTGAACCGTAGTGCACACACACACAAACACGCACACACACACACACACACACACACATATATATATATATATATATATATATATATATATATATATATATATATATATATTAAAATAATAGGAAAGAACAATGTGATTTATAATTGAGTGTTCTTAGCATTTATGTTTATTTTTAAAAACAGTGCTCGATAAATAAAACAGAAAAATTAAAATAAGAAAAATTTATTAAATCATTTCTCTGGACATTGCCAAATTTTTACCCTTAACTAATAGCTAATTCTTTAAAATGAAACTAACATTTTTATACTTGATCATAAATAAAATAGTTTATAAATTTATAATTAGATTCTAATATATTGATTTTAACATTACCGTATATGTACTCAATTAGTAAATAAATTAAATATAATATCTTAAGTCGGTACGAATAAAAATATAAATATTAAAATTTTGACTAAATAATATTTGAATGCCCCTTTTGAAAAAATCCTTATTGAAATTTATATAGAAATAAAAATTGAATGAAAAATAAAAAATAAAAATGACAAATGTATTGCTATTGAAACCCAGACGATGTGTTGGAACATAGCCACTACCACAAATTTCTACTTTGTGTCTAAGTTTGTGTCAATATATAGATACCCTTGCCCTAACCTTGTCTTGACCGACTTGACAGCTACAATACATTAGATACCTGAGTTTTGTAAATAAGTTAAATTTTAACACCCCTAAAATAAAAAGATTAACAACATCTCAAAATATCAAATTATTTTTGGTATATTTTTTAGTGTTATATTGTTGGTAATCTTACTACAAAAATTTACTGTTGATTTTTGTTACAGTGTTCACTATTTGTCCATAGCTGGGGCCCTAACATATGCTACCTCCCCGGGTCGGGGTGAACCTGGGAACAACCACAATTAAGAGGTGGTCCTCAAAACCTCCAATCTCTCAATCAGAGGCTTTACTACCTGATGTACTTTTACCGTCAAACCCGTCGCATTCACTTTCAAGGGTATTTGTACAAAAGCTGACCTTACTATCCCTCCTAGGTGTTAATAGCAGGGCAGACAGATCTATCTAGCTTTGATTGGCAACCGTTTTAGGAGAAGGACAATTCTGAACCCAAAAGCAGTTGGCCGTAAAGCTAACAACTTCCTCTAGTAAAAAATCTTTTTGTGACGTGAACTCCAACAAGACCTATCGTGACTCCACACAGCCGTCTACAAAATTAACACACACACACACACAAATAAACAAACAATTTCATCTCTTTATCATATTTCTTTCAATCGCCGCATGAAATGTTGTAGATCGTGATTAAAATTATGAGTAATTTATCCAAACTTCAGGATTTTTCTTGATTTTCTCAAGTACTTTCTACTATCTCTGTCATTATCAAGAACTGGATGTCAGTCACACTGAAAACACTGGATCGCATTCGATCACCGAAGTTAAGTAACGTCGAACCCGATCAGTACTTAGATGGGGGACATCTTGGAAATACCTTGTACTGTAAGAAACCTCCCATACTTCGAAATGATTTGGCTTTAAATAGATCACAAAGGGTTGATAAGCTGTAAAGAGATTTAATCGTCTTGAGAATTTTTTTTTGCCTGCATGGCTGATGTTAACTTCCAGGAGAGTGATTCTTTACTTCTTCTCGGGCTAACGTTTTCCATTGACATGATGTGGAATATCATATTGAATCAACTGCTAGGTTTACTGCAAGGAAAGTTGGATCAGAGTCTCGAAGTAGGTAATTTTTTAATCACTGGAATAAACGTTCATAAATCGTCCATGCACTGAATACAGCTGCCACATCTGGTCTGGTGCATCTGCTATGTATTTAGAGATTCTTGATAAAATCTGCGATATTTTCAGTCTTGACTTGACATCTCGGCGTAAGTTACTTTCCCAACGCAGTAATGTAGCTTCCCTGTGTCTTTTCTATAAGTATGTTTACGATAAATATTCTTAATGAATTTATGAACGGTACAAGATTGGCGGCCAGGTCACATCATTTAAGAGCTTGAATAGCAAGATGTAACCACAAGTTCTATGTTAATAGTTTCTTCTATCGCACTTATCGCTTATTGAATACTCTTTTGGTCCCTTGCTGTCTAGTAAACTTTGGTCTTCAGTGTCAATCATTATCTTTTGCAATCTAAATTTATGTTCATTTATTGTTCTCTCTCCTTAATAATGTTTTTCTTTTTCTAATATTCGTTCGCGCTTAGTAGCCCCTTGCGTCTTAGTGGCTTCATTACCTTGCATGGAAATGATTTAAAAAATTGCTCCTATTTTACTGTTAGGTTAATCCGACCTACTCATTAATATTGGGTGGCTCTCGAGCCTTGTATTCTAAAATTAGTAGGATACAAGTACACGAGTCGAGTAACTTATAAATTCGACTTCATTTCAATATTTTAAATCACTACAAATTTCATGATTTGTTCCTATGGCATTTGATAATTGAAAAGTCGTGTCAAACCTCATGAATTTGTCCCTCAACTCAACCCTTCAGCTTTATAGACGCAAGTTCCGTGTAACCAAAGTTTTATATAACTGAACATTTACGTTATATTCCACAAAGTTGATTCTTAAAGCCCGGGTTTAAATTCTTCTGAGTTTCATTCAGAGCTCGCGATCAAACTCTTGATCCCACACCAGAGACATGAAACGTTTAATGATCGCCACCCGAAAAAGAGAACGTTTTTCTGATTTTGGTGAGGTGGTGGGGGTATTGGCCCTAATTCTTCTTGAGCTAACTAAAAGCAGAAGGTTTGCAACTACTCGGCTGCTCTCTTCAAACACAGAACAGATAGTGCACTTAATCCTTCCAGCTCGAGAAAGAAATAAACTTTTGCCCGCGGATTAAGGAACACAGCGGTGGAGTCACATTTAAATTCAGGTCTGAATAACAAATTGAAGACATAAAAAATTTTAGCATCGACAAAACCTCCTACGTGAACGTGGGTCTCAAATTTTATGACAGAGTTTTGCTTGCAGTTGCGTACTGACAGCGTTGCCTCCAGCGTGATCTCAAGACTTAACCCTTGCGAAAGAAGTGATTTATCTTATGTAGGAAAAGATGATTCTGTTGATGGTTAGTTAGGTATGGTTCAGAAAGTGTAAGGTTTTTTTTCTTCTATTTAAATAAGAAATTCATCGTCCTGGGGACTTTTATAAATTACAAATTTGAATATCATTTAAAAACAGATTTTTAAATTCCTATTTTCTGATCAACAAAGCTTGGTATTAGTTTGGTGCAAAAAATAATGACGTAATAAAGTCGTTTTTTGACTTTAAAAAATACGTCAAAAAACGGCATTATTATGTCATTATTTTTGCACCAACCTAATATTAATAATTCTTTGACAACAGCGTTTTGATGACACATCGCATATATATATATATATATATATATATATATATATATATATATATTATTCAAACAATTTTGATTAAAAATAAACGACAAGGACGGTCTATTTTATTTTTGTTGTAGCTTTCCAATTTTTGAACAAGGCGTTAAGTATTGTGTTCGAAATTGTAGATAAATTGTTCGAAGTTCATATTGTGTTATTATTTTGTTCAACTCAAGAAGCAATGTGTAGTGTCTATGTGGAAGTTATAATTAATTCTGATATTTTTTGGAAAGTTGGAATTTTAAAATAGACTTCGGTGATGTCAGGTGTAATGGTTATTGAAAACGAGGCCCCGACGAATAGCCTGTGATAATATATATATATATATATATATATATATATATATATATATATATATATATACACACACACACTTTTTATATATATTATTTATTATATATGTGCGATACTTAATGGAAAGCACACAATATCAGTGATATTTAAAATATGTGTGTGTGTGTGTGCGTGTGTGTGTGTGTGTGTGTGAAAGAGAGAGAGAGAGAGCGCGTGTGTGAATATATCATATGAAATTATAATATTGTTTCCTGTGGTGGATGATATTTAATGCCAACATTCGGAAGCATATATTATTCTTTAATAAAATCTCTCGAATATTCAGGCCAGTAGACGAAACTAAATAAATATACTCTTTAATAAATAAGCGGAGCGTCTACTTAAATACGAATATCCACTAACATAACATTTGAAGTAATAAAATCTGTCGGATTAATAAATTAAAAAAAATCATTACTTTAGAAAATTGTAGCCAATAAGTAGACATTGCTTTCAACAGCCAGTGGCGACAGTCTGTTTCATGCTTAAACTCAAATATCAGATCATGTGCGTTGTGTTTTGGCTCCACTATTTATATATGGTAATCAGTGATGCATCATGGGTAGTTTTATTCTATTATTTTAGCGGGTATTGTGTGACGGCAATGGTTAAGTTTCAAATTATTTTAGGAGCTATTTAGTGGAAATAATCGTGGATCTGAATACAGTTTCGTGGCCATTTTGTAGTGTTGGTTATTAACTCAATGATTAATTGATTTCTTATCTTATTTTAATTATTATTATTATTATTACATTTACTTGTGTTTATGTTGTGCATTCTTTATTTTTGTTACTTATTTTATATTTTTGTTCTATTTTAGTTTTCTATTTTGAAGTAACGTAGCAAAATAGTTTTCCTCTCTGATCGTTTATGAAAAGAAAAGCATCCCTAGAACATTATACTGAACGGATGCTTGACAATACTTACTGCTAAATTCAAAAAGCTTTCAAAGCTTCTTCTTCGGATTTTAGATCGCTTATCCTTTAAATTTAGCTCAACTTTTGTCTCATTGGAGAAGAGAACATTTAGTAAAAAAATCAGGTGAGTCACTTTTATCGAACAGTACTGTATAATAATTTTATTTTATTATGTACAAAACAACTACTTTTGGTGCCAACTTCAAAAAATTATTTGTGGTAGCCTCAAAATTTTGAACACTTGTTTCTGTGTGTGTGTATATATATATATATATATATATATATATATATATATATATATATATGCATACGCATGTATGTATGTATTTAACATTACTTATCTGAGAAGTCGTCTGTGACTTCAAAGGTATGCGCAGAATTTGATCCTGCTTGAAGGTGCATTATTTTTTAAAATTCTCCTATGCAAACGTCAGTAAATGTGTTGCACACTGCTTTCAAAAAAACACGTTTAATATTGTATTAAAAATAGAAATGAAATTCCATAGAATATGTATTTGTGTATGTGTGTGGGTGTGGGTGTGTGTGTGTTTGGGTGTGTGTAATGAAACTAATACAAAAACATTTCGAATTAAACATTCTTCAGCTTTTTATATGATGTTTTTGCCACTTACTTCCTCAAATTATACAAACGATTAATATCTAAATCCTCGACAAGGACGCGTTACACAATGCTCTCAATAATTATATACGTAAAGTAATTCTATAATTAATTAATGTTTTTCTCATTACCGATACGCACGAAATAAAACAATATCTTTCCGTTTAGAGGGTGTCTAAATAAAAATAGAAATTTATCAGGATTTATTGATTAAAACATTTTCCTTATTCTTAATGTTTTTGGAAGCTTCAGGATAAATTAATGGTTAGGGATCTCGTCTGGTCGTCCATTGTTAATGAGTTTGATCATCACTGACCTCTTTAGATTTTCAGTCAGTTTAATTTTTTAAGACAATAGTAGCTCCTCCTGCATCTCTACTTTTTTTGTCAGTGTTTTTGTTTTGTTTGGGCTTCAATGGAAACCTAGTCGAAGCTATCAAAATGGACATTCTGTATTCGATTGGTAATAGCTTCTTCTCTAGGACCGTTACTTTGTTTCTGGCAGCTGCTCTCGAAAATTACCTCCATTTATTGTTAACTGGGGCAAGAAATGGCTTCTAATTTGTAACGCATCCAAAGAGAACAGATGCCCCCAGTAATTCGCTATACCTGAGGTTTAAAATGAATTTTTAAAAATGGAAAATCTTTCTTGAACCTTTTATCTCAGTTTTAATTTCAAGTTAATAGATTAAATACTGTGTTCCATTTCAGAACTAGTTTAAATTGACTGGAAAGAGTTTTCTACTTTTTTTTGCTAAACAATTTCATTTTAGTGCTATTTTAGCCGGTGTTTACTGCAATGTAACTTTCTTTATTAAAAAATATTCTGAAAATAAAATATACTTTCCTGAAATATTATTTGAGGATTATTATCTGATTTAATGTATAAATATCAAGATTTTACCCAAAGTTTTGAACGTGCTAGAAGGGATGAAAAAGTTTAATAAAATAATTAAAAAAATACTTTGGTCTTTCTCTTGATGATATCATAAACATTTTAACAGTAAAAAATTGTTTTTATCACGTTTGGAATGTTTTTTTCATCAAGGATTGCTCCTTTTTAGCGAATTAGTGAAAGTATCTAATGCAGAACTATTTCTGTCGTTCATCTGCATGACCGATGCTAACCTCCAGGGGAGCAACTTACTTCGCCTTCTTGGTCTTTCGTCTTCTGTTGACATCAAGTGAGATTGATTTTATTGAATCAATTGCTGGGTCTATTGCCATTTATAAATCTACCATTCGTCCGAATATTGAATATTGCATCCATATCTGGTCTGACACTTCTGCTGTATATCTCGAAATTCTCGACAAAATCCAAAGAAGAGTCTGTAATGTTATCTGTCCTGACCTGGCATCTCGACTTCAGTCACTTTCCCACCACCATGACGTGGCTTTCCTCTGTCTTTTCAGTACATATTTGCATCATAATTGTACTAATTATTTCTTCTCCTTGGTACCACGACTGTAGGAATTTAAATGCATTACGAATTTGGCAACTAGATCTCGTGTTTTTATTGGTAAAATAATTCGATGTAACCTTACGTTCTATGCTAATAGTTTCTTTTTACTCACGGTTCTCGCCTATGAAAGTCTTTTCCAATTTCTTGCTTTAATGCTACCGACATTCTTTAAAAAAAATTAAAGCGAATTTAGATTCTATCTACTGTCTTCCTGAACTCTGTTCTTGTATCGTCCTTTCTCTTCACTAAAATCTCCACATTCTCTTTCACTCTCTGTAACTCCTTGCGTCTTAGTGGCATTATCACCTTGCTTGTGGTGCAGTGATTTAAAAAAAATACAAATCTCCTCAAATCTATGGTCAACCCCTATCTATCTAATATATCTGCATTTTAAAAACTCCAGCCATTCTTAAATTGCCTCGTCTTTTCATTCTCTTTCATTCCCAGTAGAGATCCTCTTACGTCTTAGTGGCATTATCGTCTTGCTTAGAGGAATTGATCACAAAAAATTAAAAAGTACAAGTGTTTGGTTCATAATTTGTTTTTATTTTTACATTTCACAGTTATTTGGTAGTCTCCAATTCCTGATCAAATAATATGCGTATCAAGAACAAGACTGAATCCATGAACGCGGTAGAATACGCCGATGAACGCGGTAGAATACGCCGATGAACAAGGTAGAATACGCCGATGAACAAGGTAGAATACGCCGATGAACGCGGTAGAATACGCCGATGAACAAGGTAGAATACGCCGATGAACGCGGTAGAATACGCCGATGAACGCGGTAGAATACGCCGATGAACGCGGTAGAATACGCCGATGAACGCGGTAGAATACGCCGATGAACAAGGTAGAATACGCCGATGAACGCGGTAGAATACGCCGATGAACGCGGTAGAATACGCCGATGAACGCGGTAGAATACGCCGATGAACGCGGTAGAATACGCCGATGAACGCGGTAGAATACGCCGATGAACGCGGTAGAATACGCCGATGAACGCGGTAGAATACGCCGATGAACGCGGTAGAATACGCCGATGAACGCGGTAGAATACGCCGATGAACAAGGTAGAATACGCCGATGAACAAGGTAGAATACGCCGATGAACGCGGTAGAATACGCCGATGAACGCGGTAGAATACGCCGATGAACAAGGTAGAATACGCCGATGAACGCGGTAGAATACGCCGATGAACGCGGTAGAATACGCCGATGAACAAGGTAGAATACGCCGATGAACAAGGTAGAATACGCCGATGAACAAGGTAGAATACACCCAGGAATAGGGACGAATCCATCAAGTAAAAAGGTAAAATCCACTGAAGGACAAAGTAGAATTGGATAGAGGATTGTAATGGTAATGCTAATATAACCGTTTCCCTTTAAGGAAACCTTCAATATTCAATGACATAGCAATCCATGATACTATTGGTTAAAATTTCTCAAATTTTAACTTAAAATAATTCTTCTGGAAAATAGATTTCTCATTTCGGTAACTTATCTTTTTCGGGCTGAGCAATGGGATCTGGGAACATCAATACAAGACCAAACAGTGTGGAAAGGGATTGTCAGTGGAGTTCCGATCAACCACAGGGAGGTCGAAAGATGATGATGATGATGATGATGTGTTATCGCTCTTTCCAGTATTGATGAGGTATTTCTTCTTTTGTTTTAATATGTCTTATGCTAAACATGTTGCTGTTAATGGAAGTCTTCATGCGAGGTTGTTTATTTTGCTCATTATTTTTTTTTTTTTTGAGATTCTCTAGCGTCAATCCACAAGGTCCTCGCTAAAGTTTCATTCGCTCCAAACTGAACGTTTATGTCTCCAATTTTCCATTTGAAGAAATTTCTAAGATTAGATTTAGATAAGAAGAGGTCAATTACACCTTCCTCAATGGCGATCTTCTGGATCAACTTCATCAAGAATTCCGTTTAGCACGCGACTAACAGCCACGCTAGCTGACACTCCCACTTTATGAGATTTTTAAAATGTGTCTTTTTACTTGGGAATTAGTATCTTTTCGCTTGTCTAAGCAATTACTAGCGGTCAGTAGACATGCTTTTCAGTTCCATGGTACTTACTATTTCTTTTTTATTATAGTGAGACTGTAAGAATATTGCTTATCGTGATAGGAAAACATGAAGGACAGCTATATGAAAATATATATAAAAAGAGAAAAGCTCTCTCTCTCTCTCTCTCTCTCTCTTTCTATATATATATATATATATATATATATATATATATAGATAGATAGATAGATAGATAGATAGATAGATATGGAACCTATCAAAACATGCGAATGCATCTGAAATCTCAATTTTCTTTGTTACCTATTTTACTCATTACTTTTCATAAGTAATGTTTACAAATGAAAGACACATTTTAATTTCGTCTGGAAAATCGTATATTTTAACAATGTCTGGCTACACTTTCTGCTTATTGATGCAAATGACTTCTTTTTTGTTAATTTCCTTTTCATTTAAGTGTATGCATTGTTGCCTTTCGATCATCCCTTTCGTGCAAAAGTCGTATATCCTAAGATTAGACGAACGTGAAAGAGAAACACAGTTTCTCTTGTATTGTTTTTATCTTTATTGTTAAAGAAAAAAGCCTTCTTGTGAGCAGAGAGATTTATTAGGTTGGTTGCAAAAATAATGTCGTTTTTTTCACATAGTAACATATGTGAGAATTATTTTTGCACCAACCTAATAAGTAAATTCAGTTTTCTTTCCCCGTCGACATCTTAGCATTTAATCAGTTTTGTTCGTAATGAACAGACCAATTACTTTGAAATTATTCATGAGGACTGATCATTGTATTAAGGTCAGAAAAACAGGAGCTGTCGCTTAATCAAAAGATAATTATAGTAGTAAGAAGTGTAATCAACAATTACCATGTAATCGGCGCTAATTAAATCCAATTATCATATTAAATCTAACAAAAAAATTAACTCAATCCCTTACAGCTATTCAGAAAAAAGTGAAAAAAGGACTTGTTTGTGTCAGTCATTCTTTTAATGCAATATGAGACCCTCTTTATTTTGTCTCGATTAATTTTTTTTTTTATATTTCATTATAATATAAATAATGATAAACTCCCAGCCTTGTTTTTGCAAATTTCGACTGTTTCATCCCAAATACAATCACAAAGAATGTGATTATTTATTTTGCATCCTTCGGAATAAAGCAATAGAAATGTTTTAGAAGGATTAATATAATATTTAGTAGTTTCTACAATTGTAACATCGTACTAAAGAAAAAAAGAATGTGGTTTAATTACCTTCAATTGTATGTGAAAATAGGAATTATCAGGCGACATTTGACGACAATTTTATCTTCATTTTAGTTACTTTAATTACACTTGTAGTATTCCTAGTGGATTCTTCTTCTTCTACGTGCCGTGTCCTTCCAGGATGTAGGGGATCATGTCTCTCCACAACATCCTATCTCATGTGGCACTTAGCAACGTTTATTCCTTTGCCAAGCATCCTTAACCTTAACCCCGGTTCCGCCGTCCATTCACAAAAGCTCATCATGTAGTAGGTTCATTGTCTATCCCTTTCCATCTTATTTTCCATATGCCCTGTGAGTGTCAAATACTCTAAGCCCTTCTTCCTCATTAAATGTCAAAGAAATTTCAGCTGTCTCTCTTAGATTCTGCGTTCTCTTAAGACTTTGTGGCTTAGCAGGTCCATTATTCTGTAGGATGACATTTCTGTTATTTCTGGTTTTATCTGTGGGGAGATTGTCCAGCATTCACTGCTATATATGAGAATTAGTATTACATAATAGTTCAACCCTCTTTTATTTATTTCTAACAAAATTCTTCTGTTTCTTAATATTTTGCTTAGATTTTCGAAGGCATCTTTTTGCTAATCCAATGCGCATTCGGATTTCGGTGACGCATGAAAAGCAGAGAGAAATAGCTAATAAACTACATAACAAGTATGCGTGAATTGATGACAGGGTAAACAGGTACTGTAAAGGGCACAATTTTACTGAGAGCAATGGAAGACAAAAAGTAACAGGGAACCATGATTACCCACATCCTAAAATGACATGGCATAAAACAGGCTAGATGAATCTTTACGAAGCATTATCAATTTTTAACTAGAATTTCCCTCATCTTAGTTTCAGTTACTTTATTTCTACTAGTAGCGTTAGTAGTGGAAATATTATCTTCAGTTTTCATTAGACGAAGTATTGTCCATCATTATCAATTTCTGAATAGAATTTCTTTCGTCTTGCTGTATTTCCACTCGAAATATTAGTAGAAATAATAATAATATTAACAATGAATTTTTATTAGACGAATCCTTGTTAATTAATATTAATTTTAGCTAACATATTTTTACTTTCTTTTCAGTTTCATTATTTCCTCTAGTAGTATTAATAGCAATGTATTTATCCATACTTTTTATTATATGTAGTCTTGTCAACGTATTCATGTCTATCTTCAACTGTTACCTTCTGAACATATCTCTATAAACTTCTTACTCTGTAACCCGCTAGTTCGAATCGATCTTGGTCCTTGTGAATATCATTGTAAAAAAAGTAGTAATACTATATGGAATTTCTATTGGATGATGCATTGTCAAGAATTATTCATTTTAAACTAGGATTTCTCTCATCTTCATAGCAATTGCTTTATTTCCACTAGTAGTATTAGTTGTAGTAATATTATCTGGAATGTTGATTAGATGAAACATTGTCAAGCATTATTCATTTTTGACTAAGATTTCTTTCATTTTCATTTCACTTGGTTTATTCACACTAGTAGTGTTAGTAGTAGTAATATTATCTGGCATTTTGATTGGATGAAACACTGTCAAGTATTATGATTTTTTTTCATCTTAATTTAATTTCTTTTATTTCTATAGGGATCGACACTTCATACTGACTATAAATTTCTTACTTCAATGAAGTCCTCAGACTAATACTTGTTATGTTTTTAGCCTGTTGTGTGGTATACAGAATTCGATATACCGGGTTTAACAGCAAAATTGTCTAAATCGCGTAGCAGCATAATTGCCCACCACACAAAACGATTAATATCTAAAACAAATCTAAATTAATTGAGTTTCTTTTTTCCCGGTTTTCAGAAAAGACGTTTAGCTATCTTGACATCAATTTTCATAAGAATCATTAAAAAACATTTTGAGTTATACAGCTAGAAAGAGAACAGGTTAAAATTGTTTTGTGTCACTCCCAACATTCATACTCTGTCTTCCATCTTCAAAGTCCATTCTAGTACCATCAAGAGACCGGTGAAAAAGTTTAAAAAAGAAGGAAGAGTAGAAAGAAAAGAGGTCATAACAGCAAGAGGGGTCATCGTTTTGACTTAGAGGTAAAGAGATCAATTAGAAAAGATCCAATTCAATCCATAAAACGTTTGGCAGGTGTGAGACGAGTTTCAGTATATGAAATCTCTGAGGCACTTTGTTACTCGAGGATAAAAGTTTAGAAGGTTAGAGGGCGAAAATTATCTTGAATAAATTGCAAAATGATTCTGGAATTATATATATATATATATATATATATATATATATATATATATATATACACATATATATATGTGTGTGTGTTTGTGTGCATGTGCGTGTGTGTGTGAGTGTATGCGTATTTGCACTTTATATCAATCCTTCATCAGCTTCCGATACTTAGCTATAATTAATTAATAGTCATTTTCGTTTATGATCGATTTCATCACGATTATGCTGTTAAGCCTGGAGAGTTATTATACATTCTTATTGCACAAAGTAGAGTTCAATAGTGTTATAAAAACCTCGGAGAATTCCAGTATTTAATCATTTCTAAGATACAACGTGTCAACGCCTAATATAAAAATTGGGCAATTTTGCAGTTGCGCGATTTGGACAATTTTACTGTTACACCCGTTTTATATATATATATATAATCTAACAAGGCGTTAATGCCACTAGGATGAAAGTGAATGTTAAATATTAGGTTGGTGCAAAAATAATGTCGTTTTCTCACATATGTTACTATGTGACAAAACGACATTATTTTTGCACCAACCTAATACTTTAGTAGGGAGAAGTGAGTAAAAGGACAATAAATGAACAGGTTTTAGCAAGACAGATGGCGAATGCTGTTGCATTTAAACTTTAGAAGATTGTAGGAGGCAGAGAAGAAAAAAAATCAAGAACGAATTCCACAGGCGAAAAGTGCGAATAAATATTAGAATAAAACTAATAGTTGTGTCTAGCTAGTTCGAGAGTAAAACAGTGAGACCTAATTGCCAATCTAGTAGCACGCTGAAATTCGTAATGTTGAGGAACCAAGGAGAACAACTTATCAGAACAACTGCTATGAAAATATTTGTAGAAAAGACAGATGGAAATCACTTCACGTCGGTAATTAAGTTACTAAAGTCGAGATGTGAGGCCAGAATCGAATTGAATTTTGCCAAGAATCTCAAGCTATACAACAGGAGCAACAGACCAGATATGGGAGTAGTATCCAATGCTCAGACGAACCGTAGATTTATAAATGTGTAATACGGCTTCTGACGCGACAAATTGACTTGCACGACACAATGAACCAAATTTTCTTGCAATAGACCAAACAAGTGATTCAAAATAATCACTGCACTTGGTGTCAGCGGAAGAAGGGAAAGGAAGTGAGATGCTCTCCTGGAGTTTAGTTTCAGCGATGTCGATGGCAGACCGAAAATATTCTCTCTACTGATTAAATGAAAACAATTTTGTTTAGACATGGAAAATGTTTAAAGTCATTTCTTGCCCAAGTTCACCATTGATTGGAGGTGCTTTTCAGAGTGAGTTGTCAGTTATATTTTGTTGGATCTGTTAAACTTGCTGAATCCGTGTACATCTTCAATGGGTGTCACCTTCATTGCCTACTAGACATCCACCAAACCAAGCAAAACAAACATGAAAACAATCGAACTGAAAACGAACAAAAGAGCAAATCCAACCTCAAAAAAAGTAGACCCCAGAATATCAAAGAGGATTGACAATATCTTCACTGGGTGCCTTTATTGTTCATCGCAAAGAGTGATTAGTCCAGTCCATTAGGCAGATATTGCAGAGCTTTCCCCGCCGCATATGAACTTACCCAGATCATTGAAGAACGCACCCGAGTCTCGGATGCGACGGGACAGCAGGCGAAGCTCCTCGAACTTTTTCTAACATGCTAACCAGAAAAAGGCTCAGCAGAAGTTTTAGCTTATTCCTTAATCAGTGTCAAGATTGACTCCAAATTAATGACGTTCCTTGATTTAACTTTCCATAGAAAGGATTTTTGCTCTGCACGGGGGACTCTTCTAAACTTTTTCAAACTTGCTGCCCTAATTTCTGAATGGATCCTTTCTGGGATGGAGAGTTTTATACCCTCCAAAAATTCCAGCAAAAACGAAACAGTTGGCCCTGGTTCACCCCCGAAATCCGCTGCAGCCATAGCTCACCGGAACCACTACTTTAAAATCTATCCCAAGGAACAGTGTATTCTGGCTTTTACTTCTTTTAGAATCGCTAGCAGTCGGTGAAAGAGAGTCCTGGAAAGTTCACAGTGCAGCTACGCGTGATCTGTTCAGACCATAGTTAAAAATAAACAAGTTTGATTTCATGAATTCTGGAAGATCACCAAACAAATTATGAACAAAGGCAAATCGATTGTGCCCACTATTATAAATGGCCCCAAGATCATATCATCCTCGATTGACAAGGCGAAGCTCTTCCGTTCGATCTTTGCCTCAAACTCAAAGTTAGATGACAACGGGCATCCCCTCCCCAAATTTCCCACGTCTCACTGAGCACAATCTCTGTAATATACTTATTTCAGCAAGAGATGTCTCTAGACTTATCAAAAAACTCGACGTCAAAAAGCTACTGCGCGAGGCAAAATTCCAGTGGTCGCCGTGAAGAATACAGAAGACTGGGTGATGACCGGTTTAAAAGAACATGAGAAAATAATGAACTTTATTCAGCAATAAATGACGCTTACAAATTCAAAAGGAATTTCAAGTGTGAGAAGAAATGCAAATAATCCATAATACACCTACTGCAGCGGCAAAGAACCTAACAAAGAAAACAAAAGCAAATGCAGAAACGATGGCAAGATAAACCTCGTCCTGGTCAATATTCTGTCCCTACCAAACAACTGATGTAGACAAACCCGGCACCCATCAGTGTTTGCGTTGTGCGTGGTTAAAAGCTGAAACCGAAGGTTTTATTCTCTGCTGTACAGGACGAATGAACGCTGGTGTAGGTAATGCAATTCTCCGAATGTGATTATGAATCTGGATTACACCCACAGTGTTCCGGATTCCATTGCTGAGCGTCAGTGCCATGGAGAAATTCGAAGGAATCCAAGTATCCAGTGGCCCAAAGACAATCAGAGAGCTAATTTGCTGTATCTCGATCAGGAACTCTCATTAATACTTACCAAGGATCTAAAGGACCTCATTAGACAGAAGATCAGATATTTTTTTCGAGTTGTGTATGAGGTTTTTCTTGAGTCGTTTGGTGTAGCAACTACAAGAGGGGAAAGAAGAGAAGCGACCAAACAGATGACAGGTTCAAAAAGGATAAACTAAGGGCAAAGTAAAGAATTATAAATCACTAACTAAAAGAAACTCCAATTATTGAGAGGGCAAGACCTACTTAAGGGTCATAGTGATATATAGAGATGAGAACAAAAGAAAACGTTGGAAGAAAAAGTGATATTCTCGGGGGAACACTATAATTCTTACGCTTTTGCTAAAAAGATGTTCCCCCGTGACTAAGAGCGGCAAACTCAGCGTTCTGCAAGATCAACTCGGGAAACACCTGAGGATAGCATATTCTGATGTTTGGAAAGATGTTCCAATACCTCCTCCTATGAATGACCTTCCAAGATACAGACGTTAGGTTTAATGACAGCGGACTAAAGCTGAGGGAAATTCGTCCGAAAATCCCGAATAAGTGAAATAATTGACAAGTTATATAGGTATAGTCGAAACGTCCTAAAGCAACATGACTTCCTCCTCCTGCGGGCATAGAAACAAGATATTGTACCTCAAGATTGGTGCCTTGCGAGGGGCATTTGAATACCTAAGGAAAAGAATGCAAAGGCAATGGAAATTTCTGTCCCATCTCTTGAATGTAGATGGGAAAATATTTTTGTGGGATGTCATTCTCCGTCGTATGACAAACTTTCTGCTAGGTAACCATCACATTACAGCTGTCCAGCAAGCTGAGATACCTAGCTTCATCAGGTGTCTGGATAATTCTCACATGATTTGGGACTCAATCCTATCAGCCAAACAAAATAAAACTGAGCTTCATGTAATTTGGCTTGATCTTGCTAATGTGTATAGATCAGTTTCTCATCAGCTAATTCGAATGTCCCTCGAATTTTTCAATTCCCCAAGTAATGTTGGGGAAATTATAACGAAATATTTCAAAGCAGCGTTTATGCAGTTCACTTTGGTAACTATACCAGCAATTGACAAAACGCGGGGTCGTCACCATGATGGAGTGTATAATTTCACCACTTCTTTTTATTATGTCCATGAAACTTATATTAAGGGGTGCAGCGAACACAGCAAAGGGAGTGGTAACTAAGGAACATATGCTCCTTCATGCTTCTTTAACGTTCATTGATGACATCACAATTTTGGTCCCGTCTAAGGTCGGTGACTATGAACTGTTGCAGCGCTAACATAAACTCTTCAGGTGGGGGAGAATGAAGGCTAAACCCAAGTAAATCCGGAGATTATCATTACGCAGACGCTTTATCAGAAAGATTCATTTCCGCATTGGATGTGACATGATCCCGACAGTCGAAGAGTAGCCTTTGAAGAACTTCAGACGACGGCTGTATGAAATTCCACTGATTGATTGGCATCGAGGTACATCAAGTGGCACTAGTGGACTTGACAGAATCCATCTCTATGGAAAACTGAAGGAGACCCAAACTAATCCAACTGCCCTAGGCAGCACAAACGCTCAGTTTTTTTCGTCAAACAGGGTCCAAAGGGAAAACGACACAAAATGATTGAAATCGGGAATTCGAGTAAGAGCAACAAACAGGTACCTGCTGTTTCTCAGTCCAAACAAATATCCATCAGCAATATAATTCCTACTGCTATCTACCTATGATCTCCTACCAAATACGACCAACCTCAAGCTGTAGAGGTAGACTGACACCGATGTATGCGCATTATATCAAAGTGACTCAGGCATTTTACGTCACGTGTTCTCTGCACGCCCAAAATCATTGCAGATGTACACGTGGCGCCATAACAAATTAGTGGAAGTGGACATGGATTTAGTCAGTACACAGTGTAAAGCAACCAACAAACAGGTCGTAACGGCCAGAAAACCTAAGATCCGTTTTCACAAGGAAGGTGAACGTTCTATGCGGAACAATCAAAATACTCCAAACATTTCGCTACAGAAGAGAGCTCGTGTTTGGAGGGTGTTAGTTGATCTTAGGCCTCCTCTGCGATTTCCGGCACACATGATTCAGACGGACGCAATCCCTGACATTTTAGAGTGGTCTGATTCAAAGAAGTGTGTTCTCCTGGTAGAATTAACGGTTCCATAGGAGGAGAACAGGGAGGAGGCACATGAACGAAAGAAAACCGCTACGAATTGCTGTAATCCGACTGCGTGGAAAAGTAGTGATACACGCCATGTGCTTCTTATTGAGGTCGGGTGCCATGGATTCCTTGGAAGGCCAATCTTTTCCTTCCTTTTGAAGGTAGGCATCGCTGACCGGGGCCTGAGACGTGCTTCACATCATCTGTAGGATACAGCTCAACAGGCATCGAGTTGGATCTGGTCAAGAGCCAAAATAAACAAAGTTAATTAAAGCCATGTTCGTAACACAATGCTGCTACCAATATGAAACAATTTGATTACCTTCTATTCTACGACATTGATAACGGTCGCTACGAGCGCGTTGTGTATTGGTTAACGATCAAAAGCAAAGGCATTTAACGCAACTTTGGAAATCGGACTTGCAGTTGTTAAAAAATCGCAAGAGACTGACACGTCTACACAAAAAATACCCTGTCCGGTGGCAAAAGCTTTAGCCACCGAAACTGTGTTACCTCCACTGTTGGTGGTTGACGAGGGCAGGGTTTTGCATGTGCTTTCACATATTCTATGTAGATAAAAAAAAATGTAAAAGGTTCTTTTTTTTTTCTTTTTTTTTTTTTTATCACCAGTGGAAAATTTTTGAGTTTAGATCTGTAATTGGGACCCGGATGGAAATGCGTATACAACAGAAATCAAAATAAATATAAAATAAAATTAATAATTAGTAAATAAAAAATAGCGTAGAAATATAGAAACACTATTATTATTCATAAAAGTACGTTAATTAGCAATATTAAAACATAACATTAATAAATTTTTATATTTGCTATTTTGTTCCTACATTGGTACGAATGACTTTCTTTGTTTTTTAAATATAAACTTCACGCTTTTAAAGAAAATGAGGTATTTTCTAATATGTAACAAAAAGCGTTTCCTTTCCTAAAGTTTGTTTTGTATTGTTTTACCTTTTCGTTCTTTATAAGCTATTACGTTCTATTAATTAACATTCAAACAATTTTAACAACGAATAATTTTTCAACGTATTATTTTTTAAGAAAAGACGGGGTATTTTCGAATATGTAGAAAGTGTTTCCATTCGTAACGTTTATTTTGCATTATTTATTTATTTATTTATTTATTTATTTATTACCTTTCCTTCTTTCTGGCCGATTATTTTCCATCAAGTACCATTCAAACAATTTTAACAACGACAGCAGCAATAAAATCGGGCTTCTATATATTATTTATTTTGCTTTGTTATATATTGACTCATTCATATTGTCTATTCCTATTATCTATATAATAAATGTCAATGTCAGTGTGTCACACTTATTCAATTAAAGGAACGCAACTCTCAATAGCTCCTTCTTCTATATAATAAATGCGAATGTCAATGTGTCATTGTTACACTTTTTCCACTTTACTCCTAGAGGCCGTAGCCCAACATATATTTGAAATTTTGGATTCCCGAGTTTTTATAACTGCGACTGTTTTCGGCGATTTTTTACGTGATTTTCCATGATTGTTTTTTTTTTTTTTGTGCGATAAAAATTTTTATAACTTGTAAATAAATTTTAGAATAATCAAAATTACTTGCGAAATTCAGCGAAAGTCACCCATGAAATAAGAATAATTGTTTGTACGGAAAGTAAGGACCTACGTACATCCAATTGTCTTTAAATTGAATGGCGACAGAAGAATTATCGTTGAACATTTAAAAGGCAAACTTAATTATTAACGCAATACTTAAATGTAGCGATCAATTATGAGATCTTTTGCAGCTTATTTTTTGCCTATGGCATGTACTCCTCCTTACCTATTCTGATGATGGTTTAATCAAGAGCCTTCCGCAGGGTGGCTTTTAAGCTAGTTATTAATAAATTATAATTGATATATCAGACGACGTTTTACTTACTGCAACATCAAGTTTATCAACCTTATATATATATTTATAGATAAATATATATACAGCTATAGATTAATAGGTTTGATTTATACCAGAGTCAACAAAGTATACATATGTACGGTTTACGTTACAAACTGAAAGGCAGACGTAGACCCACTTTTATGTAACAGAACATCAAGCTTGCCCCAAAGCTCCATTGAAACTCGTATATACGAGTCATCAAATAAGATACTAGAAAAAAATAATCCTGTTTCTTATGCCACTCCCCAAATTGTCTGACTACTCTATCATACAAGAATGAGATCGGACTAAAAGTTGATTATTGCTGCCATACCATCGCTGGAGTTGTCCAATCCATTCTTTCCACCATTGACAGAATTCCAAACTGTTTACCCAGCCTTGTGGGTAATAATTTATTTATTCCCTTACAACCTCTTACCTACAAATAAAACGTTGCTATCTTATCGCTACTCTATCGTTATTTTATGGCAAAGTTCATACGAATTATATTCATTAGTTCCATCTCAGCTAAGGCCTGCCATGTCACATCCATATAGTCGAATCATCCTCGTTCCCTTCCTAATCCATTAGCCACAACGATGCCCCACTTGGCAGATTACATACGTGGAAGAATCTCCTGAAAGTATGCAATTAGTACAATCGTAACCTCTTAAAGTCTATGACGAACCGTTATTTATCCTGCATATGCTTATTATATGCACTACTTAACTCTTTCCCTTAAACCGTTACAACCTCATATAATAAACTTCTATCTTCAGTGACTTTTGGGTCTTCTATTGAATGAACAATAGTATTATATATATATATATATATATATATATATATATATATATATATATATATATATATATTATAACCCTATCACATATCTTCTTCAAATTTGCTAATGATGGTAAATCAAAAAGTAAAAACAATTTCAATACAACACCTTCATTTGCTCTTATAAATAACAAATATGTCACTTTTCAACATAGTTTTGTAGCGACTGCTATGTTTTTCCACGCCCACATTTTATTCGTCTGCGATTGGCTAATAAATCAATACTGCCTTTCTATAGGACAATTTAGCCATCGCAGTCGTTGCTTTGAATTTTTTCGGTTTTGAACTTGTTTACTTGTTTCGTTAGTAAAAATTGAGCGATTGGTCAAATTTTAACCAATCACATATTTTAGTGCAAAATCAACTTTTCCCGCAGTTTCGCTAGGAGCCTATCTGTTAGTTTTAAAAGAGGCGACTTTTTCACAAGTCCACTAAATTTCGCCTGTCAACACAAACCTATGACTTTACTCACAACATTTCAAACGCAAACACAGACACAGAATTTTGTTATACATATATACATATCTCTCTGTGACTCAGCCAAGTTCAATCCACCAGGACTCTGTTGACTTCTCTAAAACAACACACTTTCTGATCAATTGTATTCTTGTGTTATCTATTATAACAGCAGACTTGTTTTAACATTGATTCCTGAACATTTCTCTCTAAAGAGAACTTTCTTTCGAACAATCAATTACAAATCAAAAACGGTAAAAGGGAAGCAACTTCTTTTCCCTTAATCTATACATTGAATACAAATTATTGTATATTTTGTTCTTATATGTTATTTCAATATATACTTGTTGATTCACATTTGGAGTTTCGTTGTTTTCTTGAATCATTAATAATACAACTGCGCTAAAGAACACGCCATAACAGTTTCTCCCGCACGGCATTTCCATTCCAGTATTACTCAGCGTGCTTCTTCGTCCCTCCTGAAAAGAAGAGATCCGAATACCATTTGAGCATTCTTTCTTTTTTTTTTCTTTCTTTCTTCCCTTACTTCTTTCAGTCTTTCATTCATTCATTCATTCAATCTTTCTTTTTTTTTTCTTTCTTTCTTTCTTTCTTTCTTTCTGTCAGTCTCCCTTCACCTCACTCTTCCCCTCTCTCTTCCCTTCACTTCGCTCCCTCACTCTTCCTCTCTCTATTTTCTCTTTTCACTCCGTCTCTCTTCCTCTCTCGCTCTCTCTTCCCTTCCTCTCTTTCCCTTCCCTCTCTCTATATACCGTTCTCACTTCCCCTCTTTCTCTAATCTTCCCTCCATCTCTCCTCATTCTCTCTCTCCGCTTCTCTATCTTCCCCTCTTTATCTCTTCATCTCTCTCAGCCCTCTCACTTCTTCTCTCTTCCTTTCCTCTCTTCCCTCCCTCTCTCCTCTTCTCTCTCTCTCTCTTCCATCCATCTCATTTCCTCCCTTTCTTTCTCCCCCCTCCATCTCTCTTCATCACTCTCTTCACCTTTCTCTCTCTCTTCTATAATTTTTCACTCCTCTCTTTCCCCGTCTCTTCCTCTATCTCTTCCCTCCCTCTCTTTTACGCTTTCTCTTCCCCTCTTTCCCTTCTCTTCCCTCTATCTCACTTCTTCTCTCTCTTCCTTTCATCTCTTTTTCTCTCTCTCTTCTTTCTTCACTGTCCCCGCCCTCTTTCTTCTTTTCTGCCTGTTCAGCTACCTTTCTTTCTCTTTCTCTCCCTCTTTCTCTTCATTTCTTTCTTCCCCTTTCTACCTTCTCCTTTTCTCTCTCTTCAGCATTTTAACTTTTTCTTCTTCTCTTCTCCCAATTTTCCTTATTTTTCATTGTTTCATTTTGAATCCGTCTGATTTTTAACTGCCATTTCTCAACGATTTTCATTTCCTTTTTTTCACTTTGTTTTTATCTTCCGCTCTTTCATGCTTCTATAAAGACAAAAATATATCTTCCTCTAAACTCTATTCTCAACATTATATAGTTTTCTTTCTTCTTTCATTTTTCCATATATTCATTCATTCCTTTTTCATTCTTTCTTTCATCCTTCTTTCATTTCTTTCTTTTATTCTTCAATCTTCAATTTCTATTGTTAATTTTTCCTTCTTTCATTCTTTTTTATTTCATTCTTCCTTTACTTTTCCTTTCTTTCGTCGTTTTCCTTTCTTTCGTCGTTTTCCTTCATTTCTATCTTTATTTCTTTTTACTTTTCCCGTTTTTCTTTCTCTTTTTTCTTCTTCTCTATACTTTGCCACTTTTAAGGAGAGAGAGGAAGGGAAGAAACAGTGAGGAAGAGAGAGGGAGGAAAGAGAGAGAATAGAGAAAGGAAAAATAAGGGAGAGAATAGAAGGTAAGAGTGAGGTGAAGGGAAACTGAAGAAAGAAAGAAAGAAAGAAAGAAGGAAAGAAAGAATGCGCAAATGGTTTTCTGAACTCTTCTTTAGGGGAGGGACGAAGAAGCACGTTTTTTTCATTCTCTTCCCTTTCATCATTTCGTCTATAATTCACTTTTTTTTAATTTTCTTCTCGACTCTATTCATTCCCAAAACCCGCTTCTGCCTTTTACCCCAAATCTTCTACCCCTTTCATCCAGCATTCGTTTCTCCTCCCATCTTTAATCTCTATTTCTATTTTTTCGACACTTTTTCGTATTTTGTCTCTGCCTTCAATGTTTTCGCTTTATTTTTATGTTTTTCTTTTCTTGGAAAGTCCGAGCTAATAACAACGTCGAAATTCCAATCACTAAAAGCCGCCGCCATCTCTTTACACGAAATAAACGAAACTCCTCTAAAGGAATGAAGCTGTTTCTCGTTTTTAATGTCCTATGAAAGGTTAATTTCTGTCGAAAGAGTAAAAGCCACGGTGAAGCGAAGTACCACTTAAAACCTGAACTGTGGAAGAAAAATAGTCGACAATTAATAATTGATTCTACTTTGCTCTGTTAATTTACTTGCAGAGAAAAAAAAAGCTTGGTTAATATTTTAATCGGATTAAAGGAATCGAATAAACTGAACTTCTCTTATGAAATAAGCTCTTCATTTTTATTATAAAAATTAATTTTCATTATCGGGATTATACGATGGAAACTTCAATTAATGATCTTGTGATAGCCAGATTTTACTGCTAAATTTATAAATGTGTCCGTGTACGAGTTTTTCGCTGTGTGTTAATGCATACGATTTGCAGTTTATGTGACTATCTGGAGGAAGATTTCCGTGCCGCTTGTGTACGAAAGCATCAATAGATGAACTGAAGAATGCAGAATATTACAGAGTGAGAATGAAATATATATATATATAGGGAAGAAGATAAACAGCAAATATATATATATATATTAAAAAGAAGATAAACAGCAAATGTTTTTGGTTGAAATGTGGATTTTTTTATTTTAAAATATATATTATACTTTATTTTCCATAATTCTGCATAAGTATGGAAAATAGAGTAAAATATATATTTTAAATAAAAAATCCACATTTCAACCAAAAATGTTATATATATATATATGCTATATTTATGGGTAAAAGTGCTCAACATCAGAGATAGAGCGTATGTAAATATAAATATATACATAACAATTCAGAAAATCTGTTTTTTCATATATAGAAATAAATTCAACCACGATTTTGATCTAAAGAATACCACAATTATTAAAAGTAACTTTGATGGAAAATTCAGGAGGGTGCCATCACGGGTTTTTTTTTTAAATATCTCCGTTTCTAAAAGAGTTACTACTTCCTCAAGCCAATACACATTACTATAAAAATGTAAAAAAAAAATTAAAAGAAAATGGTTAAATTCCTAATCTTTTTATATTTAAAATATACAGTACATAAATTAATCCCAAATTAAATATCATTTACATTATCAAAAAATTCAACAACCATATCATTCAACCTGATGAATATTTATGAGCGCTCTTAAATTTAAACTTGTGAATAACTAACAATATTTTTACTTTTCTTTATAGATTAGTTGTTGCAAAATAAGTTCCTTATATTTACTTTGATTAAAATATATGAGCGGATAAACCACGTCGGCTAAAATATGTTTTCCTTTTATTTTATTTGATAAGGTCTGTAGCATTAAATGTTTTTATTTGTTTATCTTATTTCAAATTTCGAAAAATATATTGTATACCAGGATCGAAATTGTCTTTAAACTTTCTAAAGTTAATCTTTAATCTTGTTTTTCTTCAAATACTTTCTACCATTTCAGTCATTATTATGAACCATGCACTCTATGTACAAATTTGAAGAACCATGCACTCTCTATGTACAATTTTGGAGAACCATGCACTCTCTATGTACAAATTTGATAGAAAAAAAAAACTCTAGTTTTTGTGTCCCTGATCTTGATAATGGCCATAAGTACAATTGAATATTCCAAGTCCCAAACATTACTTACACTAGTTCAATCCAGACTCGAGTTAGTGTTTATTAATTCAAGAAAATTTTTAAGAGAAAATATATTCTTTATGAGATTACCATATTTTATCTTCTATGGAACTTCTCCTAACGTACGACATGCCGGATAAAAGACAGAGTACAAACATTCTCTTCTATCTCTCTTTACTCATAGGATTCCGTAGTATCTTTTGCTCTCTGTAGATTTCTTACTTTCCAAAGAACTACACGTTGCATACAACACAATGCTATCACTACACTGTCCCCTGTTTAAAAACAAAAACTCATAGCAACAAAATAATGTCCCCAATGCAACCTAAAACATCATTCTCTCTGTCTATGTCTCTCTCTGTCTCTCTTCACTACAAGAAAATATCCCAGACAACGCTGCTTAAACTTGCTTGTTTGTTATACTTAAGTAAAGTAATATTAACGAATGACATGGCTATCATAGGCCTCTATAATTTCTTATCCTTCATAGCCTTTAATAAAATTGTCTTTTCACTATCCCTTCTAATCCCTGTCCTGCCATTCATTTATATAGGTTTGTTAGATAAGTTATTCGTTATTTTCCTTTGTTTCTCTAGCCTTCAGATAATTTTACTACGGCTGATGCTAACCTCCAAGAGAAAGACTCATTAGGCTTTCTCGGACGAACCTTTTCAGCTGATCTGATATGGAAAGAGTATATTGAATCAATTGCTAAGTCTGCAGCGAAGAAATTTGATTCAGTATGTCGTGCTAGACAGTTTTCTCGCCAGAATCTATCTTATATAATTATATGTCTGCCATTCATTCGTCGTTGCTTTGAATATTGATGTCAAATCTATTCTAGTGCTGCAGCTATATACAGGGTGGAGCAGAAAGTTTTCCCCGATTTCAAAGGTTAATAAAAAATAAACACATGATCATAAAAAACTTTGCTCTTCACTCCAGGCTGTTCTGAAACAGAAAATGAATAGCATTTATTATACTTCATAGAGATAGGAAGTTTTGTTTTTGTTTTTGTTTTTTTTTAACTGCCCCACTCTGTATTTAGAGATTATTGATAAAATTCAAAGAAGAATCTGCAATGTTATTGGTCCTGATATGGCACCAGTCCCTTTCCAACCGCCTAACGTATCATCCCTGTGACTATTCTATAAATATTTTCCTGGTAATTGTTCTGCTTAAATTCCGCTATGATAGATAGACATTTTGAATTTAATCGCAGCATTGATTGACTGAAAGGTGTGATTACTTTACCTTTGAAATAGATAGATGTAACTGTAAGTAATTTTCGCTTGTGAAACACTCTTCCGATTTCTTGATTTACATGAATTCTTCGAGTCAAAAACTGGTGATTTCTACCGTTAAAGCATTGAAGGTTAGTGAAACGTTGGCAAGAAAAATAAAGGGAAGTTGAAAACGTGGCTGGATGAATTCTTCAAGTCAAGACGCGGGTATTTCTATTGTTAAGGAATTGAAAGCTAATGGATTGTTGACAAGAAACAGTAAAGGCGAATATATTATTGATTGATTTCTAAAAGAAGTGGAAAGCCGAGCGAATTTATCGAACAACCCAATGGAACCAAGAGTTTATGTAAATTTTATATAAATTTTAGTATACTGGTATTAAATATATTTTACTTTACTTACATTAGTTTTCTCTTAAAATACATGTGATTGGAGGTGATTGTAGCATATTATATGGATGAAGTTCTTTCATGTTGGTTGTGTGATTTTGTTTAGTGGCATATCAACTTCTATAGGTTATTTAATGCCGAAATCTAAACATTTTGATCACGATTTTATGCCTTCAAATAAATATATTTTAAACGTAATTGTATGCCTTTAACTACAGATAAAAGTATTTGTGGTCAATTTGCTACAAATAGGTATTGTTGATATATATATATATATATATATATATATATATATATATATATATATATATATATAGTGTGTGTGTGTGTATTTAGGCAGCATCTTTTCATTCATACACGTTTCATTAAATAATATAGAAAAGTGTTGTCTATTTATTTTATGTAAATTTTTTTCGTAACATCTGATAAGTTTAATAACATTATCGTTGAACGAAGAAAGAAATTCACAATTGTGATCCATATTTTTTTTTTAATATAATCTAATCTTTCGGCTTACATAAGCCATTATCAAAGATGTCAATTTCAACATATTAAACAATATACGGATAAGACAGTGATGATAGTCTGTCAATGTTTACATAGATGATTTCTATGCGCTTGTTTATCGTTGCTTAGAAATCATCTATGTAAACATTGACAGACTATCATCACTGTCTTGTCCGTATATTGCTTAATATATTGTAATTGACATCTTTCATAATGGCTTATTTAACCGATAACTTAGATTGTATTAAAAAAAAATATGGATCACTATTGTGAATTTCTTTCTTCATTCAACGATAATGTTATTAAACTTATCAGATGTTACGAAAAAAATTTACATAAAATAAATAGACAACACTTGTCTGTATTATTTAATGAAACGTGTATGAATATATATATATATATATATATATATATATATATGTATGTATGTATTGCTCATTTTTTACTATAGAAATGTATTTTATATTTTCATGGTGTTTTATTTTTGTTTGGAGTTTCGCTATTTTCCCATAAAAGGGGCCCTAATAGGTGCTACCACCCCGGCCCAAGATGAACCTGGGAACAACAGCAATTAAAATGAAGTTCCACGCTCCTCAAGACATCCAATCTCCCGATCAGATGCCTTGCTGCTGAATGTAGTTTATCGTCATGTCCAGGACGACCTTCTTTTATGCACCGTGTTTTTATGATGCAAAAACTCATTGCCCTCCACAACTTTCTGCATTTCGTTGCTTAAAGTACCATCTTTTTACCATCTTTCTTTATCCTTGTTCTGCCATCCATTAATACAAATTCGTTAAATAGGCGAGTCGATGATTTCTGTTTCTCCTGCTTTCAATATACCCCGTGAATTTTGATTTTTAATGTCTTTCTATCATCGTTAACCCTGAAATTTCTGCTCTCTCTCATTCTGATTGTAAGTATACGTTTCTTTGTGGCTTCTATTTTCTTTAAAATGTCCAAGTTATTCTCTGCATTCACCGAAGCGAACATCTCTGTTGTTTCTGATCTCTTCTTCATCTCGCAAGAGATGTCCATCATACACTTCCATATAGGTAATTAGATAATACATAGCAGTTCAACACCCTTTTCTTTGCTTCTAACTAATTTTTACTTTCTCCTAATTATTATCTCATTTTCAGGAAAGCATCGTTCGATATTCCTTTGCGCCTTCTGATTTCTGTTATTTTTCTTGCGACAACTTTTTAGTCAAGGCAGTAAAGGCATTAAGACACAAGAAGTTACACGGTGTGGAAGAATTAGGGACAGAAACATTAATAATGAGCGGGAAGAGGAAAGAGCAATCAAGAGAACGGCAGATAGCGATTGAAATTGCATTTAAATTTTTGCACACAAATTGGCTGGAAAACATGGAGACGGAAGGATTTCCACTAGCGAGAATTGCGAGAAAGGAACTGTTAGCATAGAATTTATGATTACATCTCGTCAGTTGAACTGTAAATTGATGCGATCTCGACGTCAGTCTAGTACTGCACTTAAATTCAAAATGTCATGGTACGATAGCGCAGAGCTCATCCGAAGAATTACCATCGAAATATTTATAGAAAAGACACAGAGAGGCAGTAGAAAAGTGACTGAAGCCGAGCTTCCAGATCAGGATCAATAATATTGATGATTCTTCTTTTGATCGTATCAAGGAGCTCTAGGTAAATATCAGGGGAACCAGACCCTGTGTAGCAGCAATATTCTGAGCATGGACGAATGGTAGACTTATAAATATGTAAGATAGATTCTGGAGAGAAAACTTAGGTCGCACGACACAGTGAACCAATCTGCTTAGCAGCTGACCCAGCATTGTATTCAATATGTCTTTTTTTTCCAATTTGTGTCAGCTGAGGACGCTAGGCCAAGAAGGTGCAACGAGTCACTTCCCTGGAAGTCAGAGCCTCTCAGATGATTAATCAAGAGAAGTTTAGTTTTGGAGGCGTTAAAATTAACAAAACATTTTTTGCCTCAGTTAGCGACGGACTTGATGTCGTTTTGGATTCTAGCTGTCATTTTGACCTTGTCGGACTAATCAGCCTTAATATCGAGGTAAGAGTAAATGGTTATGTCATCAGCGTAGATACCAATTTGAGAGTTGATGCTCTGTAAGGTCATTAATGAAAATTTTAAAAAGTCGGACTAGGAATGGAGCTGGTGGGGGTGCACGCACTTTTGTACGAAAGGATGTAGACGAGTGGTCGTTCAGGATAACATTCATTTTGCGATTTAATAGAAAAGACTAGATCAGTTCAAAAACCTGTCCGGAGACACCGTAACATTTCATGGGTAAATCTTAAATGAGTATATGCACCCAGGGATATAAGGAAAGATTGTGAGATACCTCGATTAATGTCTAAGTGTTTATGTGCGTATTTCCAATTAAAATGTTTCCGTTTCTTCTCTTTTACATTTGTTTATAATTTTTCCATCCATTTTGAGGGTGAACTCCAACAGTAACGATTTCCTCCTGCGTGCAGTTTTAAAAATGCGTGGGTTAACATTATATTTTTTTTTATTCTTTCACTTGCCCAATTCCAAGCCTAGTAATGAAAAGCTTAATAATTTGCTTTTAAAATGATTATGTTTGCAGCCAAGCGAGAGCATTAAGAGCTTAAAATACGAAATCGACGCATGCAAGCCAAAACGAAATCAAATTGTCTGTATCGTTAAATGCGAGACGAATGGAGAAAAACAGAAATTTGGGCGACTTAATTTTTTAAATAGAATTCTGAGGAGAACACAGTAGTCTTTAATCTATTCCAGGTCTTCTGGACTCGATCAGCTCTGGATATTTGGGTGGAATGTAGGTCAATAGAAAAAGGTCCTTGTAATTTTTGTTTTTATTCTTTGAGTTGATTTCGCAATGCTTTTAAGACTCTCACTTGATTTATCTGTGTTAAATGCAACATTTCTGTTCGTTAAGAAGTTATATTACGTGAACGTCATGTCGATCGTTCTTACAACATTTATATTTTTTCTTTCTTTCTTTAGTGTTACTTAGCATATTTCAAAATGAAATTACAGTTTGCCTTTCCTTTTGCGACAGTACATTAGCGAATAGAAAGACTATTAAGTTTTTTTTTTATTTACATTCGCATGAAAACAAATGCAACACATTATGAAATATCCAACGTATAATCCTGTCTACACGCCAGCTGACTAATTTACTCAAATAGCTACCAACCGTCCTTTAAAGTACAGCGTTTCATTTTTTTCTTTTTTTTCTTTTTTTAGGTTCAGTAAGATTAGTTAAATTAACAGCATAGCAAACGTTGCTGGGGTATTAATTTCGAAATGTTCACTTAAAAATTAAACCTTGGTTCAATTTATACTAATAACAAAAAAAAATAATTATTACTACTATAGTTGAGTAAAAAGGTACACATGGGCCCGAATTGTAATTAACCCTAATGTAAACATTGTCTTGGCTTATACCTGGCCCATAATGTAAAAATTTTTCCAATTTATACTTGAGACAGGATTTAAATACTGGTCTGATTCATACTAGTGTCAAAATCTAAACCTGTATCTTGTTTATACTTGAGTCAACATGCATATCTTGTTTCTGGTTTATACTAGAGTCACAAGATAAATATCGTTTCAGGTTTTTACTAATAAACACGTCAACCTTGTATCTTGTTTATATATCAATATGTAAACTTTGTTTATGGTTTATATTGAGTCAAAATGTAAACATTGTTTCTAGTTCATACTAGATTCAAAATTTAAACGTTGTTAATGGTTTATATTCGAGTCAAAATGTAAATATTGTTTTGGTTTCATACTTGATTCAAAAGTTAAATATTGTTTTAGGTTTAAACTATAGTCAAAATTTAAACCTTGCTTCTTATTTTTACTCGAGTCGATATGTGAATATTTTTTTATTGTTTATACTCGAGTTAAAATGTAAACATTGTTTCTGGTATATACATGATTCAATATATAAACCTTCTTTCTGGTTTATACTTGAGTCAAAAAGGTAAACAATTTTTTCTGGTTTATACTTGAATGGAAATAGAAATACTAATCCGGTTTATACTTGAGTGAATATCTGAACATTGTTTCTTGTTTATACTTGAGTCAATATCTAAGCATATTTTCTGGTTTATACGTCAATGAAAATAAAAATACAGGTCAGTTTTATACTTTGATCATAATGTAAATATTATTCCACGTTGAATTTGAGTCACAACATGAACAATAATCGGTTTTATCGTTTAGTCTATAAGCAAACACCCGGAAATTAGACCTGTTTTGGTGTCATACTCCTCTGCAGAAGATGAAGTCTTTGTATTCAAATTTAATAAGGTGTCTAAATTTGGTCGTCCATATTTAAGCCTCATGAAATTTTATTATTATTTGACAATCAAAAGACAACCACGTTACTGACCTTTTCTAAACTGAGCATCGGATGACTTATAACCATAAACTCACTAAAGAGAAGACTATCACCATTGACATGAATCCACAACGAGGCAGCCAATGAAAACAGCGCTTTTTTCGATGCTTACGCTTATCATATTCGGGTATTCAAATTTAGTCTCTTCACAGCTACTTACACTTTGAAGATCTAAGCTAGTGGTCCCCAAACATTTTTTTTTTTCTCGGGGCCGCATTTCGGAATTAAAATTTGCTCACACATCACCAAATTATATGTGATAAAACTTACATTTAAAAATAAAATACAAAAACAGAATTAAGGCTAAAGGGAGATAACCATGGATTCTAAGTGAGAATATTATCATTGGTAACTCTCACCTCCAACTTGCAGACCATAGTTACTATATTCTTAATACTTGCTATAATGCAAAAATATCTGGATGATAAAATTGTTGAATTGTTGAATTCATAATAGTTTATATTGGGACTCATGCATGCAATTACAAGTAATCTATAATAATATTTAAAATTTTAAAATATTTTATTTTTTACATTCAATTTTAAGTTATCAATTATATTAATATACACCATGTGAGCATGTATATATATATATATATATATATATATATATATATATATATATATATATATATATATATATAACATATATATCTAACATCTTTAATATCCTTTATATATTTTCTGTTTATACGTTATTTTTAAATATATATATATATATATATATATATATATATATAAAGCAAAAAAAAGTATATCATTGTTTAAAATAGATTAATGATGTACAAAACATTTGATCAAGCCCATAAACCAAAACTTTTTTCCTCAACACTAAAAATATTTTTTATGATGCTTAATTAATTTGTTTTTGTTTATATTTTTATATTTTAATATTTTCATGGGCGATAGCAGGCCGGAGATACACTTAAAAGGCCCCTGCGCTAATAGAATTTTGGGTTTCCTTCATTACGTATGTCCCACCCCCTAAAAACAACGTGCCTATAAAAAAAAATATATTTTTCAATGATCTATTTACGATGATCATTTTTTGGTGTAAAACATAATACTTTTCAATTAAAATT